>JARHVA010000283.1:832500-1432500 GCA_037957365.1 Torreya grandis | reverse complement strand
ATATTAGGCACCTTTTAGTCTAAAAGTCTCTTAACTTGGATGATGTCATCATCCACTCAAGGGAGCAAAGTCTTTGTTCTTATAGAATACCTCTTAAATTTTACTCCACTTGCCTTTAAAATCTCCCCAACTCTCTCTAACTTGCCCACTTGACAAATTTTCCATACTTGACTACTAACCTACGAGAAGCTTTCTTTAACCATTAGCGGTTAATCACTTTAGTATTAAATGTTTAGAAGTCCATAAAGTAACCTGAGTCTAATTTCAATTTGAAATGAACTCTTTTTCTCCTTAGGAAACCATTAAAACACTATTAAACCTATAGTTTAGCTTTGAACCTATATCTTCACTATTAGAGGCCTCTTGAGAGCCTAGGCCACCATGAGAGTCTTCACCCTTAATCTTGCCAATGTCCCCAAAATCTTGACTATGACCTTCCAAGGTATTTTCCATGCCATATGATGCTTCTTGACCATTTTTTTGTCCTTAACCAGAGCTATTTTTACATGACTCCATTAATGGAGGTCCAACTTAAGTGCACTTGAGTTGGAGTAGTATTGGGATGGATGACCTCCTGGGAAGGCCCAATGCTTCATCCCTGTGAGCATCACATAGATGCAATGAGTGCTAATTAGACCATTAATTATCATTAGAGATGGGTTCATGTGAACCACTACTCATGAAACATGGGTCAATGAGTTTGACTCAAAAAACTACACAATTGAATCCTGATAGCAATATCAAAATTTGACTCATGATAAATACCTCCTATTTATCAATTAATGAGCTTAAGGGGATCTATAATTAATGGTTCATAAGGCACAAAACTTGTTGAAGGTTTTCTAAATGGGATAGTAAGCTATCACCTAGATGTAATGAGTGCAAAGTGGACCATTCATTCTCATGAGATATGGGTTCATGTGAACCACTATTCATGAAACATGGGTCAATGAGTTTGACTCAAAAAAACCATTCATTATCATGAGAGATGGGTTGATGTGAACCACTATTCACGAAACATGGGTCAATGAGTTTGACTCAAAAAACTACATAATTGAATCCTAATAGAAATATCATAATTTGACTCATTGTGGAAAATACCTCCTACTTATCAATCTTCAACTTGCTTGACTTTTTTATTTTTTTGACATAAGAATTCTTGTCAAGCTACCAAGACACCTTATAATCTATTTTAGGACCTATATAAGGCTTGCGGACTTCAATATCATGCATGTAAGGATGAGGATGAAGTTTTATGCCTTATTCAAGATCTACAACAATGGTGTAAATCTCTATTCAAACTGCAAAACTCACAAAATCATTAAAAAACTTGATACTAGCCTCCTTGTAGCTTACAATGGTTTTAGGCCTTTCCATGGTGCTTGGAAGCTTGAATGAGATTATTTTTTACTCATGAATCTTTCATTGGGGCCTAACCTTCCTTTTCTTTGGTTGGGGCCTAACTTTCCTTTGAGACCACTCTCATCCTTTGATTCACTTGGAAACTCTTTAAATTAGTTTAGGAAGGTCTACCACCTTCTAAGCTTAGGTAGGTCTATGGGGTCTCTTTGATAATTTGAGCCACTTGGAGTCTTTAGTCATATAAAATGCAAAATTGGATGACTTAGGCATGGCTAATAACACCTAACCTATAGGTCCTCTCTCTTACTTACACAACCCTTCTCAGCTAGGTTTCCACTGATTACTAATCATCTATAGCTTCTTGAACTTAGTTCTTTAAGACCTAGGAAACCCTCTCAGACCTAGATCTATCCCCCCAAGTCTCATCCTTTTAGGATATTATCATCAAAGTTGGACACTAGCACCAAAACCTAGGGTGTCTTATTTCCAGTGCTATTGTCCAAATCCACTTTAGCCTCAAATGGTCAAATTTTCTCGAATCCTTATCTTTTCCCCTATTAGCATGATACAAGCTCATATAACCCAGGAACATCAGTTTCCCCATAAAATGCCATTCATTATCCATTTGGAAGGGTTAGCACTCATTCACAGGAAAGAAGTAAGCATACAAGCAATTACACTTGAGCACTTTTCTCTATTATCTGCATACAACATTCCAAGACTATTCCAAGCTCATTCAAGTATTCAAACTAGTCCCTAGTCATCCAAAGTAGACCTAGTTTTTTATTTAGTTGCATACATCACACAGTATTTGCACCAAGCACTTCAATGGGAGAACTACATTAGTTTGATCCCTCTTTAGAGTATTGGTATATAGGCAGTATGCCCACACATGGGGTGTGAAGTGAATCCAACACATCCTTTACATAATAACCCCCCCTCTCTTTTCCCAAGTTTGCATTCAATTTCAATTACCAAGAGCTCTAAAAAGGATCAAAGATTGAAACATGCACACAGTAAACTCCATGAGGTCCTAGACCCTAAAATTTTAGTGATAGGGTAACACAGACATTCTAAATAGAACCTAAAAAGATATTACCCTTAGGACACTATTCCCAGAGAAGGACTATAGTGCTGGATAGTAGGGTGTCCATTTTATGGTGCTACTATCTAGCTCAAAAACAAAGTTTACAGACCTATTCTAGCCTATTTCCCAGTCCTGCTCCTCCAGTATCTGACTTCATCTTAGTCCAAAATAGTCAAAAAAAAGTTAAGTTGAATATTCTCTTTCCTATTTCTATATATATAAAAAGGTAAAATATTATCTATATCCACAAATCAGTAGGTTAATCAAAGCAATTTATTTACTAGTTTCTATACTTAGACCCTTTATTTAATTAGGAATTAAACCAATTAATTTCTTAAAAGGATAAAATAGAGTCTTTCTTGATTTTTCCAACTCACTAAAAGCATGCTAGTGTATCTTATAAAAACTCCTAAATACTTTTCCATACATAAATCCTCCTTTTGACCTTTGTTAAAGGCTCTTTAGACCTAGTTTTGAGTATAGACTCCATTAATGGAGATATGAAAATTTGGTTTTCCTCTCTTTTGATCCCTCTCTATAAATATTGGACCATCCCATGGCCATTTTGAGTTATATTAATTATTTTAATTAATCATAACACATTAAAAATTCACCACGCACCCCAAAACATCCATTTTCTTCTTGATCTCCATACTAGCTCTCTCATACTTGCGAGAAACAAGAAAACTAGGAAGCGAGAAAAGGCCATATATTCATATTTATAAAGTTTGAAGACATAATTATATTTTAATTATGACTTTTAAAAATTCCTGAAACTATTCCAATAATTTTTTTCATCATTCAATCAAATAAAACCTCTAAAAACACCAATTTAGGCTTGTTGCACCCTCAAAAATTATGAACTATGAGACATAAGGAGCAAGAAATAGGTGAATCTTGAGATTTATAAGGCCTCAATACCATTTTTTTTTTTTTTGGAACCTAAAAATACCCCTAAAACTTATACAATCATTATATTTTATCATTAAATCCTTTAAGTGCCTCAAAAATGCATTTTCTAACTATCTACATTTGCATGCCAAAATAGTAAATTTTGTAAATTCATACTTCTCTTCATTTTGCCTTGAAATTATGAATTTTATCACTCTAAAAATGTGTGGTAAGACCAAAAATCACCCTCCTATACTTCAAAAACTCTCAAATGATTTTTAAACCATTTGTCATACCTTATAGCCCTCTAAGAAGATTGCCTAGCTCTATGTTGATTGTCAACTAAAAAGCATAGGACTGTGATGAAAATTTGGATTCTTAAAATATTAATGTGACATAAAAAATACCATGGTTATTTATAACCACTCATTAAAATCACTTGTACCAATTTTTAAATTTTGATCTTGCCTCTAGACCTGTAGATGCATTTTTCTCAAAACTAGTGTAATGGGTTGCCAGTGTGAATGATTGTTTATGACTGCAGGAGGTCTATGACAAAATAACATATGATTACACTAATAATGTGGTCTCAAATATGGAATATAAATATTTATATGGTCATTTATATCATTTTAACCAAATTTTAGAGTCTAAATCTACCTGTATATGTTTAAAAATCATAACCTTCTTAAAACTAACAATGGGTTGCCTGTGTGAATGACTTGGAGAGTGCCTCAGCTTTGAGAAAAAAAAGGTGGTATATACCTCATATATATGGCCAATTTTAAACCATATAGTAATATTTTGGGTAATTTTTACCCTTTTTACCAAATTTTGAGGTTAAATCACCTCTCTAGCATCTTCAATTCTTCATATCTTCTCCAAATTAGCCTTCAAGCTTATGACTATGTGTACAGTCTGAAACCATTTGCTCAACCTTGGCCATGATTTAATATAATATTAGTGTTGTGTGTAGTATTATGGGATAAATATTGAGAGTTAATTTATCATATTCATGTAGTTATACAACCCTGCAACCTTCATAAGGATATCTCCATATGATGCTTGTGAGAGCAAACTAGGTTAATAAAGTTCTTAACACTATTTTGTGTATATAACCCCTAAGAGATAATCATAGTGTCTTCAAAACATCATAGATACCTTTATCACCTCTAACTCAACCTTAAAATTTCTTAAAATTTCCAAGCACTATGTCATTCATCTCATTATATCCTAGTTTCTTCATTGCATAAGCTAGTAACCAAGACTTCTTAAGTGTACAGACTGCAACCTCCAGGTTGGACTCAAAGAAAAGAGTGACATATAATTATTTTCATATTTAAGTGCATGAGACATTTATATGAATAATATTAGGTATTCCAATTTATCTTAGCTATATCATTTGCTTATGTTGAGGTATCTTACACCAAAAACTCTCTTTAGAGCACAATCAAACAGTTGTAGGTGATATTTTTTAGCTAGGAGAGCCAAAACACTAATTTTTTCCTAGAGGGGATATTTTCATCAAAATTTGATTATATAAGCCTAAAATATAATGGTTAAGGCACTAAATAAGGTTGATAACACTGAATAGGGTCATGAATTTGAGCTTCTCTTCTCACCATTAGATCATCTACTGCACTAGGAGTACTTCTTCTTTGGAACTTCAATAGCACATCTTCATAGCTCACTGGAGCATCTTTAGAGCTTCCTAGATCATCTTTAGATCTTATTAGAGAATCTTCAGAGCTTATCAGGTCATCTTAAAATCTCACTAGATCATCTTTAGAGCTCACTGAAGCATTTTCATAGCTCATTGAGGATCTTCGTAGCTCACTGAGGATCTTCTATGCCAAGTCTTCAAAAATGTTGCCAAAACTGTTGATGACTTCTCAAGCCCTCAAGTTATCGCTTAGTAGAGAGACATTAGGTTACCTCTCAACATTTCCAAACACCACACAAGAGGTTGTACATCTCCCAACACCACACTAAGACCTTCCACGATACTATAATGCATCATCAAATCAGGACTAAAAAGAGACTAGTCATGAAGGCAAAAAGTTAATGAATGGTCTAAGAGAGTGATCTGATCCAACTAGGAAAAAGTTTCATATGTAGGCCAATTTTATCAAAAATTCTCATTATAGGTTATATCTCTTATAAAAGGGCATGTATTAGATTATGTGTTTTTGGCAGGCTACACATTTGCATACAAACAAGCATCATGATCCATGGTGGGCCAATAGTATCCAGTTGTTATGTACCTAGGGATATGATATATTGTTTTATATGGGTTTCTCTCCACACAAATTACCCATATAAAAGCTGTGATACCACTTGATAAGATCTTGATATTCAATATATGCAGAAATACCCTTAAGGTAGGGAAACACCATATAATACTCCTTTAGGAAGGAATAGCTCCATAATGTCTCTTCGAGGGGACAACCTCCAATATCCTCTTACAATAGAAGACTCAATGCTTACTTTATATCTTTACCATGATAATCATCTCCTATATATATATATATATATATATACATCTATCTAACCCATGGATGGGTAACCTCATAATTCCAATGTAGGCCGACCATTACCCAATGTACTACTTCCACAAGTTACTCTATTATCCTAATATATTATACCCATATAACTAACCAAGGGGATGTGTGCCACATGTTAGCATCTCCATCAACCCATATATAATAATATATCATATCCCTAGGTACATAGCACCATTTTGGAGAAACTTCTTAACTAGGACCATCCCACTAATATGGCCTACAAAAATACCATCATTAACCTCCTTGATTACAAAAATAGCCTCCTCTAACATTAGGCATCTTAATAAGGTAACATCATAACCTCCTTGATAGAGAATACTATTAAGGATGGTATAATGGGATGTGTGTTAAATGAAGGCTTTACATTGGTGGAAATTGAGGTCTGGTGATAGGATATTATTATGGATGTAGGTGTAGATTTCATGGTACCATGGTTGACTAGGATTAGGTATGGCATAAATTTGATAATGATCCAATGCTTGATGGATAAGTAATAATAATTATTTGACTAAAAATTGCCTTCAAGAACATCCTATAGAATATCTATTAAATAACCAATAGTGGGCATTGCATCAACAACTTTTTTACCTCCTTTAGGTACTTGTTCAAAAGCTATAAACTAAAAAATTTGTTTCAACTGGTCAACCATTTGCTTATAGGGAAGTAACTTCTCATATTTGGTCTGGAACTCTTCATTCACTTATTTAATAATTAAATAGGAATCACCAAAGACTTAAATATGTTGAATATTCCATTGGGGGCAAGTTGTAATTAGAAACTAATGCCTCATATTCAATAATGTTATTGGTACGTGAGAAATAAATTTAAAAGGCTTTAGGGATTAGGTCACCTTGTGGGGTTACCAAAAAGATTCTTGCTCCTGACCCATGTGTGGTAAAAGATCCATAAAAATATAATTTCTATTCAAATTATTCCTTAATTTTCAATATAGTTTCATTGGGAAGGCCGCAATTAATGGTTTTCTATCCACCACATGTGTTGCTACTAGTTGATCTATGATAACTTGCCCCTTTATGGCCTTTTGATTTACATACTCAAATATCAAATTCACTTAACAACATGATCCATTTATCTATTTTTCTTGTTAGGGTTGTCTTAGAGTTAACATGTATTTGAGTGGGTCAAATTTTTTTATGATCTTGAATGATTATTTAACATATAATGCCTGAGTTTTTGAGAGGTAAAAACCACAACCAAGTAAGCTTTATCTATAGGGGTATAATTGATCTCATATGAAATTGGCATTTTACTTAGGTAATAAATAGCTCTTTCTTTTCCTTCATTATTATGCTAAGCTAAGAGAGCCCCTGTAGCATATGGTGTAGCATAGCTATATAAGCATAACTAACTTCTTAATATAGGTGGTGATTAGACTGGAGGCTTCACTAAATACTAATTTAGATTATGAAATGCCTTTTGACATTATAAGTTCCAATCAAGCTGAGATCCTTTCTTTAATATATGAATGAAGGGATGGCACTTATCTACCAACTAGGATATGAACTATCAAATGGTTTACAACTTCCCTTGAAGGCTCCTTAGCTACTTCAGGTTCTTAGAGGGATGTATTTCAACAATAGATTTCACCTTAGTAGGGTCTACCTTGATGTCTCACTGAGATACTATGAATCCCAAGAGTTTACCTAAAGTGACTCTGAATACACATTTTTTTGGGTTTAATCTGACTTTATATTCTTTGAGCCTCTCAAAAATCCATCTGAGGACTGTTAGATGTTCTTCTCAGATCTTGGACTTTCCTAGAATGTCATCCATATCATCTTCCATAATATCATGCATCATGTCATGGAATATGATTTTCATGGCCCTTTGGTAACTATCTCCCACATTTTTTAGGCCAAAGGGCATTATTTGGTAGTATAAGGTCCCCCATGGAGTGATAAATGTAGTTTTATGTTGATCTTTAGGAGCAATTTTGATTTTATTATAACCAAAAAAATCATCCATGAGGGAAAACATTTCATATCTTATGGTAGATTCCACAATCATGTTGATATTGGGTAAAGTAAAGTCATCTTTAGGACATGCCTTTTTTATGTCTCAGAAGTTAGTACAAATCCATATCCCTCCTTGTGGTTTGGCTATGGGAATGATATTAGAGATCCACTTGAAATAGTCAATGGATTGAATGAATCTAACTTCCAAGAATTTTTGTAGTTCCTCCTTGACTATAAATTCCACTTTGGGGTGAATCTTACAAAGTTTATATTTAATTAGTTTGGCATTTGGATGGACCACTAAGTGATGTACCACTAAAGTAGGATCTAACCTAGAATATTATAATAGCTCTATGTAAGTATGTCTATAAACTCTTTAAGAAGTTCAATGATAATTTGTCATTCCTCATATGTGAGAATCACCACTAGTATGATAATTATAGGATTTTCATTAGTTCTTATATTTACTTTTATGACCTCCTCAATGAGAGAAGGTGATTGATCTTGAAGATAGGTTGGGGGTTTTGGTAATTCTTCTCCTAAAGTAAATTTATCTAGAAGCTTTGCATCTATTTATTGATAAGGCTCTTATTCATTAGAGTTTGATTGGATCTCTTATATATTTGGAGAGGGATCAACTTCATCATACTCTTCTTCTATTTGATTTAATGACTCTTGTTGTTCTCCAAAATATGTGGATTTATTTAAATTGATAGTAAATCCTCTTTTGTAATCCCCTGATGGCATAAAATCTTAAACTCCCAAGTATTCAATGATAACCTCATCATTTTGAAATAGATCAAAGGATGGCTCATTCTTATGATCCCAATCAATAAGTTGAGGGTAGCAGAGGGAGATGTTAATGGTGGAAATGATGGTGTTAGAGAAGAGGTTCATGGTAACTAGATCTTCATAAAGGCTATATATGTAACCTGTCTTAACTTCATCAAAAGTAGGCTCTTCAAAAACTAAAGAAGTATCCATGGTGATAGTGTTTAGGTCAATGCCTAGTGGTTCATACCCTAGGCCAAGATGTTTTGGATGTTATTGAACATCGATAAGTTATAGCCTACCTTATTCTTCTTTTCCTAATCCTTTACCCTTATAATTCATGTTTTTAAGCATTTTTTGAAGTTAAGGGTATTTTTACCTATGAAACTCTAGGGCCTCATCTTTCAGATTGAGCTATTAGGTTATTCAAAATATTCATCTGATAGCATCCCTACGCTTGTGAAAGTTGTTGACCCAAATTGATGGATAATAGATTTATCTTTCCTCATAGATGGGGACCCATAGCTATGTGGGGATAGTGGCAGGTTTCTATCACAAAGGGTTTTGTATTCATATTCCCCACCACCTTTATAAATTAGTTTGATGTGATTGATATCTAGGGATTCAAATGAGGTGGGTGATAAACGATCAAGGTGGACATATTTCATAGCTTTAGTATTATAAGAGGAAATTTGAGTACTAGGACATTAACAAGTAGGATTGGATTGTTCCATTTAGCATCTATTAAAAAGCTCGATCTCCCCTAGGATTGTGACCTCCATTCTAGAATGTGGGAATTTGAGACATTGGTGGAGGGTGAAGGGTACCACTCTCATCTCATAGATCCAAAGGCATCCCCAAAGTAGATTATAGGGGAGATATACATCCAATACATGGATTAAGGTTTGGTGGATTATTGTCCCCATAGCTATAGGAAGATAGATTGTGCCATCAGATGACCTTTCATTATCATCATATGCCTTAATCATTATAAGAATGGGCCCTAAAAAATATTTAGAATACCCCAACTTCTTAAGAAATTAAATATTACATAAATTTAGGGTTGATCCTCCATATATAAGTACCTATGGAATTTTGTGATTAGCGATGGAGATTTCAATCAATAATGGATAATTATGGTAAGAGCCTATGGGTGGCATATCTTAGGCACTAAAGGTGATTTTTTGTGAAGGGGATAAATGACCCACCAAGGCTTGAAATTAACTTATGTTGATATCCCTAGGAACTTTTAGTTCATTCAAGACTTGATTTAGTATCTCCTGATGTACAAATGATGTCTTGAGAAGATCCATAAGAGATATTTGGGCTGAGGTCTTCTCCAACTACTAAATTATGTCATATGGTTTATTGGAAGAAGTTGAGACTTTTCAATGGATGGTAACTTTCTGAGATGATGAGGCAATTGAGTCCTTTGGAGGTGCTCTAGAAACTATGATTTTGCCACATTATATAGTGACTACACAATCATCTATTGCCTTGTTGAATTTGAGGATGGGGGATGGAAGATATGTAGGATCTTGGGTGATTCATATTTTTATGGTATTAATGTAATGATATGGGATGGAGTGGTAATAAATTTGATTGGAGGTGAAAGCTTGACTCTGATCCCTCGATGGTTCTTTTGCCTTTGTTCCTGCTTAGGTAATGGGTCCTAATATATACCCAATTGCTAATTTTTAGATTGATTTTTTGGACTCTCCCCTTCAAATTTTATTTCTCATTTTTTTATTAAATTTTGGATGAAATGCCTTTATTGCATACATTTCTCAGTATCATTCCCTTTAACCTGGTGGTATTGGCAAAATTCATCTTCACAGTACTAGTCAGGGCGTGGCTTGTTATCATCTAAGGGTCTAATTTATGGGAGAATGATCATATTAGAATCAATTAATTATTTTTGGACCATTTTCATAGGTACACCAAGACTAGTTATATGTCTTTTTCCCATTTTAGGCTTTGGTTTCACTCTTGGTATAGTTATACTAGAGATATTTTGATTTTTGGTAGTAGGAGAGATTTTTGCACTATTTATACATAATTTGAGTCAATGATACCAACCCCTATTATAGTCTTTTTATTGCTAAATAATTTTGGCTTGCCCAAAAAAGTATTATCTTGATTTTGACTTTGTTCATTTTAGGTATATAATTTGATTGTCCCCCTTTCAATGATTGATTTTTAAATCTAAATACCCATCTCTATAATTTCATCAAATGATTTGACACACTATAATTTTAATTAATATTTCAACTCTATATTTAGATTAACAAAAAATATATTGTCCAATTCTTTCTTGGGGACTATACAATAGAATCAGCTAGCAAAGCTTCTCTAACATTGTAAGAATGATGCTAAAATTTCCCCATTCCTTTGCTTAGTGTTGTATAGATCAATTATGGAGATGTCATGTTCAATATTAAATGAGAAATGTCTCATGAATTTTTTTATTAGTTATTCAAAACTGGTAATGTGCCCTTTTGGTAGATGCATGAACCATTCAAGTGTGGGTCTTATGAGACTTTTAAGGAAGAACCTAAGTAGATAAGAACCATTATACGTGACCTCATCACATGCCACATAGAACTCTTAAACATGGTCAAGTAGGTACCCTCTTCCCTTATATTTTTTGAACTTTGAAATCTCAAAATGTACCAAAAAGGGTATTTGCAAAATGTTCATATCCAATGGGTATGTATAAAGTCTTCATACATATATCACCAGAGTGCAAGGGTCAATCTGTTGAATAGTGTCCTTGATTATTTTCAATTCTTAAAAAAATGAGGGATCCATCAAGGATTGAAAGTGTGAGTTTGGCTTGTTTTTGGTCTTAATGGATTAGGATTAGTGTTTTTGGTGGTTCTTCTTGGTGATACAGACCTTTGGTTTTCAATATGAAATTAGGATGCAAGGGAATTAATTTATTGGGTTAATTTATCTAGGTGATCCTCAGAGGTGGATCTCCTCCTTTTAGCCTCAATGAAATTATTTTGAGGGGGTTATTCTTCTTCCAATTCTTTTTCATGGTCCACAAGGTTGGGTTCCCCTATTCTTGGTTAGTGTTATTAGGGTGAGGTGGAGTGTTGGGTATAGATGATAGACAAATGAGGTGTTGTAAGAGATAATGATTAAATGTAAGGGTTAGTTTTTCCCCCATTCCAATGACTTATATGAGAATTTGGTCATGGTTCTCATATATATATTGGTCAAATTGTGTTCTAACCTTATCACTATTAAAGAAGTCATTAGTGAGTTGTTCATCTTCACTAGGAGTATGCATATCACTTTGAGTTTATTCATTATCCTTACTTTGCTTACTTAGGGTCCTAAATAAATTATTATATTGGTTTGATCCTTATCCCATTATTAAGATTTGAGCATGGGTCTTGATTGACATGGTGGATAGTGTAGGGTGATGTGAGGGTGATTAAGTGTTGTTTTGATGTAAGATGAAAAGGAATGTGACTTTGAACACTAGAATTATCTTAAAGCTTATACTAAAGTAGTTAAGAGATGTGAAATGGATGTGGTAGGATTTATATTTGGAGATTGAATACTAAGGTGATCAAATATTACCATGGTAACAACCCTATAAAGGTTCAATCTAGAAAGGAGACTAAGGGATGAGATGACTAAATGCCTTTTCACATTAGCAAGATGATAATTAGATGGGTGTTAGGTATGGATAGGTAAGATGATAATATGATGTGGTGTTAGATAATACCTAATAAGGTTGTAGAGTTTAATAATGTTTAATCAAGGTAGAATGGATGAAGTGATTACTAGGATTAAGAGTGATAGGTGACCACTATAGTTTAGTTCCAATAAAAAATCTAATACTTAAAAGAGTGTGGATGATGGTATGAAGATTATTTTAGTTTAATTTTAGTCCTAATATGGAGATGTGTCCTAAATTTATTTAGGTGTTTTTGTGATAAAGGGATAAGGCTGACTTGACTCACAAATAATATAGGTCTTAGCACAACACTCACACACACACACACACACAATCAAGCCAAATCACAAGCCCTAATATTAGTCAAAAAAAAGGGGTGTGTAACCTAAAGATTGCACCATCTAATGGCTTCAAAAGTGTTTTTTTATGTTGATGACCCATTATATAATTTATTGAACCCTCTTGACCCCATATGCACTTGGCAATCACTTAAGATTTGATCTTGACTGTGGTAGTAAGTCACCTATTATAGCCAAAAAAGTCCTAAGCTAGGTTATACATGCTCTCTAGGTGAGTCCCCAATACATGATAGGCATAGTTGAGACCAAGTCAATATATGTTGGTGTCTAATTCCTAGTTTATATAATTAAATATTCTCCTTCACAAAAGACCTGTATGGGGTCAACCGCTTAGCCTAATGATAGTTGTCCTTGATATATACTCCACTAGAACATGGAGTGTGATTGAATGCATGGTGATGAAATATACATCACCAACCCATAATGATTAGGCAAGTGCATTGGGATTAATTCCACATCATGTTTTACCCTAAAAATCAAAATTGGGTTGACAAATAGGTAAGCACAAGTTTATTTAACTAACCAATTAACTATGTGAGAGAGTTACACAAGCAAGCAAATAGAGATATATATACAAATTCAAAATTTAAATTATAGACTAATCCTTAATCCTAAAAAAAAAACATGTTAGTAAATTGATCTAGGGCCTCATGCTAAGGTTTATTACATGAAAAATGATTAGTAGTTTCTAAGTAGACAAAACCTCTTCTGAATCTTGCAAAATTGCACTTACACAGTCAGAATATTCAAAACTAATTCTAGAAACTACAATACCACAACTAATAGTCAATACTATAACTATGAGATATGTGGTTTTATGATAGTTAGTTAGACCTGACCACGTGGTTAGGCAAAAATGCTTGTGGTTAATACCATGGCTATAAATCAATACAATAACTTTCAAGATGTAGTTTTATGATCTATAGGAAAGACAATAAACTCAAAATAAAAATATTTATAGAATGATTAAAATAGGACTACTAAAAATATTTATAGAATGATGAAAACAAGATTATATTAAACACCAACTAGGTAAATGTATTATTTAATTACCTAAGTCAAAACTAAGTATTCAAAACTAACTCTAAGAATTGATAATGCCTTTTTCAAGAGGTGGTTTTGCTTCCTAATAAAATTAAAATAGATATGTACAAATTGATATTAAGAGCCTAACATATGATGATGTTTTAAACTATTTAGATTATTTACAAATCTAAAACACTAACTAAATGACCAAGACAAGATAGGACTTAGTTTCTTATTCAAAATCACCTATCAATATTCAAAATCAATAACACCTCTGTCAAAAGGCAGTATTATGGGGGTTTAAAATTTGATAATATATATTTAAAATATTTAGAGAGATACTACCAAAATATTATCTTATGTACAAAAAGATAAGTGTATATACCTAAAGATCATAAAATAGAATGGCATAAACTACTATCTATCTGTAAAACCAACTCTGCAATTTGCAAAATTGCACTTTAGATTCAAAATCAACTCTATATATAGGTAGTATTGTACCAATAGTAAAAAGGGGGATTTAGAGATGTTTGATGTTTATTTGGATAGAATATTTTCTTACCTATAAGCAAATGACAATTAGACATAGATAACAAAGTTTTTAGCAACAAAAAGAAACAAGTTTAGGTTAGTGATTTAAAACCTAAGTCAAAACCACCTCTTAAAAAGGCAAAACTACATCTACAAATCAATAATGTGACTAAATACAAGTGGTTTTGATTAGTGTGAAAACCTACTACTATTAAGAGTGAAAAAAACTTTTATTTACTCCTACAAGACAATCAAATTAGTATAAAGCTATAAAAAATAGAAAGATGTCAATATAGCTAATGTTTTACTTTAATATAGTATTATGTCAAAATCACACTTATGTTGTCAAAATTATAGCTAAAAATCAACAACACCCCTTTTGAAAGGCAATTTTTTAAAGTGTCAAAAAACTACCAAAAAATCCAATAGTTAGTGGTTAGTTAGTATGACTAAGCAAAACCATAATTGGAATCCTCAATACTACCTATGCAATAATGTAATTTGTAGACCAAAACCACACTTTGTCTAGGACATGAAAATTTAGAAATTTTGGAGCCTAATATTCTTCTAACCAGTCATACAAGATTTTTCAACACATCTAACATGCATAATGGTTATTTTAAAGGAGGTATCCCATTGTGGTCACCAATGTATGATTGTATTTTTGAGATACAGATTCAAACTACTAAAAATATTAATCTTAACCCAAAAATATAATAACATCAAAGGGAGAGAAATATAGGAATAATCAGAAATTAGAAATGAATTCTTACCATCACCTTGCTCCTAATAAATTCCCTCCAAGATCTCCAAACTAATTTTCCAATGATATTTGTGTTGGGAGGATGTACACCGGAAGCACACAATTTGATTACTAAACCAAGCAACTTAATATGCGGAAATTAACCAGATTCACCAAGTAACTAGAATTCAGAATAACACAGCATATGAGAGACAATACCAAATTGTATTAACACTTTATACAGAAAAGAATACAATAAAGAAGATGCCACTTCTTCTCCACCACCTTACAGAGGTTTCCCACACCTCAAGTGAACAGTAATTCTTCTCCCCAAAGCTCTCCCTCTCACAGGTCCCAACACCCAACTCAAATACAGAGTTGGTGTTCACCTCCCGTGCTCCACGCACACCACAAGTGCTCCACGCACTCCACAAGCACTCCACGTGCTCCACAAGTACTCAAGGTACTTCAAGTAGATCTCCCATGAATCTGCAACAACCTGTAATTCAACAGACCATACTTATGGAAGGAACTCCCTTGCCTTCCTCTTGCTCTATCCGAGTACACACCTGTACTCCAAGTAGATCCTGCCTGATACTGCTCCCTGTTGTGTTGCTGTCTGTATGACCTTGCACACCTGCAAATCAAGCAATGGTTCTAATCACCTGTGAACCTCGACCTTGCACACACATACACCTGCAGATCAACGATCTTACTTACCATGTAGATCTCCTATATAGGCCATGCAACTGTGACCAAGATCCTACACTCTTGAAGAACCCAGCTGGCTCTCCAATCCAGCACCAACACACCTAGTACTGGGGCACTAGGAGGAACGCACCATAGCTCTACCTCACACACAGAAGGAGCTTATAATTATGCTCTCTTACTCCCTAGCACACTTTTCCAATACAACCATGAGTCTATTATATAGATCTTATCCAAACAATGATTAGACATCTAATTACCATAATTAGATCCGCAGCTATGAGTCTAAAATTAGCACTCATCATGCAAACTCTTGGTTCGTTAGCTAACTGCCCGTAAATAGCTCGCAGTCGAACCACACAGGCGACCGACGCCGGTCCCTGTCTGCCTGGAGGTGACCAACGTCGGCCGATATATGACCGACGTCGGTTGCTTCTCTGTGCTATCCCACCGACGTCGGCTGATCAGACCGACCCCAACTTCTTCTGCAACTCAGCAACCTTCAGCAACCTCCTCTCCTGTTTGCATCAGTGAAGCTTTTAGCTCCACAATCCTAACAATTTGACTTGTTTGTGGATTGCTTGATAATGGATTTAAGATCGATATAATGGATTTTTGGGATGTTAGAGAGGATGCAAGAGGGTATGAGTGCTTAGGATAGATAATATATGGATGTAAGAATGGATTATGAGCTTTCTAATTATTCTACCCATGCTCCAAACATGGTTATTTATAGGTTTATGGAAGAGGTTTTAGATGAATTTTTAATTCATTTATAAGTCTCTGGTTTAGAGAACTCTAAAAAGTTAGGGAATTGTTTAGATCTAGAGGCTTCTAGATTATATTAAAGGATAATAGGGATTAGTTAGGGGTTTAGGGAGTTTTAAGTATTATAAGGGTGTGTGAAAAGATAGAGATAGGTTGGTTAGGGGGCTATTTGGAATATATATGTATTTTTAATTGGAAAGTGGGCTAGTAGCTAGTTAATGAGGTACGATTAGTGTTTAGATGGGATTGTAGTATGATAATGAGGGGATTAAATTGTCATGGGGGTGTAGAAAGGTTAGTAGGATGTAGGTTATATGTGATAGGGGATGGGATTCAATTAATTAGTTAGGATTATGGTTATGGGATTAAATAGTGAAATTAGTAGGATTAATGGAATAGTTAGGGAAAGTGGATTTAGGTGTATATAGTGGTGTATACATTTCATATAGGATGCATGCAATTATGCAAGACATAAAGGAGTATAAGATCATATACTCATGGGTTCACACTATGATAGCCACTTATATTAGGATTTGTACCATTTTTCTCAAGAGTTGTGTGATGGTGGGATAGATCCTCAACATGGTTACATTGTTGGGCTTATGATCACATTACAATGGCTAGGCCTAAGGGGTTTCTACATGTAAATTAGGCATGCCCAAAAGTAATTGTATAGATATGGAGTGGCATATTTCCCATGTGATCGAGGGTCACAATGCACTATCAATAGGTATTGGATTGGGTGATACCTAGAGACATTATTTAGAGACCCTATAGGGGATTTTAGGGATGACCTAAGGATGGGTGCAGTTGAGATGGATTCACGTGAGTTGTTGGTTACATGATTGATGGATCATAGTTTTTGAGAGGTTCTAATATGAATATGTGTAACAATAGTTTGGTGTGGTCTAGGATGTGCCTCCCACACCATAGGTGTGGGTGACGAGTAGTCGAGCCCTAATAAGGCTAGGTAGTAGATTGAGACCCACACTAGCTGAGTTGGCTCTAATTCTAATGATGAAGTGAGATATTATGATAGAGATACTTGATGTATATGATATGGGGGCTAATAATTCCTTCTTATTATGGTGGGGATGACATAGATGGTCACCACTATTTTTGGGAGATGGGGTCATTATGGAGGATGCACTAGATCTAGTACCCATTAGAGTAGTTGATGGTATGTTATTATTTGTAGATTTTGCATGCTTTATTTGTTTAGTATTAACTCATTAGTTTATTTAATTTGGTATAATATATTATGTTGGTGTGCATAGGTGTAATAAATTACAAGTACTGGGAGACCATTATTGAGGCTATGTTGCACGAATTGACACGGCATATTCCTGATGATGTCACGGATGATGAATTAGTGGAGAGGGATGCATGAGTTGCAAGCATCCATGCCCACTTATTTTATCAAGTGGTCATTATTACTATAGCATATAGGTGGGAAGATATGAATAAAAAGGAGGCATGTGTTGAGTTATAGATGTGAGTTATGCCCCCACCCAATAGTCTAGGTGGGGCAGGTAGTAGGATCATGGATGACTATATTCATCTACATTAGGATCATGTTGAGCTAGTGGCTGAGGTAGCAGTGATATGAGAGAGGGACTGAAATCATAGAGCTCAGTCTCAGTCTAGATCTAGAGGGGATGCAAGAGCATCTAGCTATACTATGTATGTATCTGAGAGTGAGGATGATGAGGTTGGTCTTGGTGTCCAAGCCCTGATTGTTGAGTGATTATGTATATTGTATGAAACTTGTTTCTGAGTTATATATATATATGGACCTATGTTTACATGGACATCATGTCACTTGGAATTTTTATTTGTAGCATTGTGTATTTGAGTAAATGTTTGATTATATTCATTACGTATGTGTTGATATAAAAATGTATTATGTGTCTAGATAATGGTAATTGATTGTAATTGTATATATATGTTTGAGTAGATATTGATATTGGATTAGGAAACATGTTAGTATTGATGTCATATAAGTATCATACTATATTTGAGTATGGATCATGTGACTATGTCATGCACTATCTGAATCCTGATGGCATAGTAAATAAGTGACCATACTACTCATACTATGTATGTGTATATTAGACTTTAGAACTAATACTACTTGTGGTGCACTATAAGTAGCTAGATTTATAGACTCTATAGCAAATAACTTAATTGGTTATCATATTGGAGCTACACTCTATTTTTCATTATACCTTAAAAATATTTTAATTAGTTATCATATTGGAGTTGTACTCTATTTTTCATTATGTCTTACAAATATTTTAATTAATTATCATAATGAAACTAAGTTTTGATCTTTGATATCTCTGGAAAATATCTTAATCAGTTATCATAATGGAATTATTTTATGAGTTACTTTCCATTTTGTTACTATGCTATTTTAAGTAGGTTTATTTCTATGAATTGGTTGCCATCTCTATTGACTCTATGGTGCATGAGATCTTATATAAGTAGGTGTCCTAGAAACCATATGGCTTATATAATGAGTAACCAATGGCTCCTTAAAATGAATGTCCTAGGATAACTCACTCATAGAGGAATGTGATCTAGGAGAGTGTGGTCAAGTATATCTTGATGCTTCATGTGTGAATGTTATAATGTCTTTATCAACATATTAGTCAATATGATCTCTGAGTGCACAATAGTTGTTATCCCAATGTCCTTTGATTTGATGATAAATTCAATATTGTTTATTCCTTATTATATGAAAATTATGTGTTAGATTGTGATTAGTAGGAGCAAGTGTCATAATCCCCTATCTAATAATGTAAATAAGATATCATAAGGCTTATATCTATCTAAAAATATTATAACCCCACTACTAGTGTCATATGCTCTACTCACTATGGGAGATGCTATGTGAAGTGGCTCTTTGCCCTTGTTGAGTATCTTGATTGATTGTTTATGTTCTAATTTTTTGTTGATTATGGGTGAATTAGATGCTTGTACCATATTAGATGATTATGATTGTAAGAGGTCTAAATCCAAATTTGCCTTTGAATGTGTCTCAACTAGTCTAAATTTTTTTTCTAATTCCAAAGTTGTGTAACATAGATGCCATAATGATTTGGATGGTTTGTATAACAATTTGTCTTTAAGAGGATAAATGAGGCCTCTAGTAAAGATTTATTGTGTATCTAAATATGTCTGCTAGTAGATCAGTTATTACATAGATGATTTGAATTATAAGATGTAATCATTTACTATTTTTGCCTCACACTGGTGTAGTGAAGGTAACCTCTCATATGCGACTCTAGGTCTATTATTTTGAATATAATGAATGATAAATACTTCTTCTAATTCATTATCTTTATGTAGTGAACTACTATGGATTGAATGATGGAAAAAATTTAAGGCCTCACCCTCTAGAGTCTGTGGAAATAATTGTAAGAGAATCAAACTATGAGTGACATGTGTTATAGCCTTTCTATAATCTTTCAGGTACAAGTATGGGTCTCCATGTCCATTGAACTTTGGTAATATTGATATCTAAAACTATTGTGGCAATTTTTTATTCAAGACTCTGTGTAAGATATGATTACCATGGATAGCATTGGAACAACCCAAGAATAGTAGGCTTTACTTTCTAAGGTGAGCTAGTGTACTTCTTATTGTAAAGTACCCACAACATGCATCAAAGAGATGATCTCTTGTGAAGGTATATTAACATCATCAATAGGTTAATTTAAACCTTGAATCTTATTATTAATTTTAGCCATTGGCACACTGCATTGGGGAGCATGGGTAGAGATAGTGGGTTTGCTCATCGTAACCTTTGGAAGGGTGACAGCTTGGACCTAGTGAGATGGAAAATGGCTATCACCCTCATGGAGGTTAGTATGAGAAACATGTTCTACTTTATTAAGGATGGGTGGGGGTTATTCATTGGTATCTCTTATATTTTTAGTTGGTAAAGTATTATCACATATTAATAGAATATGAGACACATTTTTATCATTTGAATGTAAACTATGAACATGAGTATATTTTCATACACTTTTATTTGAAAATATTATTTATTCAATTAGCATTTAATAAGAAATAAATTTTGACATGAGATATGGGTGACATAGAGAGAGGAAAAAACTCAATTTATTCTTCACTAAAGTCATAGTAATCATTTTTATTACAAGTTTCATCAAAATCAAAATGTATTTCACTTGTAGAGGTAAGAGTAGAGGAACTATCATTTTCATGCTCAATAAGAGGAGTAAAAGGAGATTTTAGATTTTTACTAATATGAAATTTATCATCATGTGTAGGTGAAATGAAATGTTTATATTCACTAGCTATGAGTGGAATGCATATGTTGTCAATATTTTCAATAATGGAGCCAAGGGTAGAAGAAGTAACAATCATGTTTTCATTTGCCATATTATGACATGTAGTATAAGAGTTATAGAGATTTGAATTATAAATATTTTTCATGCAATCATTATGTTGAACTTGAAAGGTAAAAGAATATGATAAAATAATATCATCTAATTTAGTTTGAAAATTTGTAAAAGGTGTAACATCATTTGTACTTGTTTTTTTGATTGAATTGGGAAAGGTGAAGAAGATGCATCCAATATATCCCCATTATAATAATCATAGTAATCATAATATCCATCATTACAACAATAATAATCATCATCATCAATGAAATCATATTCATTATCATGTACTAGTGTATAATTTTTAAAATTAATCCATTCATTTGTATAATTACAAAAAAAATTTAGAAATTGGTCAATTAGGTGAGGGGTAAGAGGTTTCCTAAAAGTCATTTTAAACTTGCCACAAAAGAGATTGTAAAAAATGAAAAATAAGCAAACAATGGAGAGAAGATAATCTAACATAGATATTTTTGACAATATGCTATATATTCAGCTCAAAGTACCAAAAAATCAAAAAATGACTTAAAGCCCTAAGGGATAATGTTTGGATGTATGAGGACCTAATATGTGGATATAGGGTTTGAAGGGTTTGTAGTCAAAATTTAAAATATATTAAAATAAGTAAACCCTAATAGAGGATTGATATGGATCAATTGGGATGTGCAAAAAATAAAGAAAAATCAAAGTTTTGTAAACCCTAATTTGTTGCATAAAAAATGGAGAAGGAAAACCCTAGGTGTAACTAGGGTTGTTAAGCAATATTCAAAGTAATTTGGGTTCACAAAATGATTTAAATTTTTAGGTTGTATAGTAATGTAAATCCTAGATTGTTAAAGGGCTAAGTAAAGAGGGTAAATACATATATATATTAGGAATAGCTAATTTAATTGATTTACCTAAAATAATGAGTGTGATTTACTCCAGATTCACTTATCTAGAGTAAAATGAGTGTCCTTAGATGGTGATGATGTTGAAATAGGCCAGGAATACAGCCTAGGGCACTTTCATTTCTAAAACTATATATTTGACTACCTTAGGATAATAGTGTGGTCAGATGGATAGTGGCACAATACTCTAGTGTCCAAAGCCCATACTAGTGTCTTTTTGTGGATAGGGGTCTTGAGACTTCTAGGGATGCTTTGAGGGAGATTAGGGTTCTATAGGTATGCTCAAGAGCTTCTAATCATTCTTATGTCACTGCTTGGATTATTTTCCTTTAAAACCCTAATGAACACCTACACACAAGAAACAAAAATATAATCAAATGCAAAAGGAAAGGGAAAAATGAGTTGTGGGATATTATGATCATGCAATATATAACCCCTAATATTATGATTGATGCCTACATTAACCCCAATGATATGGGTCTCAGATCACATGTAGTTCTCCCTTAGGGAACATGCATAATCAATGTGCATAGTATGCTAGAATGACTTCTTCTTAAGCCCTTCTTTGATCAAGCATGTAGATCTATGTGTGATGCTAAGTAATATGTAGAGTGGTAAGCTTTAATATTGATGAAATTTTATGTAATTATGTGATAAAGTAGTAAGTACTAGATTTCAAATGCCTTGTGAGGATATTTATATAGGAGGAACTTTAATTTGAATGCAAGATGCTTGTCTGTAGGATGACAAGGTGAAAAGATAGATAAAATCATAATAAGAAACCAAAAGAAAGGGTAAGGACCTGAAACGAACTAAAAATGTGACCTTTGGAAAATATCATTGAGGTGGACACTAGCATCGTGCACTACTGTCTAGAGATGCACTATTGTCCTATAGGTAAAAAAATTGGGTAATGACTATGATAAATAGACTAAGGGTCATGTGACTAGGATAGCATGGCATAAGACCAATGAGGGTCTAATTATTAGGTAAAATAAGTCATAATTAGGCCCCAAAAGACCAAATTGACCATCTAAATAAGACATTCATTTTATATTAATAAATTCCTATGAAAGAGCTACAAAAGACATAGTACTTGTGTCATTTGACAAAATTAGGGTGTGTACACATGCAAATTTGACTTTCTTGGGATCTTACATATTATCATACTCAAAGTAATTTTCTAATTTTGTAATCCAATCAATGAAATCTTTGGGACTTAAACTCCTTGAATAACTAGGAGTGTCCAAATTTAGTTTATTGTTTGTCATTGTAACTAAGTGAATGAATCTATCTTTAAGTTCATCAATCTCTTCTTCTTATGCAACCCAGTTTTCATGCACTTATCCTATGGCTTCCCTATTACTTTAATCATCCACTAAAACACCTCGGTGTTGCATGATCTCCATAGCCTTTATATGGGCTTGCATATTTCTCATTAACTCTTAAAAATTTTCAAGTGTTTGTGCTCTAACCACTCACACAAGAAAACCTTATCTGTGTTCCATTTCTTATAAATGAAAGAACAATCACTACGCCTTTCACCCAACACTCACATTGGAATATGTCTTCTCTACTTTCTATCCACACTTGCAAATGTATGAAATAAATTAAATGTGCTCACTTTCAAGTAATAAAACCTTTCTTTGATACAAAGTGGTGCAATTACAATCCGGGGTATTAATGAAGAGATTCCTACAACCATGCAACCTTTAAAATTATACAACATACTAATATAACCAAATGTAATAACAACCAACTTAGTCCTTTATTTTATTTGAATGAACAAAAATATAACTTAAACACACTACAACAACTTGAAATCTCAAATGATATGTGTTACAACATCAAATCCTCAAATCTCTACTTACCAACTTGTAATTTTTGCAAGTATAACTATTTCTTAAAATGCTACAGATAATTTTTAAGCTTGTTGACCCGTTAACTATTAGAATAAAAATAAATAGGGGTGGGGGGGTGAATCAATCTTTAAAAACCTTTCTTTAAATTTTACCTAAGTATTCATGAACATTCATTCAAGCATGTATATCAAACAATACATAAGCAATCAATTACACAAGCATGAAACAAGATTGCACAAGTCAACACACCATATATGTGGGAAACCCTGAAGGGGAAGAAAACCCAATGATATATAAAAATGGACTATAGTATTATAATATAAACACTAACTTTAGTGAAGTACCCACTTAACATGGAGCATCAACCCCAACTATCTAATCACCAACTCAACTACGATTTAGCAATCACCCACTTGCAAGGAGGCACCAACCCCCTGATGACTCAGCACCAACTCAGCAACCTAAAACACTTGATCACCTTTAGAATACCTTATTGCTCATACAATAGATGATGATCTTCTTCATCAAATTTCCACACACTTCTATTCTTCATAAATTGGCCTCTATCCTTATTTTATCAACTATCCCTCTTCTTTACTTGATTAGGTCTATACCTCTTCTTGACTTGATTAGGTCATATGACCTTGATCCTCATATATAGAACCTTTGTCAAAGATTCATCACTGATATTATATTTTATTTTGATGGTCTATAAGACCTTCTTATTTTCACCAATGTGTTATATTTTGGAATCATAATTACTAATATGGGAGTGAATTATTCATCAAAACATTTACACTCTACCTTGTCATTCATGAACTATCAAAACAGTATAGTAAACTAGCAACACAATAAGAACCGTGACCATGAGAGAAGAATATAACACAACACTTTTTTAAGTGGGAAAACCTCAAGGGGAAAAAAACCCACTAATGATTCAAATAAAATACTACCCTATAATTCAAACATAAAGTTTATTGAAGCACCAACTTCACTTGGAGCACCAAGCCCAACTAGCCAAGCACCGACTTAACTAGGTGTTAGCAAGCACCTACTTACAAGGAGGCACCAACCCCTAAATTAATCAACACCAACTCAAATAACTTGCACCTTTTATCACCTTCATAAACATTTTTTTTCCATATAATATATGATGATTTCCATCTTCAGCTCCTTACACACACCTATTCATGTCAAATTGGTCTCTAGCCTTCTTCGTTCAATTAACCCTCTTCTTGACTAGGTTAGGTCATATGACCTTGATAATCATCTTTGGTAACCTTATAATATCTTCATGATGATTTATATGTACCATATTCATGTTAAAATACCTCCTTTAACTCTTCAAATGTCTATCTCATTCGCTTCAACACATATACATTTAACCCTTAGACAATTAAGCCTATTAGGCCTTGTTCTTATACTAGGCTCTTGATCATACACGTCTTGGTCATTCATACACACTTTACCACTTATTTTTTAAATTAAATTTACCTTATTTAATGTATAAAACATTAAAAAAGTATTATAATAGGTTGGTCATATCATATAGGACCAAAAAAACCCTATAGGCCTTAAGGAGACCTAATTCAATCAGGCCTTCAATAGCACATGCAACTCTTTAAACACCTTAGAACACTCTCATACTTATCATACAATAAATACACATCATATTTCACTTTAATATACCCATACCAAGTGCACCTTGTTTCCATGACACCTTTTAGCTCTAACCACCACTTGAACCATGTTATTTGCACTAATCATAATTAGGCATGTGTATACCCAGAAAGTTTATCTTAAATAATTAAACCAAAAACATAATATTTGTCAAAAAATCATGGAAAAAATCATATAAAAATAATACTCATTACCTTACATTCATCACCATGTGCATTGGACCTCACAACTCAAAGGAAAAGTACTCAAACCCTTCTCTATAAGTAGTCCACTCAAAACTACCAATAAGCTTCAAGACATAGTCATGGAAACAATGACTTAGAAAACCTATAGAATCACTTTCATGAGCTTAAAATGAGTGTATTTGATCCTAAAACATCATAAAATCAACTTAAAACAAACATATTATAATATCTAATAACAATATTGGTCTTAGAGACCAATCTCATGGCTTCATTATACATAAACCTCATTGAGTTAGACAAGTCAATTTGAGAGGAAATTTTTGTTGTATACAATCATCTCAAAATATTATATCAAATAAATACATGTTTTAAATATTTTTAACAATAACCCCATGCATTTGGATCCATTCCTAATCCATGACAACACATCCCTAATCTCATTCCCATTTATGCCTGGTTTTTCTCATTGTCTAAATCACTAAGCGATAAGTCAACTTCTATGACTGATTTAGAATATTTGAGGTCTATAAAATAACAAAAAACCATAATTAACATAATACATAAGTCTCAATATTCAACCTCAATCCACTTATCATCTTTGAATCGATCAACTATGTTTGTTACAATAAATTTTTGAGAAACATGACTTTTCCCTTAGGGTCTACTCACATGACAGACCAATTCCACCTAGAGGTACTTGGGATAGTCCTCTACATGATCTAATCATCAAACTAGGTCATCCAATCCATTCTGATCCATTTCTATCGAGATCTTCCATATCAGTTCAAGGTTAGGGTTTTAGAGAGGTTTAAACCACCTTGCAATTTTAATGATCATTCATAAATATTAGGTCTTTAATCCAAAAACCAATGCTTATAAATTTGAGACATGACCCTTCCCCATCTACCATGAATGTATTAGGTTCTCATGCAGAGGTTAAACATGCCATTGAGTACAATAAAGTTCTTGTCAAGTAAAGAATCCTTTATTTTGTGTACACAAGAAACCTCAAAACCACATTCCATGCCTTTTCTTGCATACTTTGACCTAAAATTTGGTAAAAATACCTAGAAAAATATGACACACCTTCTTTAATGTTCATTTTTCCATGCTTACCTTGAAAATTGATCTTGATACCCCATTAGGCCACCATCTCTCTCTTTGCTCTTTATGCTTTTGACCTGTAAGTCTTATTAGGCCTTGAAACAAACCTTATAGCTATTATACATGCACTCTCCACCTCATTCACATTTCAATAAACTCATAATATGATTTAAAACTACTTTACATCCTTTGTAGGTCTTGACAACACATCATGATCCCTCTTTAGGTCAGGCAGAGTCTAGGACTAGTCTAGTTGCATGATAAATCTATAAGTTTTACCCCTATGGGCTTACTCTGAGATAATTATGAGTGTCATAATTCCTCATATGCATGTTTAAATAGTCTCATTAATTATATTATGCCTCTATGCATCCATATCATTTGGCCATCATGCTCTTTCATACATATGACTAAATATCCTATGCACAAGCCTTCTTAAATCTCCTGCTAGGTTCAAGCACTTGAAAATTGTTCTTAAAACATTATTTGATGCTTATATACCTTATTTACATGCCTTAAAACTTTTTAAAACACTATCATACTTCTTAGGGATGAAATCAAACACAAACATTGTTCAATGACCTCATACCTCATGAACAACCTTTGACATTAATGACAATATCAATGTCAATCCTCAATAATAGCAATAATGCTCAATAATATCCCCCTTTGTCATTGATGGCAAACCATACTAATCATCCTTATCTCCCCATTTTGGTATTTTCTCCCCCTTTGACATAAATGATAAAGTGATGTCTTTATTTCCTTGGATCACACTTCTTGTAATAAAAAATACTCAACACACAGAACTTATGAGTTTATGAGACATAAAACAAACACTCTCCCCTTATCTTCATGCATACTTTCTTGTAAAAAATCACCTATTCTTGGAGATAATGAGCATGATTATCTCCCCCTAAGTTCTTGGATTATTCAATGATTTTTAGGGGTAGGAATTACACTTAATTCTTGTCTTAAGTGTTCAAAAGTTTCCTTTGAAAGTGGTTTGGTTAAGATCTCTACAATTTGATCTTGTGTAGACACATATTCAAGTTTGATACTTTTCTCACTTTATCTCTTATCAAATGATACCTGATGGCAATGTGTTTGGTTTTTTAGTGCATGATAGGGTTCTTTCATATGCTTATAGCACTTATATTATCATAATAGATAGGGCTAAGACCATCATACTCCAGCTTGTAGTCTTTTAGAGTCTATCTCATCTATAGTACTTGAGTACAACATGAAGCTATTGCAATGTACTCAGCCTCACAAGTAGACAAAGCTATTGATGGTTGATTTTTGTTGATCCATGGCATTAGGCACCTACCTAGGAAGAAGGCTCCTCTAGTGATACTCTTCTTATCATCTATACTTCCTACCCAATTTACATCTATGTAGGCTATGAAGTTGAATGATTTCCTTCTTGGATACCATAATCCATACTCCATAGTTCCCTTAAGATACATGAGTATCCTTTTGAATTTTTGTAGATGATTCTCCTTTGGATTTGCTTGAAACCTTCCCATAAGACCTAATACTTTCATGATGTCAAGTCTAGAGGTATTTATACAACAAAATTCTAATAATTGACCTATATGATGTATGATTGACCTTTGAAGACTCATATTCCTTGATCAACTTACATCTTACAATCATGGGTGTGCTAACTACCTTACAATCCTCCATCTCAAACTTCTTCAACATCTCTCTTATATACCTGGCTTGTGAGATGAATATACCTTTTCAAATTGAGTGACTTGCAACCCAAGAAATAATGATAGTTATCCTAGCATGGACATCTCAAACTTTTTATTCATCACCTATGCAAAGGCCTTTGTCATGTTCTCATTGTTTCCACCAAAGATGATGTCATACACATAGACAAATACTATCTATTGATGGTCATCTTTTATCTTGATGTATAGATTATTGTTTGTAACTCTTATTTTAAATCCTTTATCCAATAGATACTTTTCCAACATATAATACCAAGATCTAAGAGCTTGATTTAGACCATATAGAGTTTTCTTCAATCTGTAAACATAGTCTTTATCTGATAGTGATAACCCTTTAGGTTACTCAATGTACACTTCTTATTCCAAATTTTGATTTAAAAAGGTATATTTGACATCCATCTGGTATATCTTGAAGCTTTTGAATCCTATATAAGCTAGAAACAACTTGATGGCCTCTAATCTTGCTACTGGTGCAAAGGTTTTCTCAAAGTATACCCCTTCAACTTATGCATATCCATTATATACCAATATATCCTTGTTCCTAGTGACTTATCCATATTCATTCAACTTGTTTTTGAACACCCATTTTGTGCCACTGACATTCTTATCTTTAGGCCTAAAAACTAATTCCCAAGTCTCATTCTTCTCTATTTGGTCCAGCTCCTCATTCATAGCACCTATCAAGAATTTGTCTTTGCTTGCTTTTATAATATTTTTAGGTTAAATCTTGGATAATAGATCATTCTCTTGATTTATATTACTTACCAATATTCTCCTAGTTTACATACCTACATTCTTATTTCCAATAATTTGAGATTCAAGGTGGTCTCTTTGAATCTACCTTGAGGGTCCTTTTGAGTCCTATCTCTCTTCAACTTCTTCTTATTCCTCATCAACCTCTATAGTCTCCTCTTCATTATTGAAGTCCACATTCTCTAAAGTGTTCTTTGAATGTGAGCAAGATTTCCTTATCTCATCAATCCTCACATTGATTATTTCCACTATCTTTTACAGTCTCTTGTTCTAAAATTTATAGGTTGAGCTCATTGATGAGTATCCTAAGAATATGCCTTCATAATATCTAGATTCAAAATTACCCAAGTATTCATCATCTCTTTTTATGAAAAATTTGCTCCCAAACACTCTAAAGTGTTATAAATTTGTAGGTATGCCCTTCCATTGTTCATAAGGAGTCTTGTTGCCATTAGTCCTTATTTGTCTCCTATATAAAATGTAGACAGTAGTGCTTACTACCTCTCTCCAATATCCATCTAGTATAGAGTCATTAAACATGGTTTTAGCCATCTCTTGAATTGTCTTATTCTTCCTTTCCACTACCCCATTGTGCTGAGGTGTCTTTATTGTTGAGAATTATCTCCTTATTCCATAAAACTCACAAAAGTCATCAAACTCATTAGACCAAAATGATCCTCCTCTATCAAACCTTAGGAAATTAATCTTCCCATTTTTCTCATTCTCAACAAGAGCCTTGAATGCCTTGAACATGTCAAGATCTTCTAATTTCTCTTTCAAGAATGCAACCCAAACCATTCTTGTGTAATCATAAATGAGTAACATAAAGTAGATATCTCTTTGAATGCTTTGAATTTTTATAAGCCCATAGAGATCAATGTTGATTAGCTCCAAGGGTCTTGTAGTCGAGTATTCCTTAGACTTTAACCTTATTCTAGTTTTCTTACCACGTTGACATGCCTTAAAAAATATGTTTGCAGGTTTAATGATCTTAGGCATGTTCCTCACAGATTTCTTAGAGTTAATCCTGACTAGGTTATCAAAGTTTATATGACCTAGCCTTCTATACCATAGACAAATTTGATATATCTTGATGATGAAACATCTCTCCATCTTTATCTCATTCAAAACATATAGGTTGTTCTCAGTCCTCTTGGCATCGACAATTGGCCTTCCTAATTGGGTTCTCCTTATCTCACACCCTTTATCATGAAAGGTTAGTGTGTGTCATTGATTGCACATTGACTCACACTAAGTAGCTTATGTTTTATACCTTATAAATATAGCATATTTTGTGTCTTGGTATTTTCATTATCCAAAATCAAGACACCCTTCCCAACTATATTGGTAGTTATGTTATCTCCAAACCTCATTGCTCCTATAGAATTCTTCTTTAAAGAGATGAACTTGTTTCTATTTCCTATCATTTGGATTGAGAAACCTCTATCTATATACCATTTCATGCCTACATATTGAATGTGAAAGTAAATCTGAGCTAGCATAGAGCCCTCTTTAGTCTTTTGTTCCTCCTTAGAAAATAGTCCATCTTACTTCTTAATCTCAATCTGATCCATCCTAGCTTACTTTGGCTTCCATACCAATGTTTGATCATTCTTGTGCATTCTAGGAGCTTTATATGTCTTTTTGAATCTTATAGACCTTCTATCTTTGTTAGAGTAGGATATAGAAATATGTCTTATATTTTGATAGATGAAGCAAGCAACATTTATGTACTTACCCTAATTCTATGATGACTTATCCTTTATAACATTTGGTTGCCTAATTGATCCTTTTATGTTGGTACTCTTGACATGTCCTAACTGTTAGTGTATACAAAGTAGCTTGGATACCACTTGTCAGGATCTTAGATCACAATTGATTACTTTTGTATAAGCAACTAAACACGGAATTAAACTAGAAGTAATAAGTAACTAGAAATCAGAAACAGCAAAGAATAGGAGATATGAGAAACAATACAATCTATATTAAACTCTTCCAAAAGAAAATACAATGAAGAAATCTCTTTCTCTTCCTCACACCTCTTGGGTGTACAGTAATTCTCCTTCAAGAGTTCTCTCTCTCTCAATCAATTACAACCAACTCAATTACTAAATTGTTCCCTCTTCCATGCAGATCTTCTTGATCTTGCACCTTGCAGATCTTCTTGATCTTACACCTTGCAGATCTAATTGATCTTGCTCACCTTTGTGTTGCAGATCTTCTTGATCTTGCTACCCCACAGATCTAATTGATCTTGCACACATCTCTCCATAGATCTTCTTGATCTTACACACTTATAGATATAATTGATCTTGCTTACATTACAATATAGCCCCATGGGTCTCTTAAATAGAACCCAAAGCAAACAATAATTAGAAAAATAGACTCAAGACTAATTTTAGTCTTTACATGCAAACTAGCTATTCTCCTAAAATTAGCAATTCTAGAAATGCCTAGAAATGCACAAAATTCAGTGTTAATCTATAGATGAAAGATGTCGGTTAACCCCTAACTGATGCCAATTGGTTTTGATCGATTCTATTGATGTCAGTTGCTGTGTGATCGATGTCAATTACTATGTAACTGATGCCAGTTATTGGTCAAGCCCAGCAACCTCCACACTAGCTCAACAGTGAAGCTTTTAGCTCCACAACTCAACAATCTCCCACTTGGAGATAAATAGCTATACCTGTACCTGTACAGCAACATTCTCTAGCTTGTTTCTCTGGCTTTTTTCTCCCTCTTCAAGTTCAATCTTGAAGACCAACAAAAGTTGAATGAAGATTCAACTTCTCCTTTGCTACCAGCTTTGTTAACATATTTGTAGGGTTCTTATCCATATGGATCTTTTCTAGCTTCAACTATCCATCCTCCAATACCTGTCTAATGAAGTGGTACCTAAGCTGTATATGTTTGGTTCTTGAATGAAAGGATGAATTCTTTGACAAATGAATTGCACTTTGACTATCACTATACAATCTACAACTCTCTTGCTCCTTTCCCAACTCTTCCATGAATCGAGTCATCCATATCATTTCCTTGCTAGCCTCTGTGACTACAATGTATTATGCCTCTATAGTAGACAAGGCAACAAACTTCTGTAATTTTGAAATCTAGCTAACCGCCATTCCACCAATAGTGAACACATATCCTGTGGTGCTTCTCCTACCATCCAAGTCACCTACCATATCCGAATCTACATAACCATGTAGAGAAGTGTTTGACCCTCCATTGCATAAATGCCTACTGCTAGTCCCTCTCAGATATCTGAGAATCCACTGAATTGCTTTCCAGTGTTCTTTTCCTGGATTGGCCATAAACTTGCTGACAACTCCCACTGCTTGGGCAATATCTGGTCTAGGTGTGCTTACCAGTTTTGCATCCTACATATTGAACCTCTCCAACACCAACCTGGCCATATGTCTCATTTGTCCATTCTCTCCATTCTTTAACCTGTATATCCATTTGTTTTTCAGTGCTTTATTTTTGGCTGGCAACTTAACCAAATCCCACATATGGTTCTCTTCCAAGGAATCAATTTTCTCATTCATGCCATGCTCCCACTATTTCTTAGATTCTACCTGCATTGCCTCATCAAAAATTTCTAGTTCTCCACCATCAGTGAGCAACAAGTAGTATAAATAAGGGGAATAATGAATTAGAGGCTTACTTACCCTTTCAGACCTCCTTATGGGCATTTGAGACTCACCCAAATTTCCTGACAGTGACTGATCCTGGTCATCTCTGATCGATAGTGATCGATCCCAGTCATCTCTGATCGATGTCAATCTGCACCAAACTGATGTCGGTTCCTTCTAATTGACCACCTGACTGATGTCGGTCTCTGTGTTTTCCTGTGAGTGATGATTTTTACCCGCGAGCTCATTTTGGATCATAACCTCGTCCAAATCAAGATTGCCCTGCTCAGAATTATTTAGCCTCTTGAGCTGATCTCTATACATCACCTTCTCATTGAAAACCAAGGCTTTTCAGTTCTTAAATGTGTCAAAAATATCAAATTTCCTCTTTATGCAATAAACCCATACCTTTCTTGTAGCATCATCAATGAAAGAAACATAATACTGTGATCCTCCAATAAAAGCTACCTGAGCTGGTCCCCACACGTCTATGTGAACAAGCTCCAACTTGTGCTTCTTCTTTGTTGACCCAATTTTGAGAAACCTCACTTTCCTTTGTTTCCCAAAAATACAATGCTCACAGAAATCTAGATCTATGCTTTTCAAATTTGAAAGCTTACCTTTTGACTTAAGAACATTCATTCCCTTCTCACTCATGTGACCAAGCCTACAGTGCCACAAATTTGCATCTACATCTGAAGTAGATAAAATAGAAGGAGAATAATCAGTAATATAAGTAGATAGATAAAGTGTACCTACTCTCTTCCCTCTGGCTAATACAAGTGCACCCTTGTAAACTTTCCAAGATTCAGCTGTAAGAGTTACTGTGTAACCCTCATCACCCAACTTTCCTACAGAAATCAGATTCCTCTTCAGGATGGGTACATGCATGACATCCTTCAACACCCATGTGTTGCCATTCTACAATTTCAGCTACACTTTCCTTTGCCAATAATTTTACAAGGCTCACCATCCCCTAAATAAACTTTTCCAAAGTCTCCATGGACATAATCATTGAAAAATTCTCTATTTGGGGTTGCATGGAAAGAGGCACCGGAATCTAAAACCCATGATTCTACTTTATTTAAGGAAAATATAAGAGCATCCTGTGCAACAATACCTACATCATTTGCTTTTTTATTACCTTCATGCTGATTTTCTTTCAACCAACAATCTTTCTTTGCATGCCCTTTCTTTCCATAATTCCAGCAGGTTATACTTCCATTTCTAGATTTGGATCTACTTCCCATCTTTGACCTTTATTTCCCTTGCTTGCCCTTCTCTCTTTGCCATCCCCTGCTTTCAACACTTAAAGCATTACCTGATGTTTCCTCTGTGCTTTTCCTACAAATTTTTTCATTCAAGATTACACTAACAACATCATCAACTTTCAAGATATTTGAAGCAGACACAGTATTACTAACTGCTATTACCAAATTATGCCAACTTTCAAGTAAAGAGCATAAGATTAAGAGAGCCTTAATTTCATCATCAAAAACTATTTTGACTAAAATTAACTGATTTACAATCATATGGAAATCATTAAGATGACTAGATACCGATCCACCTTCCTGCATTTACAAACTAAATAATTTCTTCATAAGATATACCTTATTCGAAGCTGAGGGTTTTTCATATAAATTTGCCAAAGTATCCATTAACTCTACCATTGTCTTTGCCTATGATAAGTTAGAAATCATAGAAGATGCCAAGCTCAACCTTATAGATCCAAGAGCCTTTCGATCAAGAACATTCCATTCTTCATCTTCCATATCTGTGGGCTTGCTTGAAACCCCACCCAATGGTAAGTACAGATCTTTTTGATACAAATAATCTTCTATCTGCATCATCCATAATTGATAATTCTTGCCATTGAATTTCTCCATTCTTAGTTTACTTTCTTTTGCCATTGCTTTACTCCCACTCAATCAGAAACCCCTGTGAGTGAATTCTGTAATCAACAAACACTAACACACTCTGAAACCTATGCTCTGATACCAGTTGTTAGTGTATACACAGTAGCTCTAATACCACTTGTCAGGATCTTAGATCATAATTGATTACTTTTGTATAAGCAACTAAACACAAAATTAAACCAGAAGTAATAAGTAACTAGAAATCAGAAACAGCAAAGAATAGGAGATACGAGAAACAATACAATATGTATTAAACTCTTCCAGAAGGAAATATAATGAAGAAATATCTTTCTCTTTCTCACACCTCTTGGGTGTATAGTAATTCTACTTCAATATTTCTCTCTCTCAATCAATTACAACCAACTCAATTACTGAGTTATTCCCTCTTCTATGCAGATCTTCTTGATCTTGCACCTTGCAAATCTAATTGATTTTTCTCACCTTTGTGTTGTAGATCTTCTTGATCTTACACACTTTTAGATCTAATTGATCTTGCTTACATTACAATATAGCCCCATGGGTCTCTTAAATAGAACCCAAAGCAAACAATAATTAGAAAAAATAGACTCAAGACTAATTTTAGTCTTTACATGCAAACTAACTATTCTCCTAAAATTAGCAATTCTGGAAATGCCTGGAAATGCATAGAAGTCGGTGTTAGTCTATAGATGACCGATGCCAACCGACCCCTAACCGATGTTGGTTGGTTCTGACTAATTCTACCGATGTCGGTTGCTATGTGACTGATGTCGATTACTGTGTAACCGATGCCGATTATTGGTTAAGCCCAACAACCTCCACACTAGCTCAACAGTGAAGCTTTTAGCTCCACAACTCAACACTAACTTTGCATGCCATCTCTCAAATATGATCAAAATTTATTTGAGTTGTTCATGCTCATCCTTCAATGAACCTAGATCTATCTTCAACTAGTCATACTCAACTTATTTTGACTTACCCCTTGTGTTGACCTCTTCTAATTAACTCTTGAGATCCTTGATTGTCTCCTTTTGGTGTTTCAAATCACCAAGGGTATTCATGAGCTCAACTTCAAGGTATAATTCATCTTCTCTTTCTTCACTATCATAGTAGACTTCTTCATCATACATGTTGTCTTTTTCATATTGATCATAAGACATTCTTATGCTTCTTTGGATCACCTTTCAAGCAGTTAAACTTGCCTTAAAAGACTATGCTTTTATACCAATTTTTAAAAAGAAAATGACTAATAGGGGGGTGAATTATTCTTGAAAACATTTACACCCTTTACCTTTTCATTCATGAACTATCTAAACAGTATTGCAAATTAACAACACAATAAGAACCATGAGCATGAGAGAAGAACATAACACAAAATACTTATTTAAGTGGGAAACCCTCAAGGGGAAGAAAACCCACTAATGATGAAAATGGACTACTATCCTATAATTCAAACATCAATATTTAGTGAAGCATAAACTTCACTTGGATCACCAACCCCAACCAGCCAAGCACCAACTTGACTAAGTTTTATCAAGCACCCACTTGCAAGGAGGCACCACCCCCCTAGATGACTCAGAACCAACTCAACCACCTCACAACTTTTATCACCTTTATAAAAATTTATTTCTCATATAAAATATGATTATTTTCATCTCCAAATCCTTCCACACACCTATCCTTCTCACACTGGTTTATAACCTTCTTCACTCAATTAGCCCTTGTCTTGACTAGGTTAGCTCATATGACCTTGATAATCATCTTTGGTAACCCTATCATATATTCATGATGGTTTATATGTACCATCTTGATGGTCTAAAATACCTCCTTTAACTCTTCAAATGTCTATCTCATTTTTTTCAACACACATACATTCAACCCCTAAACAATTATGCCTTATTCTTATAATAGGCTCTTCATCATACACCTATTGGTTAGACATACACACTTTCCCAATTATTTTTTAAATTAAATGGGCCTTAGCACATGTATAAAAAATGAACTGATTATTAAAATAGGTCGTTCATAGCATATAGGACCAAAAAACCTCTATAGGCCTTAAGGAGACCTATTTCAATTAAGCCTTCAATAGCACATGTTACTCTTTGAACACCTTGGAACACTCTCAGACTTATCACATGGAAATAACACATCATATTTCACTTTAATATACCCATACCAAGATCATATTGTGTCTATTACACCTTTTAACTCCAACCACCACTTGAACCATGCCATTTACACTAATCATAATTAGGCTAGTGTATACCTAAAAATTTTGTCTTGAACAATTGAACCAAAAACACAATATTTGTCAAACAATAATGGAAAAAAATCATATAAATATAATCCTCATGACCTAAAATTCATCACCATGTGCATTTTACATCACAACTCAAATCAAAAGTACTCAAACCCTTCTCTATAATTAGTCCAGTCAAAATTACCAATAAGCTTCAAGATATAATCCATGAAATAATGACTTATAACACCTGTAGAATCACTTTCATGAACATAAAATGAGTTATATGATCCTAAAACATCCTCAAATCAAATTAAAAAAAATATATTATAATCTTTAATACCAATATTAGTCTTATAGACCAATCTCATGGCTTCACTGTACACAGATCTAACTGAGTTAGACAAGTCAATTTGAGAGCAACTTTATATTGTATACAATCATCTCCAAATATTATATCTAATAGGGACATGTGTTATAGGTATTTAAAACAAACCCATGCATTTTTATCCATTCCTAATCCATGATAACACATCCCTAATCTCATTCCCACTTTTGCTTGGCTTTTCTCACTGTTTGCATCACTAGGCCTTTTAGCGATAGGTCAAATTATATGATCAGTTTAACATATTTAAGGTATAAAAACTAAATATAAACTATAATTAACATAATATATAAGTCTCAAGATTTAACCTACATCATCTTATCAACTATGACTTGGTTAATTCTACCTGCTATAACAAATTTTTTAGAAACATGGCTTTTCTTATAGGATCCACTCACATACTTGACATACCAATAACACTTGGAGGTACTTGGGAGAGTCCTTTACATGATTAAATAATAAAAATAGTTCATCCAATCCATTTTGAGCCATTTCTATCAATATATTCTATATCAGGTCAAGGTTAGGGTTTTAGAGAGGTTTAAACCACCTTATGGTCTTAATGATCATTCATAAAGCTTAGTTCTTTAATCCAAAAACCAATGCTTGGAATTTTTATCTAGGACCCTTAACCATCTACCATTAATGTCTTAGGTTATTCTATAGAAGTTACATTTGCCAATGTGTAAAAGAAATTTCTTCTCAGGTTGAGAATATTTTATTTTGTGCACACAGGAAACCTTAAAACCACATTCCATGCCTTTTCTTACATACTTTGACCTTATACTTGGTCAACATACCTATATAATATGACACACCTTTTTAAATGTTAATTTATCCATTCTTACCTTGGAAATTGATCCTAATACCCCATTAGTCCACCATCTCTCTCTTTGTTCTTTAGGCTTTTGACCTACAAGTCTTATTAGGCTTTGAAATAGACCTTCTAGCCACTATCCATGTACTATCCACCTCATTCACATGTTAGATGAAATTATCATCCTTTATAGGTATTTAAAACACCTCATGACCTCTCATTAGGTCAAGCAGAGTCTAAGACTAGTCTAGTTGCATGATAGATCTGTAGGTTTTACCCCTGTGGGCTTACTCTAAGATACTTATGAGTGTTATAATGCCTCAAATGCATGCTAAAATAGCCTCATTCATTTTCTTACACCTCTATGCATCCATCTCATTGGTCCATCATACTCATTCATACATAATACTAGATATATTTTTTACAAGCCTTCTCAAATCTCCTACTAGGTTCAAGCACTTGAAAACTATTCTTGAAACATTATTTGATGCTTTTATACCTTGCTTACATGCCTTCTAAGTTTTTCAAAAAATATCATAATTATAAAGGATGTAATCAGACAAAAACACTATTTAATGACCTAATACCTCATGAAAAACCTTTGACATCAATGAAAATATCAATTCCAACTCTCAATAATAGCAACAATGCTCAACATTATATTATTCACTTACTCTCTTCACACGCTAATAGGCCTAAAACTGCCTAGTACTTATACAAGTCTTTTTCATATACTTCTTAATCATCTAAACAACCTTATCCTTCTAGGTTAGCCATGGAATGGATCTTATGACATCTCATAGACATGGATCAAATGTGCTTTGAGTCCATTTAGTTCTGACCTACTTCAATTAGGCCTTATCTCTCCTTCAGGTCTCATAGAGACCTGATTCCATTAGGCCTACTTAGCACATGTTACCCTTTGATCTTCTTGAATAACATTCAAACACTTCATATGGTAGGAACATATCATATGTCACCTACATATACCCTTATTAATCTCATCTTCATTTTATAACTCCTTTTAGCTCAAACCACTACTTGAAACACACCATTAGTATTGTTCATATTAAGCTTATGCATGCCCAAAAATTCTATCTTAAACAATTAAACAATAAACATAAATTTGTGAATAAATGATGGAAAAAAATCATATATATAGAATTTACATGACCTAATGGTCATCACTGTAGATATCCAATTCCTAACATCATTTGTGCTGAAATTATCAATCTTACTCGAATTGCACTCAAATGCACATTTTAGGTAAAAATAGATTAAAAAACCTTAAATTATTCGAACTTGTCACTTACAAGTGTCAATTTAGGTCAAAGTATCCCTAAATAGAGTAATGCATTTTATGGTCTAGCTAACTTTGATCAGATCATTTTGAGTTAAAATGACAATTTTGCCATTTAGTGCTCTAAATCACTTTTTTCTTCTAATTCATTGGTACACGTCACATACCTTTGTTATTTGGTGTTGTTAACATCATAAATGGGAATACAACTCCAATTCATCTAACATCACCTTCCAATTCCTCTCCAATCAAATTACAACCTAATAATATGACTTTTTGACCATTTTGATTAATTGTGCACCAATTTCCAAAGAATTGCACTACACTTGATTAAACTTACTTAAGCTAATTAATCCAATTTAAGAGCTTAAGTAATAATTCCATAGATATTTTTGAATATCTCATTATTGGAAATTGATTTTGAATATCTGCATCACCTAGTGACATCATCTATGGGATGGCATCTATCAAGCCATAAGTGCATAAAATATCAGGATTATGGGTCACCCATGCCTAGTTAATGCCTCCCATGCCTCTTTAATGCTTATTTATCTTGAGAATATTTAGGAGTTTAATTATAAATATTAGGATTATCCATGGCCACACATCTCAATCTTGAGATGGATGGTCATGGTTGATCCTAACCAATCTCAAAAATCTATAAAGAGAGAGGCCATGGACATGAATTTTAAGCTTAAATATTTCAAAGTTATAAAGTTAAATTATTTCCACAATTATTTACATTTGATCATTGATTTTGTTTGCAAGCTTCATTGATAGGCTAGTTTAGTGATTTGGAATCATGAGCCTAGGTTTTATGGAGTGTTCTTGGGACATTAGAGGAGTTTTCCATCTTTGTTGACAAAGACAAGGATGCTTGATCAAGGGAGAACATGATTTTGAGCCACATGTGTATGGTGAATCCATTTGGGAAAGTAATATGATGTTGCTTTCTTTCATTTTGTTTCTTTCTATCCTTTGTAATTCCCATAGGTATAGATAGGCTTAGTTAGTTAGTTCTTTATGCATTTTTGATTATTTATGGACTAATGTTTGACTAACTTGCTTTATAATCCTCTCTACATCTTGGCACACCCGGTGGGACTAGACACATCCCAGATATGAAGAAGATCATTTTGCAACTTTAAAATCTTTATTTGGATCATTAAAAATCTTGCAAATTGATTTTCTAACTTTATTTTGCCATTTTGGTTTGCCACAGGTTTTACACAGTAACCGACATCAGTTAGTAAAATTGATATCAATTGGATAGTTTTCATCACTCATATTGGTATAACCGATGTCAGTTAGATAACTATCATTATTTAGCAAATGTAACCATTATCGGTTATATAATCAATGTCAATCACTATGTTTTTTCTTAAAACATAGACTCGAGAGCTCTTTTTCTTCAGTTCATTATTTCAAACCTAAAAGAGATTCAAGGCTAAAAGACATGCTAACATTTTTATTGCAGGACCAAGCTTGACATTTTCTAAAAATATGTTTAGATCACCTTTTGTATGCTTAAAAATCAATTAGGAACCTTTTTTTGGTGTTTAAAAAAAAAATAGATGTTTATGGTGAATGTTTTCAAAGTTTGCAACTAAGACCAAGGGGTCAAATGAACACCACCTCATTTTCTATTTTGGCTTAAAAATGAACTCACATTTCCAAGTTTTTTGTATTTACTTAGTTGTTTAAATTAGATTTTGTTTGGAAAAAGGAGGGATGTTGCATGTATGTTCTTCCATTTTTCCCCTTTAAGGAACCCTTGGAATCAAAAGTGCCATTCTTATTGGAAGTAGCCTAGTCCAAGGCTTAGAAAGAATGTCATCTAAAGCACTCCACAAAAACTTGTTAAAGTTTGGGTGATCTTGAAAATGACTCTAAAGTCTTTCTATTTTATACTTTCTTTATTTTTATGTAAACTTGGCTTGCAAGGGGGAAGTCATTACCTCCCACAAGTTCTTTAGGGTAGCTTTGACCTGGGGTTTCATCTTCCAGCATTGACTTCATTTGGCTCCTAATTAGAGATGTACATGGGACGTATCTACATTTGAACATCACACTACACTGAGTGAACAGTAATATATAGTGGTTATAAAAAGGCCTAGACCTTTTTACAACTAGCCAATGTTACGATCACCTAATTTACATGATTTTATTTTACATCATTTGACGTAAACGTCATTGTGCAATTTATTCCCCTAGAATGATCAAAAACTCACTAGTTTAGTAGACCCCACTTTGCCATACCTTGTCAATTTAGACTTAAGACATTTGTTTTTTGTCATTAGCTTACTTGGTTCATATTTGTGTCTAAAAATGCTTGTTAACTCATTAAACTTAACTAAAACACGTCATCAATTTTTTTTAGCAAGGGAGGCATTACACTGTCCAATTGGAAAATTCATCTTTTCCTTGTTCAAATTGTTATCAAAAACTTTGTGTCATGTCATCCACTTTGGTGTAGTCATGTTGCCCAATTGAGTCTAGATCTTTCACCTAATTTGTTTAAATCATTCATTTATAATCTACATTCAAAATTGAACCTTTCTAAGTTCTAAGGGTTGGTGTGTCAAAGTGGGTTCACCATTTGTACACTAAGCTTATTCTAACTTGGGTTCAATTTTCCATTTGGATTGAATGTTTTTTATTAATACTCAATATCACATTATCATCTTGGTGGACTCAAGTCATCTTACGTATTTCTCACTCTTTCAGTCCTAGAACATATTTTATCCTACTTGAATCATGTGGTGATGTTGTACTGCCTATTTGGTCCTAGCTTTATACTTAGGGATTCACGTATGTTTTTACATCTTGAGTTGCTTAGTCTATTTTGTCTTCTTCATAATTTGTAGAGCTTTCCTTTGAACTTCTAAGGTCAACTTGTCAAAGTTGAAACTAGCTTTTACAGTACGAGTGTATCACAAAGATCTAGGTTTTGGTGTACTAGTTTCCACCTTATGTCTTTGAGTTACCTTACCCTCTTTCGATCCATATGATTTCAACTTTACCAAAGGTCGAGTAAACTCATGAACCAAATCTTCTAAATGGTGCACGGTTTCAAACAACCCTCCCTTATAGTCTCATTGGTACCTTGGTTATTTGTTTAAAAGATAGCCAAAGCATACTTTGTTTGGTTGCCAAGCATTGGTCTAAAGTTATTCAAACACACAAAATAGCTCTTTTAGACATGACTCAAAGGTTCACTCATAGTGGGGCCTCTTATAGCCTTAGTTATGAAGATGAGCAATTTTATGATGGTCAAGATAACCCCATTGTTTTGTATGATATCCATGCAATAGTAGGATTCAAAGATGACTACAATGAATATCAACCCCAAGAAGATCAAGATAAAGCCCTTCTTAGATTGATAGAATCAAGTGCTAAACTACCTTTTGACTTCCCTATAAAACAATCACATACCTTAGTTAGAGAAGGAGAATAATGACAGCAAGGGCAAGCTTTTGCATGAATAGACATACCTTCTTCCTCTAAAAAAGGAAAATAAATACAAATAGAGTCAAACCCCACAAATATAGATCTTCTAGCTAAGATCAAGATAATAAGTCAATGATATATAGATCAACTTGTCATAGACTTAACTGAATCCCTAGTTGCCACTTCACTTCACAATAATGCTTTAAAAGAATAAGGAAATGTGGTTGAAATTATGCAACAAATATTAGATGATGATATTACCATAGTGGATCAAGGTAATCTAAATGAACATTTAAAGTCACAAGAGACCTTACAAAGTGTTCCATTTGACACGAAACATACATTATTCAATCATCAAGAACCTCTTGTTACTTTACAAACTCAAAAACCCAAACATTCAGTTCGAATTAAGGAAATCCTTAAAGACAATTTGGCTAGTTATTTTCAACTAACAAAAAAATTGGTAAATAAACATAGAGATTTCCAAAATCAACAAAGTATGAAATAGCCAAATTCAAAAAATGTTTTGCAATCCAAGAATCAACAGCCTATATTCTCAACTCAAGGAGAAAATTAGAACCAATTCATGGATCAAAAGGTATACACTCCCTATAAATCCACACAAAACTAGGGGCACATTCCACCCCAATAGCAAAAAAACTAGGGCCACATTCTACCCCAATAGTAACAAAACCAGGGGCACATTCCACCCCAATAGAAATGAAACTAGGGGCACATTCCACCCCAACAACATCTTATTCAATCCACAATTGCACCAAATATGTAAGAATGGAATTATATGAAGGAAATTTTTCAAAGATTGGAGATGAATAATAAAGTCAAAAAGTACAAATTTGATGAGATATGCCCATATCCATTTGATTTATCTATTCTCTAAAACCCCTTTTCGTATCATTTTGAGGCACCCAAATTTGACAAGTATAAAGGAAAAGGAGATCCACGTGAGCACATACAGGCATTCTTCATCTTATGTCAAGAGGTTGCTTATAGTAGCGAGTACTTAATATGACTATTTTTATGAAGCTTAGCAAGACAAGCTCTTGATTGGCTACTCAAACTACCCAAGGGATCAATTATGGATTGAAACGACTTATCAAAAAAGTCTGTTAACCATTTCTCATATAACATAGAACATGTATTAACCACTTTTGACTTATGCAAAGCCAAGCATCATGATGGTGAAATTTTTGCCACATATCTACAAAGGTGGAGAACATTGGCAGACCACTTTCAACATAATTTGCCAGACAAATAGTTGGTTGATATCTTTGCATAAAATTTACATCCTAAAGTTGCACATAATCTACGATTAGCTTATGCTAACTCATTTGAATAAATTATTGACAAAGGAGTGCAGATTGAGAAGGCTCTTATTGCTAAGGGCCTTATTAATATTTTTATGCAAGGTCAAGCATCTAATCAAACTAAATCACCAATTCAAATAGTTATGTAGGATAAGCCTAAAGGCTTTAGCAAAAATAAGAACATGGCTAGAAATGGGGTGACTAAAACAAGGCATATACAAATCGTACAAGCTATGCCTCCTCCAAATGTCCAATTAACTCCCCCAAATCCACTACCTACTTTACAGAGACAACATCCACAAAGGACATTTCATAACAATTTTAGAGTCTTTAGCAAGTTAGAAGAATCAGTTAAAATAATGTTACAAAAGCTCATTGCATCTAATTTAATTTTATGTCCAGTATCAAGGCCATTTCCTCAAGATTAACCAAAACTAGATTGGTACAAAGAGAATGAATGGTGTAACTTTCATCATGTTGATGGTCACAGTGCATATCATTGCATTCAATTATGACATATTATTAAGGACTTTATTGAAAGTGGTGAACTAGAAATTAAGTTAGCCCCTAATCAGGACACAAATTAGGATATGGGAATCTATAAAGACCCCTTTCTTCAACATGATCCACCACCACCAAGAAATAATCAAAATGGTCACAATCAAGGATAGAGGTAGAATCAAAACCAACAACAAGGTCAGAATCATAATGAGCATAATTGAGATCGTAATGCCCATAATAATAATGTGGCTTATAAAAATATACCTTATGACTATAATAATACTATGGGACACATTTTTGCAACCCACATTGCCACTATTACTATAAAACTGTGTGGCCAATCTCATATTCCTTGCAACATGGGAGCCATCATTATAAGGTCAGCACCCTCTCCCCCTAGTAATATTGTGTCAAGTTTGCATCATCATGTTGCTACTCTATTTACATGGGTTACAATACTAAACAACATCACCTTTCTTCTAATTATAAAGGCTTCTCATTGACCCAAAATTGTATCAATACAGTTAGTCACCCACGAGTCACCATCCAAGGCCCTTTGCCTTCCTCTTCTAATTATAATAACTCCTTGCCACCTCTAGGTTGTGCAATCACAACTAGGTGCCCACGAGTTACCATTTAGGGCCCTTTTCCCACTTCTTCCATAAAACCCAATGAGAACATTGTGTTAATGGTTTCAAAGCTGAATATTGTCCCAACAAAGACTAAAATAGTTTAATCCATAATTCAAAGGCCTTATAGTCTAACGGATCAATTAAATAAAACCCCTACACAAATTTCCATATTAAAACTCTTATGATCATTTGATGTCCATAGAACCATCTTCAACAAACTTTTAAAAGATTCTATTGTGCCTAATGATATAAAACTTGATTAGTTCCAGAACCTAGCTGTCCACTTGTCTTCATTTCAGCAAATCACATTTGATCAAAAAGACATGTCCACCCTCAGACCAAACCACAATAACCCACTATACATTGAGATAATCATTATGGATCACAAGATCAAGCAGGTTCTTATAGATAATGGTTCAGGGCTGAACATCATATCTCTTAAATTGGTATGATAATTGGGCTACATGGATAAAGACATTCAACCAAAAACTATTACAATCAAGGCTTACAAAAATGCTGAGATGGAGTCATCTGGTACAATTTGGTTACCAATCATGGTTGGGTCTATTTCTCATCACAAATTATTCCATATTATGGATATTGAGCTTCCTTATAACATACTTCTTGGTCATCCTTAGATCCATGAAGTACAAGTAGTTACATCTACTCTTCACTAATGCCTTAAGTTTCCCCATGATCGGATCGAGGTTACTATTCCTATTGATCAGTATCCATATCAATACTGCAAACATCTTGAAGCAAATTTTCATAATTATAACTATTACTCAGGTTCTGAATTCATTACAAAGAAGAATAAAGCCATCATTTCTCATCCATCTCCATCTAATTATATAGACCCTAGTGATCTAGCCTCCACTTTAGCCAATCCATTTCATGTAGCTCTGGCCAAGTAGGTTATTATTAAATATGTAAGCATTTCTACGTACCATCTAAAGGACGCCCTACATTTGGTAAGCCTAAAACTTCCTAGACTCCTAACAAACTCGATCAGATTGAGAAACCAAAGAAGAAACTACCAAAACCTCCTATTGTTTTTGTACCTACAATTACACCAAAGAAAGATCAAGAGGATTATATTGAGGGAGATTGGTTATATTCTAAAGGCCTTGTTGATTGTTTTAAAAATCCAAAGTATCCTATCCCTAACAGGTTAATGGATTATCCTGACTATATAGGTAAAGGCCTTAGCCCATAAGCGTAAAGAATTTTAGAACCCTTATTAGATGGAGTTATCAATTGGAATCATGGTCTCAGATTTAAACCACCCAAGGATGACTTCATGACATTTGATAATGACTCTTCCAAAGTGACTAGTAATGAGACTCCTAGTAGTGACACAACATCCCATTATAGCCTTTTTGATGATCTTGTTGACTCAAATTTGTTTGATTCAAATGCCATATTGACCATAATGTCTATTAGAGCTTCCTATCCAAAAGAAAAAACCAATCCTAATGGTGCTTTCTTTCCTGAAGTAGAACATTATATCTTTACCATTGGTGCTTCCCATCCTAAAGCAAACCCTCATTGTAACCTATGCCTTTTCCATCCTAAACTCATAGATTGGGACTAGTAAAATTTGATCATATGGCTTGATAAGTTTCAAAATGAAGAATTGATTGCAGAATACATGGGCCTATAAGATGCATTCCCCATTGGGGATTGTAAGCAGGGTTTAATTTTTCATCAGATCCTTCTGCCTACTTTGGATATCAAGAAAAAATTCTTGGTCATAATGAAGAATAAACATCAAGACTTCAGGTGAAAACCTCTTTGAGGCACTTGTCAATTAGGGAAAAAGTAAAGAAAAAGAGAAGCCTTTGAGTGAAAACTTATTTTAGGTGATCCCAGGTGGGAAAGTTTGTTCATCCCCTCAGGATGTAGAAAGCCCATCTATCCCAAGTTCCATAGCTAGTACAATCATCTCTTCAAAACAACATCAAATATTTAAGCATCTTGATCTTGAGTTTCTATAGCTTTTTACCAATTGGCCTTTACCTAAGAAGGCAGATTCTAATTCTTCATATTATCTAGATCTTTGGGAGGAACAACAAGAAGATATAACAAAATAAAATTATCATGACCATACATTGCCTATAATTCTATAAGATGGATCCACACTCCTTATGGAGAGCACTACAAAAGTGAATTTGAGAACCCATGAAGATCCCAAAATTGTTTATCTTGGAGTTTCTCTTACTAAAGTAGAACATGAACATATTAAATCCATTCTTAAGGATTATATAGACATCTTTGCATGGGCATACTTTGACATGCCAGGCTTGGACCCAGATTTAGTTGTGCATCATCTTGTTGTTCACCCTAGTGCTAAACTAATCAAGCAAAAATAAGAAATATGCATCCACGCATTGCCCTTTTAGTTAAGGCCAAGTTGGAAAAGTTGTTAGGAGCCAATTTTATCATACCACTGGACTACTCTGAATGGGTTTCTAACATAGTACTAGTGATTAAAAATACCCCAAGCATACGTATTTGTATTGATTTTTGTGATATCAATAAAGCATGCCCCAAAGATGATTTTCATCTGCCCAACATCGACATGATCATTGACTCAACTATTGGGTACGAGATGTTATCCTTAATGGATAGATTTTTTGGTTACAATCAGATCAAGATAGCCCCTAAAGATTAGCATAAGACCACATTCATGACTCTATGGGGAACATTCTATTACCAAGTCATGCCATTTATTTGAAGAATGTTAGATCCACATACTAGCATGTAATGACTATCATTTTACATGACATGATGCATGACATTGTCGAGGACTATGTCGATGATATACTAGTAAAATCAAGAACAAGAGCAGGACATCCAAACATTCTACAAAGAATATTTGAGAGGCTTCATGAATATAAAGTCTACTTGAATTCTAAGAAATGTGTATTTGGAGTCACATCAATAAAATTTCTAGGGTTCATTGTAGCACAATGAGGGATCAAAGTCAACCCTGCAAAGGTCAACGCTATTATGGAAATGCCTCTACCAAACAATCTTAAACATTTGTGAGGTTTACAAGGAAAGATCTAGTCTATACACATGTTCATTTCTCAATTAGTAGATAAGTGCCACCCATTTACCCATCTCTTAAAGAAAGGGGTAACATTTCAATGGGATAAAGATTATCAAATAGCATTTGTAAAGCTTAAAACATACGTGGCTAATCCACCAGTCTTACGACCTATAATATAAGGAAAGCCACTACTTCTTTATATATCAACCACAGAACATGCACTGGGGGCACTTTTGGCTCAGCATGATGATCATGATAAGGAACATGTTGTTTATTATTTAATTTGCACATTGGTAGCCTATGAACATAATTATAGGCATATTTAGCTATGGTGTTCACCACTCAAAAATTGTGACATTATATGCCAAATAACAAAACTATTATTATTGCCAAGGTAGATCCTCTCAAGTTCCTCTTATCTAAAGTATCTCTTCAAGGACACATGGATAAATGGATTATGCTCCTTAGTGAGTTTGATATTGAGTACCATAATCAAAAGGTAATCAAAGGACAAGTTCTTGTTGACCAGCTTGTAGAAGCTCCTATTACAACCACTCAACCTCTCAACTTTGACATTCTAGATGATTCTATCATGACGATAGAATAATCATCACAAGAACCTAAATATTGGACACTCTATTTTGATGGATCCTTCACATCTTGAGGGTATGGAATTGGCATATTATTGATCATGTCATAGGGGGATCTAATCCCCAAAGCTTTCCATATATAATTTCATTATACAAACAATATGGATAAATATGAGGCATTGGTTGCAGGGCTCCATCTTGTTATATAGTGGGATATTCAAAGCTTAAAGGTTTATGGAGATTCACAGCTAATCATAAATAACACAACTAACCAGTACCAAACAAGGGATTATAAGCTTATTCCTTACAAGTAAATTATTGATAACCTCAAAACACATTTTAAATCTATACAGTTTGAGTAAGTTCTATGAGTCAATAATAGATCAGTTGATGCCATGGAAATAATTGGTTCCATGATTAAAATGCATGATAGTGATAAAAAGTATCAGTTCCTAATTGAAAATCTTCTTCAGCTACACATATTCTATTAGATTTAGAGAGGATATGCATCGTTGTTGATCCTAATCCCTCACCTGGGCTACCATGGTACCAAGATTTTTATAGTTATTTCCATAGTCATGTATTTCCTACCAACCTTTTCAACAACCAACAAAAACTATTCCTTCATCGCTTAACACATGATATCCTCCTTAGAAACACGCTTTATTGTAAAGGCTATGATGGAATGCTTCTTCATTATTTATCTTTGGGAGAATCCAAGCTGGCACTAAAGGAGGTTCATGAAGGAATGTGTGGGGCCCACACCAATGGTGTAGTCCTAGCAAAGAAACTCTTCAGAACAAGCTATAATTGGCCCAAAATAGAGATAAATGCTTTTAATTATGTAAAGAAGTGTTTTCCTTCTTATCAACATGGAAACTTGATACATGCACCTTCCTTACCATTGTAGTTGATTACAACACCATGGTCATTCTCAACATGGGGTTTTGATCTCATTGGAAAAGTTAACCTGACTTATTCAAATGTCCATAAGCACATTTTAACTGCAACCAAGTACTTTACCAAGTGGATTGAGGCCATTCCTCTCACTTATGTTACTAGGAAATAAATAGCCAAACTCATTCATTACTATATCATCTATCGATATGGCATCCTAGCCTGTATTATATCTGATAATGGTAGATCCTTTGTGAACTAAGATGTGAAATCTTTTTGTGTAAAATTCAAGATCAAGCACAAGAAATCCACTCTATATAGCTCGCAAGGCAATGAACAAGCTGAGGCATCAAATAAAACCATTCTAGCCATCGTAAAGAAGATTGTCTATGATGTTAGTCATAATTGGCACTGGCAACTCTTTCTTACCCTTTAGGCTTATAGAACCAATCATCACACCCCAACTAGAGCTACTCCATACTCCCTTGTCTTTGGCATTGAAGCAATCATCCCAATCGAGATTGAGATCCAATCATTAAGAATATCACTGGAGCACATTGAATATAATGAAGACTATAGAGCCTCACGACTGCACAAACTAGAGCTTCTTGATGGTAAGTATTTGGCTACCCTAGAAAAATTGTAAGCCTATCAAGATAGATTGCGAAGAAGCTACAAAAAAATCATTTTTCCTCGATAATTTGAGATTGGTGACTTAGTTTTGAAAGAGAACTAGAAGAATACGAATGATGAACCCAAAAAGAAAGGCAAGTTTTAGCCTAATTGGTTAGGACCATATATTATCATAGCAAACTATGAATCAAGAGCATATTGATTGGCTAAACCTAATGTTGAATAACTTTTAAATCCCATGAACATCATACACATTAAGAGGTTCTACGCATGAACAGCTTTGAATCATTGTCTACAAGACCCTTGACTTGGGGGTAACTTGTGTTGTCATAATTTTATCCTGCCCTTTTATCTTACCTTAAATGCATTTTATACTACCCTGGTCCACTTTTCATGATTCTTGATAGTAAAGGCTTTAAATCCTTAGCACTCTGAACATATTCTTCATCCCATTCTAGATTTCTCTCTTCGAGAAGCATATTATTTGTTATGTCTAAGGCATGTTATAAGCTTGAACACTTTTTATCCCTTGATGAATTATGATCTTGATTATGTCTCATGAACATTATGAACATCCTCAATAGTAGTTATATAAAGCAGTTCAGCCAAGACAATATTGTGTAGCTTCAGACAAGTAAACAGAAACATCTTCTCAATTCCAAACCATTGCTACACAATTACAAATAGGTGAATGTAGATACTTATTTTTTAATTTAGGTTGTACATTATTCTATATCACATTTGCTACTCTTTATTGTTTTATCAATTTATGAGCATAGGTTGTTGTAGCCAGCTTAGCTATCTTATTGGAACCTCTACTTTCAATATGCGCATCTCCTTAACTAGATGGTCCCACCTTGTGCATATTTTATCCAAAAAATACCAAAAATATTAGAAATACTTTGAAAATACCAAAAACATCAGAACATGATCGAAAAAAAAACAAAAGCATTGTCTCATGCTTCTATACATTTATACATTCCCATTCCACCATGTTACGCTCTTGCCATTTTGAAATCACAAAAACACTAGTTCATTTCATCTTGTCCCATGCTCTTTCCATTTTGCAAGGTCATTCTTTATCGTCTAATCAACTTCATGTTTGTTAGACCATTCTCATTTGTTTGTTGTATCTTCCATTACTTCTATAAATCATGTCGGTCTGATCATCATTTTTCTTCTATCTGATTTCCTAAGAGATCTACATTTGGCCTAACATTCATATTGTAACATGCATCTATAGAACTATGTAGGCAGCGTTCACTTGTCTTATACATCTAGAGTCAGCTCAGCCAACCCCTTATTTTTCTTCTCTTCCTCCATTTCTTCTATCATTGTTTTTCTTTAATTAGGGAACAATTATCATGTCATTGTTCTTTGTTATGATGTGGTAGAAAGTAATGCCTCTATCGCACATACATGAACATTTGTCTTTAAACCGCACTAACTTGGTTTTTGTTTGTGTGTGTTTATTTGAGTTCTCTTGGTGTTTTGTTGTGTTTTCTTAGTGTTTTGTTGTGCTTTTGCACCTCTCCTTTTATTTATTCTCTTTTTTATTACTTTTTTTCTCATCTTGGTCTTGTGTTTCCTTATTTGTTTTTGCTTATCTCTTTTGTGTTTCAGAACATCTTGATGACTCACATGGATCTTGATTGTTTATATCTTGATCCTATCTTATTACTTTGTTCTTGGACCATTTTGTTTATTTGATTTTTGTTGGTGTCTTGTTTTTTGGTTTGATTTTGCTTTTCTCTTTTGTGTTCAAGAATGCCTTGATGGTCCACATGGATCTTTATTATTCATATCTTGGTCTATTTTATTAAGACATTCTTGACTTTTGTTTTTAAACATTTTGTTCTTACTTAAGATCATATCTTGATTTCAAGTTAGGTTCATTTATGTTTATCTTTTTCTTTATTTTTGCTTTTTTGTTTAAATTTAAATCATTGTAACTCAAGATTTGGTCATTGTTTTACCATTATCCTTAGTTATAGGTATTCACATTTGAATTGGCTTAGCACAATTAGAATCTTATGTCATTCTAAGTTATTCATACTTGTGATTCCTAATTTATTTTGATATAGAAATCATTTTATGCTTAGGTCTCAATGTCTTAATGTTAACATCAGCTCTGATGAATGATTCTCAAGAACACTTTACAACACCTAGGCTCATGATATAGATTAGGCTTCTAGGCAACATGCATTTTAGTTTCTTTCTCTATGATTAGACGTGCATCTCTTTGCATAAATTATAAGTCTAATCAATTCTTGGTCATTTTTAATCATTCCTCATTCCATTCTCTCCCAAACTTGGGTGAACTACATTGCCCTGAAGTTCATGTTGGAATATGAGTCTATGAAACTATGTAGGCAATGCTCAATTTCTATTGAGGTCAGCTCAGTTATCTCCATTCTTCTTTTCATATCTCTCATCACTTTGTGCCTTCTCATATGCTTGGTTTTATATGCATTTTAAATCCATTACACCATCGCATGTATGTTTGTGCCACTCACTTTAACCTATATTTTTAGTTATATCCTTGAGCTATTTTTGCCTACCAATTGCCCATGTTGGGGCCCAACATTTGAACCACATATAAATAAAATTAGCTCTACAAGGGAAAAATCATTCTTTATTATTTATCAATGATCAAAATTTTCCCTACTAGGGAAAATTTATTTTATCATGATCACATTTGCTCTACTGGAGTTCATATTATCTTCTCTTTGGAGACCCTGTTCTAGTGGTACTTCCCTTCCTGAAGTAGAACACTCTGTCTTTTACTCTAATTTCAAGCTCTCCACATGAATGCCCATGATGGAAATATTTTAGTGTGCAACTTGTCTCAAGATTGATCAATGTCATAAGCATGTAACTTTTACTCTCAAATTGGTTACATTTACAGTGTGTCCGTTATATTTATGGATTATATCTTTTCCATTCCCCCTATTTTTGGGGCCTATTATACCTCTCATTATATTTTGATCATTGATGGTAATCACATGTACAAGCATTAGCTCATCTGAATGTGATCTATTCCATGGGTTAATCTCTCACTTTCTCTCTCTTTTTGAGAGTCCATCCTTTTCTTTCATCCTAGTATGCTTTCTTGAGGGGGCATCATGGGTCTGTTCCAATTTCTTCTTGACAACTCTTTTCTTTGAAAAGATGTTGTTTCACCTAAATGTCTTGCTACACCTTTTCAAATAGGGGTAAAATGTAGATATCCAATTCCTAACACCATTTGTGTTGAAATTGTTGATCTTACTCAAATTGCACTCAAATGCACATTTTAGGTCAAAATCTATAAAACACCCTAAATGGTTGAACTTGTCACTTACAAGTGCCAGTTTAGGTCAAAGTACCCCTAAATAGGGTAATGCATTTTATAGGCCAGTTAACTTTGATCAGATCATTTTGAGTCAAAATGATAATTTTACTAATTAGTGCTTTGGATCACTCTTTTCTTCTAATTCATTGGTACACATCATGTACCTTTGTTATTTGGTGTTGGAAACATCCTAAATGGGAATACAACTCCAATGCATCTAACATCACCTTTCAATTCCTCTCCAGTGAAATTATGACCCAATAATATGACTTTCTGACCATTTTGATTAATTGTGCACCAATTTATAAAGAATTGCACTAAACTTGATTAAACTTACTTAAGATAATTAATCCAATTTAAGAGATTAAGTAATAATTCCATAGATCTTTTTGAATATCTCATTATTGGAAATTAATTTTGAATATATGCATCAGCGAATAAAATTATCTATGGGATGGCATCCATCAAGCCATAAGTGCATAAAATATCAAGATTATGGGTCACCCATGCCTATTTAATGCCTCTCATGCCTCTTTAATGCTTATTTATCTTAAGAATATTTGAGAGTTTAATTCTAAATATTAGGATTATCCATGGCCACACATCTCAATATTGAGTTGGACGATCATGGTTGATCCTAACCATTCTCAAAAATATATAAATAGAGAGGCCATGGACATGAATTTTAAGCTTGAATATTTCAAAGTTATAATGTTAAATTTTTTCCACAATCCTTCACATTTGATCATTGATTTTGTTTGCAAGCTTCATTGATAGGCTAGTTTAATGATTTGGAATCATGAGCCTACATTTTATGGAGTGTTCTTGAGACATTGGAGGAGTTTTCCACCTTTGTTGACAAAGACAAGGATGTTTGATCAAGGGACAACATGATTTTGAGCCACATGAGTATGGTGAATCCATTTGGGAAGGTAATATGATGTTGTTTTCTTTCATTTTGTTTCTTGCTATCCTTTGTAATTCCCATAGGAATAAATAGGCTTAGTTAGTTAATTCTTTATACATTTTTCATTATTTATGGAATAATGTTTGGCTAAATTTATTTTTAATCCTCTTTAAAATCACCATATTATTTATACTTCCAAACATAAGGCAAAATTACTCAAACTCTTATTTGCAAGTAGCCCACATAGAACTACAAACTAGCCTCAAAACATAGTCATGGAAACATGATCTTAAACACCTAAAAGAATAATTCCCATGACCTCTGACACCTTCAAGATATTCTTTGACATATCTATATCACTCTCAAGTATAAATATCACAATTTCTAATTCCAAATATTGGTCTTGCAGACCAATATTTTGTCTTCAGTTTACACAATCAAACCTAAACCAATCAACTAATTTTGGCTTTACCATTTCAATAATTTTAAATGACTTCCAAGATTTTGAAAATCATGGAAAGGACATTAATTTCCTAAAAAAAACATCATATGCATTGGATTCTTCAACTTAGGGTAAATATACTCCAACTCATCACTATAACTTCCTTACCTAGATCTACCAATTTACTTTCAAACATAGTCATGTTCATAGTGACCTTCAACACTTGTATAAACACTTTCAGAGACTTAAAATTCATGTGAATGATATTATGATATCATTATAAAAACCTAAAATATAAGGATAAATTTTTTTATAGTAAATATTATTCTTGTAGACCAATCTCATGAACTTGGACCTTCACTATCTTATCTTCACTAGACAGGTCAACTTATGAGCAATATTATCATCATATCCACTAACCTCCAAAACATATATCCAAAATTAACATGTATTAAAATTATTTAATAACCTATATATTCACTTGGATTCATCCTTAATCCATGATAGCACATCCCTAATCAACTTTTCACTTCTACTTAGTTTTCTTATTATCTACACCATTAGGCTTGTTAGCGACTAGTCAACTTGTAAAACTAGTTTAACACACCTAAGGGATATAACCTGATCATAAACCACCATGGACATATAATACAAGTTTCAATATTAAAACTTCATTCATTTATCAACTTTGACTTGGTCAACTCTAACTATTATATCAATTCTCCAAGAAATAAGGCCTTTCCTAAAGGGTCCACTCACTCACATGACAAACCAATCACACCTTGAGGTGCCTAGGAGAGTTGAATACATGATATAATAACTTAAATATCCATGCCAAACCATTTTGAGCACTTTAAAACAAGATCTTTCTCATCAAGTCACTATTAGAGTTCTTTGAGGGTTTAAACCATCTTATAGTCTTAATAATCATTCACAAAGCTTAGCCCCTCATTCTAGAAAAAAATTCTTAAAAATTTGAGCTAGGACCCTTACCCATATACCATAAATATATTAGGTTCTCATGTAGAGATTACACATGCCAATGAACACTTGAAAGTTATTCTCGAGTTGAGAACCCTCTATTATGTACACTTGAGAAACCTTGAAACCACTTTTCATGCCTTTTATTACAAACTTTGACCTTAAAATTAGTCAACACACCTAGTAAAACCTATCACACCATTTATAATTCTCACATGCTTACTCTTGCCTTGAAAACTGATCCTAATACCCCATTTGGTCACCATCTCTCTCTTTACTCTCTAGACTTTGACCTGTAAGTCACATTAGGTCTTGAAACTGGCCTTCAAGTCTCTTTTCATGTGATCTCCACATTATTTACACATTCATACAACATATAACATACTCAAACAATGTCAAACATTCTTCATATGTCTTGTCAACAATTCATGTTGCCTCATTAGGCCAAGTAGGGTCTAGAAGTGGTCTAGTTGAATACTAGGTCTGTAGGTCATACCTGTGTAGGCTACCCTAAGACTCACTTGAGTGATAAAAATCCTCATAAGCATGATCAAATGATATTATATGGCCTCTTATGCCTATATTCACCCATTTTACTAGGCCACCAAGCTCATGCCTTCTCACCGGGTCTCTTCATGTTATGATCAATGTCATGACTAGGTTTCTCAAGCACTTGAAGTTTGAAAACTAACCTTAAAACACTCCTTGATTTTTTTAAAGCTTGATCACATGAATTTAATTATCCTTAGATAGTGACATGCTTTTATATATACCTATTTATGTTAATCATGCATGTGTTCATGAAATGACTAAGCTTCTCAAGATACCTTGTTCACAAAGACTAGTACTCAAGCATGCTTACCTTGTACTGAACCTTGACATCAACCTCAAAAGAATAATTAGGTTTCCTTCAATTTATCTCATTAAAGATACAGTAGGTTTCTTTTAAATTCTCTCTTGTTACATGGTTCATATCTCACAGACCACTCATCATGCATCTTTACCAGACACACCTTGACATTAATGACATCAACCTTGACCTTGAAATCATTGATATCAACCTTGACCTTGACATCAATGACAAAACTTCTCAAAAAACTCTCCTTTTATCATTTATGGAAACTAATTATCCAAACTTATCATTCTCATCTCCCCTAGTTTGTTCAATCTCCCTTCTTGCACTTTCTCCCCCTTTAACATTAATGACAAAGGGTCCTGCATATACTACCAAATGGAACCATACCTTCTTGTTATAGGAGCTCAACACACATAATATGAATCATCATTTTCCCCCTTAATCCATTCATACCTTCTTCAAATGATCTTTGATTACAAGACCACTTCTAAACATATATCAAGCTCAGTCAATAACCTGAATACCTCCCCATCAAACCAAGTATCCACCATGCTTCTGCTAATTGAAGAGTGTCTTCATGAAACCTAATGAAGCCACCCCTTTACATATAGCATTAAAACAACACTAGTTTATTATATTCCTAGATCTCTATGCTTTCATAAGATTGAATGTCTTTCAATAACCTTGTAGGATTGATTGACACTATAGGCTTGATCTCTTCATCAATCATCTGGTCATCAATGTGAGCTGACAACAGGAATTCTTGACTTGATTTTACATATGAATTATGATATATCATATAAAATAGTCCTCTTGAGCTTGTAGACTGATTGTGACTCATCTTCAATATCTTTGGTTTCCATACATTCATTTTCCTTCTTTCTTGCACTCTAGGGACTTCAAACCTATTGTTTTGACTTGATGACCTTCTAAATTCTTTAGGATAGAATCTTGAAATATGTCCTATATTATGAAAACTATAGAAAACCACCTTATAAATACCTATTAACTGATGTGAATTATAAATCCTTTCATAATCCCATGAGTACTCATTCTTTGAGGGTCTTATACACTCTCTTGCTATATGACCAAACTAACTATATACAAAACAATAACCATTAAATAAACTAGCATACCTTATGATATTAGATTGTTTGATAGGTCCTTTCATGTTGACCTTTTTGTCTACAATAACCTTTTCTTTGATTTGAGTTACCACCTTTTGATCTTCTTTTAAACCAATACCTATTTTATCACTTATAGAGTTTTGACTACTCAAGATATCATCTAGAGCCTCAGTGTTCTTTTCAAACATAATAAAGCTCCTCACTTTGATAGATGGTTGATCCAACTTAGCTTTTAGAGATTCTAATTTAGTTTCATACCTGATGCATTCTTCCTCTTTGTCCTTTAGGCTTGCATTGACTACCTCCATTTTTGCCTCAACTTTATTGATGATCTCATCATACTCCTTGCAAGTGTTACTCAACCTTTTCATAAATAATCCAGTCTATTTCACATAGTCCTTGACTAGTGATCTTCGTTTATGATTCTTTCTCCTTTGAAACTTTAATTCTTCTAGGGCACTTACCAATTCTACCTCAAGTTTCACTTTAGCTTCTTCTTCATCTTATTCTACATCAACCATAAGGCCTTTCCTACTTGATCAACCCTCATTGCCTAATTCTATGGCCATGAATAAGGTTTCATTATTATCATGTTCATGCTCATGACTACCATCATCACTATCAAATTCACTTGAGTCACTAACATCATAAGAGCTATCTTATTTAGTGCATAAAATTTTCTTGTTCTTGAAATTTCCTTTCATATCTTCATGCTTCCTAAACTCCTCCTTATTTTTGTCAAACTTAAAGGCCTTCTTGTCTTCTCCATGATGTTCATCATTTTTTTCATTATGCTCATATTTATCCTTGTTGGGACACTTGGATGCAAAGTAACCAATATTACCAAAATTAAAACATTTGAAGGGAAAATCACCTTTGTACTTACCAGATCTAAACCTCAACTTCCTTGCAAACATGGTTATTAGTTGATCATCATCAACATTTGAGCATTCCTCATCTTTGACTTTCTTGGCTTTTGACTTCTTCTCAGCTTTGAAAGTTACTTCCTTCTTAAGAGGTTCTCCTTCATTAGTTATAATCTCATAGGCAATCAAGATGACATGAAGCCCATGCATCTCTAGCTTGTCCAAATCTTGCATCTCTTTTACTACAGACACCTTAGAGCCAAACTTAGGAGTTAGTGATCTCAACACTTTTTGAACAGCAGTAGATTCTTTCACTTATCCCAATCCTCTAATGACATTGACTTCATCGACCCTCAATAGGTAAGATGTAATGGTTTCATCTTTATTCATCTTCAATCTTTCAAACAATCTTTGGTGGGTCTAAAACTTGTCCATATTTACCTTGATGTCTCCTTCATAGATAGTCTTCAATTTATTCCATGTCTCTTTAGTTGATTCATAGTGCACTACCTTCATAATATTTTCCTCTAATAGGCCACAAAGAATGGCATTCATTGCCTTGGAGATGTTTTCACTATTTTCTTACATGATGCATCAGTTGGTGGAATAGGAGGAGCACTATATCCATCCACAACTGACTACCAAATATCATGTCCTTAAGACATAAAATATATCTTCATCTTGACATTAAAAAAGGTATAAGTAGATCCATTAAATAATGGATCCTTATTGGTAGAGAGTTAGCCATTATTACTTATAGGATCTCCTTTAGGTTTTTAGACATGCTTCAAAGGACCAGGCTCTAATACCAAATATTGGAATCAAAATGACTAAGAGATGGGTGAATCAGTCTTCAAAACTTGTATTTCAATTCTACTTAAGTAATCATGAACATTCATTCAATCATGTAGATCAAGCGATGCATAAGTAATCAATTACACAAGCATGAAACAATATTTCATAATTAAACACACTATATAGGCGAAAAACCCTTAAAGTGAATAAAACCCATTGATATCTGTAAATGGACTATAGTCCTATGAGACAAACACTAACTTTAGTGAAGCACCCACTTTACATGAAGTACCAACCCCAACTAGCTAAGAACCAACTCATCCACCTAAAACACTTGATCACCTTAATAATACCTTTTTACTCATACATTATATGATGATCTTCTTCCTTATCTCTTCACACACTTTTATTCCTCTCAAGTTGGCCTCTATCCTTCTTCGCTCAACTAGCCCTCTTCTTGACTTGATTAGATCATATGACCTTGATCCTCACATGTAAAACCTTTTTAAAATATTTATAAATTATCCTCTATGCTATTATTATGGTATATAATACCTTATTATTTTACCAAAGTGTTATATTATTCACTTACTCTCTTCACACACTAATAGGCCTAAAACTACCTAGTAGTTATACAAGTCTTGTTCATATCTTTATTAATTGTCCAAACACCCTTATCCTCTTATTTAGGCCATGTAAAAGATTTTATGACATCTCATATTCATTTATAAAATGTTATTTGAGTCCCTTTATGTCTTACATACTTCAATTAGGCCTTATCTCTCCTTTAGGTCTCATGGAGACCTACTTCCATTAGGCCTACTTAGCACACATTACCCTTTGATCTTCTTGAAGCACATTCAAACACTTCATAAAAAAGTATCATATAATATTTCACCTACATATACCCATATTAATCTCATCTTATCTTTATAACTCCTTTTATTTCAAACCACTACTTGGAGCACACCATTAGTACTATTCATGTTAGGCATATTCATACCCAGAAAGTCTATCTTGAAAAATTAAAGCAAAAACATTAATTTTCCAAGAAATAATGGAAAAAAATAATATATAAATAATATAAATGACCTCATGGTCATCAATATATTATTTATACTTCCCAATATATGGAAAAAATACTCAAACCCTTCTCTGCAAGTATCCCACTCAGAACTGCCAACTAGCCTCAAAACATAGTCATGGAAAATTAATATTCAACACTTGAAATAATAATTCCTATGACATATAACACCTTAAATATATTATTTTAAATATATACATAAATCTCAAGTATAAATATCACAAGGTCTAATGCCAAATATTAGTCTTGTAGACCAATATTTTGTCTTCAATTTACACAGTCAAACATGAACCAGTCAACCCATTTTGGCTTTACCATTTCGATAATTTTTACTAAATTCCAAGATTATTAAAATCATGGATAGTAAATTAATGTAATAAAAAAAACATCATATACATTGGATATTTCATCTTATGGTAAATGGCCTCCAACTTATCACTGCAACTTCTTTACCCAGATCTCCCAGTTTACCTTCAAACATAGTCATGTTGATAATGACCTTCAACACCTATATAGACATTTTAAAAGACTTAAAATTCATGTGAATTATATTATTATATAATTATATAAACTTCATATATAATTATAAATTTTTAAATATAAAATATTGGTCTTGCAGACCAATCTCATGAACTTGCACCTTCACTGTCTTCTCTTCACTAAACAGGTCAACTTATGAGAAACATTATCATCATATCCACTAACCTCAAAAAAAAATATCTAAAATTAACATGTATTAAATGTCTTTAAAAACCTCTATATTCACTTTTATTCATCCCTAATCCATTAGATCACTTCCCTAATCAACTTCTCACTTTTACCTGGTTTTCTCACTGTCTGCACCATTAACCTGTTAATGACTACTTAACTTGTAAGACTAGTTTATAAAAAATGAGGGATATAACATAATAATAAACCCCCATGTACATATAATACAATTATAAATATTCAAACTTTATCCATCTATCAACTTTGACTTGGACAAATTTGATTGATATAGCAAATCTCTAAGAAACAAGGCCTTTCTTGTAGGGTCCACTCACTCACCTAACAAACCAATCACACCTTGAGGTGACTAAGAGATTTTAATACATTATATAATAACTTAAATACTCATTTAAAACCATTTTTATCACTTTAAAACAATATATTTCTCATTGGGTCACTATTAGGGTTCTTTGAGGGTTTAAACCATCTTATAGTCATAATGACCATTCATAAATCTTAGCCCCTCATTCCAGAAACCAATGCTTGGAAATTTGAGATATTACACTTCACTATCTACCATTAATATCTCAATTTATCATGTATAGGTTAAACATTCTAATGAACACTTGAAATTTCTTCTCGAGTTAAGAACCCTTCATTTTATGCACTCAAAAAACCTCAAAACCACTTTTCATGCCTTTTATTGCAAAATTTTACTTCAAACCTAGTAAAAACACCTGGTAAAACCTATCACACCACTAAAAATTCTCACATGTTCATTATTTCCTTGAAAACCAATCTTGATACCCCATCTGGTCACCATCTCTCTCTATGCTCTCTAAGCTTTGACCTACAAATCAGACTAGGTCTTGAAACTAACCTTCAAGTATCTTTCCATATGCTCTCTACCTTATGTACATGTTCATAAAACATATCACATACTCAAACAATATCAAAAATTCTTCATATGTCTTTTCAATGACTCATGTTGCCTTATTAGGCCAAGCAAGGTCTAAAGGTGGTCTAGTTACATACTAGGTCTGTAGGTCTTACCCCTATAGGCTTACCCTGAGACTCACCTGAGTGATCTAAAACTTTATAATCATGCTTAAATAAACTTATAAATCCTCTTATGCCTTTTTGTATCCATCTTACTAGGATACCAAGCTCATGCCTTCTCACAGTTTCTCTTTATGGTATGATCAATGTCATGACTAGGTTTTTCAAGCACTTGAAGCTTGACAGCTAACCTTGAAACACTCCTTAATGATTCTAAACCTTTCTCACATTCCTTTCATGCTTCTATACATACCTATTTATGTTAAGCATGCATGTGCTCATGATATGACTAGGCTTCTCAAGACACCTTATTCTCAAAGACTAGTACTCAAACATGTTTACCTTATACTAAACCTTAACATCAACCTCAGAAGAATCATTAGGTTTCTTTAAAATTCTCTTTTATTACATGGTTCATATCTTACAGACCATTCACCATGTATCTTTACTACATTTGCCTTGACATTAATGACATCAACCTTGACTTTGACATCACTGATATCAAACTTAACCTTGACATCAATGACAACACTTCTCAACATTAACTCAACTGTAGAGGCATGTTTATATAATCACAAGACCCACATACTTACATTTATGCTCTCAACAACCCAATATAATAATTAAATATTTGTAACATCACTATGGGCCATAAATATTAAATGTTCATTAAAATCCCAATGACTAATAACAAATCATGCCTAAAACACATCGTAGTGTGATATTAAATGAGCTTACAACAACTTTCCACAATCCAAGGTATTAAATGGAACATTTAGAAACTTACAATATTTTCATGCACTCAAGTGTCACTTACCTTGGCAAGCTCTTGCACTCCACAAATATACCATGTGTTCTAAGAACTTGTAAATATCAACTCACAACAAATCTCAACCAAAATATTTGCATGAAACTAGATAAAGCCTTTTTTCACATACTTGCACAATGCTTCACAAGTGACTACAAGCTAGATAAAAACCTTTTGACAAACTTGCACAGTGATTCAAAACTAACCACAAGTTTCACGTGCCAATACGGCTACACAATAAAAATATACTCGCACAAGGGATACACAAAGAAATATAAATAAATTTTACCCAACATGATAATTTATTTTATAATCTAAATGTTTTTTTGGTTGGTGTAGGATTACAAGTGAACCTAGATTCTCCTGCATCACTATTGAGAATAGTTTTCATCCAATCATGAATTGTTCAAGTCCATTTTGTCTCTAAATTTCATAACCTTTCTATATTATTTTTCCCTCATTTAAAACTATATGTACTACATCGTCGAAAATAATAGTGCTCTAGTATTGATATCCATACCACTACAAACGTGGTTAGTTTGCACAATAAAATATCATATATCCCCATATAGATGTTCAATAATAATCACTTGAAAAATATTCCCTACTCTAATATACTCTTCAAAAAAAAATGTGTATCCCTTCCTCTATCCATATTTAAATGTTTATTTGACCCGAAAATCATCTTACCATCTTACAAGTCCTAATAATGGAACCAAAATATTAAGTGTGTTCAACATATGAACAATAGTTAAATTAAAAAGAAGCCAACTTTACCTGTTATGATTATTCGTTACTTATAGATTCCACATGACTCTTCAACTTCTTGTCTCTTCCTTTATTATTATTTTTAGTCTTAGGGAACACTCAACATTTAAATTATCTTATCTACTTACATGAATGATTACAAAATATACATTTGTCACATTTACAATTATACAAAATGTGTGTGAACTACCATTTGCAATCCTCTACTAACAAGAAGTGCATACAAAGACCAAATGAATGTGTAATTAATTGGATTGGGACTTTCTCTCATGTATTGTAACTATATGTCATAGTGTTGTGAATCATAGCTCAATATAGTTCTAGTACCTCTAAGTGTCCCAACCAAAATAAGAGATATGGCTTCCACCTTCTCTCCCTAGGTAAATCAAATACAACTACATGAACTTCACTTAAACCTTCTTTTAATACAACTATGCATAAGTTACAATATTTGAAATCACTTATAGTCTTAAATTAGAATCTTAATAGTGCACCCAAGACTTAACGGAATGCTTTTTTACTTGATACTTATTATTTAAATCCTTTAATATACTTTGTATTTATAGATTTCTCAAATTCAAATTAAGCAACTATTATTACACAAGTTGACATAAGATAAGAAGGAAAACCAATAATAAAAACATGCACATTGAGAAATGAATAAATAGGGGGAAAGGGGGCCAAAAAGACAAATGGATCATAATTGATGGACCAACAATTGTGATTAGGATAAAACTAAAAAAAATCCTATTGTGAACTAGACATAGAAACAACAGAGGCAAGTCAAAGGGAGTCTTTTAGACACATAAGAGAGTTAAAATAGAATAAAGAGAGTAGTATAAGAACACACAAAAAATAAAGGAAAGGCATAAACACATGGAATATGTAGCAATAATTACCTAATTTGAACCAATAATTCAAATGCATAAAACCATACAAGAAACATTATAATAATAAACCTTGTACCCAAATTAGGTGTCTACATTTATAAATGTGTGCTTATTATGATGTTTTTTAAAACCTCTTGGATGATGTTCCATCCATTGGGTGTGGATGAGTATTGAAGACATGTAGTTTCATGTCTTTTATAAGCCAAATATTACACCTGTGATTGGTATCACTAACTGTGTTTCTCAAGTATGTAGGATTGGGTCTAATACCCTTCACTATGTATGATGATAAGGATGATAATATATATGTGGAGGAGTGTGAGTTGCACTAAGTTATGGAATCCTTATTTGAGATGGATTGTAACATAATCCTTAACATGAGAAAAAATTTCTATTGTTTCTACTCATGTTGAAGTTTTTGTGCTTTTCAAAACCCTTGGGTTCAAGCTGAATATATTTCCATTTTGTGATCATGGGGCATAAAAGGAGTTTTATCTATAAGGAAGTGATAAATATGTTTTGAGTTGGGTTGAACTTTTGTGCAACCATCTATTCATATATGCACATGTAATAAGATAACCTTCATGGATATTATACATTATTATATACATTATACATGAATTGTGATATAGATGACCTTGCCTCGAGATGTTCTAAATATATTCCAAGATTGTGTAAAGTTTTAACCACCTTAATATGATATTAATAGCTTTCCCATTATTTTGAGTGCAAAAAGGATAGCTGGGTATGGAATAATAAGTTTAATTGTGTTTAATCATGAAAGTGGACTTAGAAGGTGTTGGTTAAGTCCATGATAGCTCTACTCCCATAAACTTCCTCAACACCCTCAACCCCACCATTTTTTAATATCAATTCTTAGTGATATTATGTACTATGACATATTATTGGGCTTATTAGGCAATATGGAACTAGTGTGGGTGGTTGGTTTAGGGTGTTAAATACATAGATGATTATATTATCCACTTGTTTTTCTCTTGATATTTAGATATATTACAATATTCTTATCATGCATGATATTTTATAATAAGTATATTGTTGTAATCTCATTTAGGTATGATTAAATGCATTATTAGGACAATGTGATGCTTAAGTACTTAGAAATTTTAAATAAATAATTTGTACTTTTTTATCAAGGGTAAAGCTAGGTTTTTGAAGTAGGGACTCGACCCTATACAAGAAACAAATAGACCAAGCCCCAAATGATAGATTTCACCAAGATCTCTGAATAGTGGCCACATGATGAATGTCAAATTCCTGTAGAGGCAGAATGAGAGCTCTAAAAACAAGAAAATTACACTAAGGAAATGTTTACATTAGCCACTTTAGGAAAAAAGAAAGTACATATAGGGTGAGATTAGGTCACCAAAAAGGTAAAACCCTAACTCACAATTAGAAGCCACTTAAAGGTAAAATACCCCTAATGACTTAATTAACTAACCTAAGTAAGCTAAAAAGACATGTAGGTAAAACCACTAGGTGGGAAAAAGCCTACACTAATACCCCCCCTAAAGCATAGATTAGGTGGGTAGAAGAATTGGGTCCTGACAATGGGTCCTAACAATGAAGCATGATGAGGTACCCAAGTACAATGCAACTCCCATAAAACAGGGTAAAGGAGAAAACCCATAGGAACAAAATTCCTCCCCAAAAGAGAGCAAAGAAGATTAGAGGGATAAAAATCCCCACTAAGATATAAATTTGACTGAAGCCATCTGATGTCCCCCAGAGGAATGCTTGGAAGTGACTGTGAAATAGAAGTAGATCCAGTGAAGATTATATTACCTTGGAACAATGAGTTTGTCCATCAAGTGCCTAATGGATCTTCAACCAAGGTGTAATTATTATGAAATGAATGGTCCTCATGCTATGAGGTAGGTGGCCCAAATACTCTACGTTAAGATGGTACAATAGAAGCAGAGGTGAAGAAGGTCTATGGAATCCTCTATAACTGTGGAACAAATTGTCCAATATCTGATGTGTCTTGGATCAATAGATTGTTACCCTATAATGTCAGAAGTAGACCAGAGGTAGGTGGATCAAGAACTAACTCTTGAATATCTAGAAGGTGATAAGGAGCTAGTGGAGATGTTTCCACTTCATTTTTGTAGTCATCTATAGAAGAAGACTTATCAATATCAGAAGAATGCTCACACTCAGAAGTGTCATTAGGGACCGGTGATTTTGAAGAGGAATCTAAAGGAGAGTTAGGAGAAAAGTGTGAGAACCTATATAGCTGAGTCTAATGATTGAGCATTCCCATAACCAAAAAAGTATCACTATGCAACTCCCTAATGTATACTAAATCTAGAGTGAATTCAACTCGCATACCAAGACCAAGGTGAGTGATCTGGTAGATTGATAGGATATTAGTTGAGAGTGAGGGCACACTTAAAACATTATTGAATGTTCCACCACTCACTTCAATAGACCCTCTCCTGAGAACCTTTTTAGAAGTGTTGTCACCCAATTTTATAAATGACATCTCACATGGTTCCAAAGAGCTGAACTCAATCTGTGAAGAGGCCATGTGATGTGAAGCACCAGAGTTAATGACCCATGTAGGAGGAGTTAGAGGCACAACTAAAACTAAGGCTTTGCCCTTATGTTTCCCCTTGTTATTCTCTTTTTCATTTTTTTGCCAGAGTCGTTTGCCTTAGTGGATTCATGGGTTGATAAAGATGGTTTGATAGAATCTGGAATGCCAATGTTATTCTAAATAAGAAAGCTAGTAAGGTGGTCAATTTATTTTTTCAAATATTTGCTCTCATCATGCTTACCTGAGCAATGCCCACATTTGATTCAATCTTTCTTAGGCTTATGACTAGGAGAAGAGGTCACATTGTTTGATTTGGAGGCAAAAATATTTTTGCCCTTCTCAACATTTTTCTTGCTCTACTTTTTCTCTTTGTTGTTAGAAGGCTTATCTTTCTTAGCAAGAAATGCATGAGATTTAGATGACTTCATTATGCCCATCTATATCAACTTATCTTGCTCCTGAATCAAGTCAGTAACAAAGCTATCTAAAGAAGGCATCTTCTATGTGGTGTCAAGATCACTCTTAGTGACATGAAAAGTGGACATAAATATGGAATATTCAGGATCTAGTTTAGAGAGTAGTGACAGAATAAGTTGTTCATCTTTCTTATCAATTCCATATGCTTTCAACTGCAATCTCAAAAGTCTAAGCTTGGTAAAGAAATCCTAAATAGTGTCAAAGTCATTTGGGCTCAATCTAATAAGATCATTTTCTAGCGTATGTCCTCTCATCACATCCTACACTCCAAAGAGCTTGGTGAGCTGGGCCCACACTTCAATAGGTGTTTTGGCAGATTCAATGTGAAAGAGTAGATATAGGGAGATGGAAATAAATAGTAGTCCATGGACTTTATCACAATGGTTAAACCATTTGATTTTTTCTCCAGCATCAGTAGGTTCAATCTTAGTGCCTATTATAATTTGATGGTAACCCTTGGATTACAAGATAATTTCTATTCTAGGTTTCCATTCATGATAATTAAATGATGTAAGTGGACTTATTGAGAATGAATCCATAGTGAAGAAGTAAGTATTATGGCAATAAGTAAAGAAGTGATGCAAAAAAAAGAAAGATTAAATGCATAGTAAACACATAAGTACCCCCTTAGAACTATCAGGCAATGACCCCCCTAAATGTCTCAAATACAAGCACGCTCGTATAGACATTAGATTCAAATGAAAATGCATCTTAAGAAGTAGGTGTGTAAGTACAAGGAACAAGAGGAATATAAGATATAAATGATAATGCATTCAAGAGTGTACAAAAATTTTGAAAAATATTTATAGCTATGGAAGGCCCAATGGTAGGTCTAATGTGTAGAGCATAAAAAACAAGCACTTTTGAAGAAAATGGCACTCAAAAAGGAGTTACCAATCAAAAGTTATGGCTAGTACAAGTTCTTACTTCAACATATTCCTGGACCCTTTCCAAAATGGAAAGTCTATTTCTTCATTACCTTTCACCTAAAATTTTATGGCTTCTAGAAGGTCACGTGCTTACTTTCTTGAGGTTCAAAATAACTTCAACTTCAGGTTCTCAAACTACTTCAACTTATAAAAAGTTATAAGCAGTTGACCCTAGAAAACTTGATTACTTCTTCGCAGTGTATTTCAAGTTCTTCAAGTTGCTTTACTTTGGAGTTTTAAACAATATAAATTATGAAACAAGCAATGAGTAATTGACCCTAAAAAACATGAATAGATCTAGCAAGTAAGTAATCGGGATTGAGAAACCTGATTACTTATAAGTTGTCACCTAGAGAAGCCCAATTACTTATAAGTAGAAGCACTTGAGAACCTTGATTTGGTCTATGAGCAAGTAGAAGCACTTCAGAAACCCAATTTGGTTTGCGAGAAAGTAGAAGTAATTGATAAATCCAATTTGGTCTACAAGCAAGTAGAAGTACTTTGAAAACTTGATTTGGTTGGTGAGTAAGTAGAAGCACTTCAAAAACATTATTTGGTCACTGACCAAGTAGAAATACTTCAGAAACCCGATTTGGTCTACGAGAAAGTAGAAGCACTTTGAAAAGTTGATTTGGTCAGTGAGAAAGTAGAAGCACTTGAAAAACTTGATTTGGTTGGTGATCAAGTAGAAGCACTTTAGAAACCTGATTTGGTCTACAGAGATTAAATCAAGGTTTATAGGCTGGATTACTTTGGCCATACGGATGACAACTGGATAAAAGAAATCAATTTTTTTGGAAATTTGTGAACTTTCTTAGAAAACTAAGAAGAACCCATTTTAGATCTCAAAAAATCCACAAAATATATGTAAATGGATTTTTCATCAAAGGCCTTCTGACATGAGTTTTGAGTTAGTTTTCAAAAAATGCCTTCAAGGTCAAAAATGGCAGTCGTACAGCCTAAAAAAATAGCAAGGTGAATGTAGGAGGATCTTACCAAAGGAGACAAATGCATGAGGTTATCAAGATAGCTCTGGTACCATGATAGATTTCACTAAGATCTCTGAATAGTGACCACCTAATGAATGTCAAATTCCTGTAGAGGTAGAATGAGAGCTCCAAAAAAAAGAAAATTCCATAAAGGAAATATTTGCATTAGCCACTTTAGGAAAAAATAAAGTACATATAGGGTGAAATTAGGTCACCAAAAATGTAAAACCCTAACTCACAATTAGAACCCACTTAAATGTAAAATACCCCTAATGACTTAATTAACTAACCTAAGTAAGTTGAAAAGACATGTAGGTAAAACCACTAGGTGGGAAAAAGCCTACACTGACACCAAAGGCCAAGATAAATAATAAATTATGTTAAATATGAACAAAAAACAAGATCAAACAAAAAGTATTAAGAGAACAACCCAATAATAATTAGAAAACAACCAAGTATTATGGCCTCCTAAGGCCTCTTCCCAACTTCTAATACTTATTTTGAGGTCCAAGTCCATTTGTTGAAATATTTATGGAGACAATACAATTTATTTATCACACTCACTACACTTCTGAACTTGTGGGGATGAGGACCCAACTCCTTTCTACATACTACCCAGTAAAGTTCCAAGGGTCTCAAGAATATTAATGTTATCCTTCATCGATGCCTTGCTAACCACCACAAGAGCTTTAAAATTCCCCTTAAGTCCTACATTTTCTCATTCTAGGATCAAAACCCTATCCCTCAACCTCTTCAACTAGGTTGTTGACTCCTTTTGCTCATCCATATGATTTAGTTGGGACATCAAAGTAGTAAGAGACTTCATTTGCTCATTCTAAGCATTGAGTTCATGCATAAACCAACTAAGCATAGATTTTTAGAGATGCAATTCCTCCTCTATACTATCAACTTTACTCTGCCCAGTAATGAACTCAACCACTCTATAAAACTCTACATTTAACCCTTTTTCTTGAATAAAAGACCTATGAGTGAGATTATCATCCTCTTCCACATTGACCTTTAAAGATTCAAAACCAACTAGAATTTTCCCTTTATTCTTAGATTAAAAAGCTTTAGTATTGAACAAATGTAGCCCTTCCAATGCCTCTTCCTCCTTCAAAAGTGATATAGATCATGACCTACTTTGCTACATCACCAAAGAGAGAAGTAAATGTCTCCTGATCAACCCCATTCTACAATGGATGAAGCACCTCCCCTTCAAGTAGGAATTTTTCCTTTTCCTCCTTGTAATTTATTCTCATTTTATAAATTTTAGTGACCTCCATGTTCAACCCAATCACTTGGGAAATAAGTTCTTCATTAATTTTTATATAAACACCATTGAAAACCACCTCTCTGTAATTCCATTCCTTGACAAACTTTTTAGATATATGTTTATCATACCTTTCCACTATTTACGTAAAATTGGCCATACCCCCAATTTGCATAATCTCTCACAACTCAACATCTTCCTTCAAACTTGCATCCAAAATAGGCTCAATCTATATAGGTTTACCTCTAACCATAGTTTATCTCTTGGTGATACCATTTTTTGCCACAGAGTTTCTAATTCTAGCTTGTTTGAAGTTAATTTACATATATGTAGATGCTTTAAATAATGATTGGAAGCAAATTGCAATATGGTTCTCAATAAAACCACATATGTGGGGATAACCCTTTCCTATTTCCAACATAATTGTACCATCCCCTTTAGGAACTTGAATGATGAGACCAATACCTAAAACCACATAATGAAAAATAAAGGCTAAGTTAACACCACCATTAAAACTCATAGTTTTAATGCACCCCCTACCTTTAATCATATCAATGCAAAAAATAATAGAATGAACAATCAATAAAATAAATAAAATGTGCCTCTGGATAATCATTGCATGATGTTGCTTCCACCTCTATTCTTTGAATAACCAATCCAAGAAGATTTTCCAAAGAAATCCATCTTCTTAGGTCTATAGACACTACTCCTTCATTTTCAAACCAATTTGTTACCTAATTCCCTTCTCTATACACACATTGGATGGAAACTTCATGAAAATAATAAATAATAAGGCAAGCTTCCTCTATGATGTGATTAATGCTACAACTAGCCAAATTATTTTTTAACAAATAATTGACATTATTCAAAGAATCACCTTCTATCACAATTCTATTAATCACAAGTTATTTTGCCAATCTCAGACCCTATAGTACAACTAAGGCTTCTACCCAATGATTGGTTTGAGTCCCCATGCCTCCCACATACATATAAATTAAATTACCTTTGTCATCCCTAAGAATACCCCCACCTTCCTTTACACCTGGGTTCCCTCTTAAGGTCCAATTGAAGTTCAATTTCACCCATCCTAAAGAGGGGGCTCTCCATTTAACTCTTTTCCTAGCTTCAATTCTAGGATCTAATGTGCTTCCAACTTGCACCTGAATCTTCCAAAGGGATGTTATCATTGCTTCCTCTTTACTAATGTCTTTGGATTTACTATCAAGGAAAATTTTAATATTTTTTTATAATATTGATTTGGATTTTATTAGCCAAAATTATGCTAGGAAATTCTTTATCCTTGAAGATCCTATTGTTTTGTTCCTTCAAAAAACCCTAAATGATATGCAGAAGTGCAATTTGGTAGGTTTTTTTATCATGTCATTCTTATATGAAGGATTACAAGTCATTCATGTATCCAAAATAGTTTGAGGCTAAACCCAGGTAATCAAAAATTTATCAAAAAAGAAACTCCACACACCAATGGAATAAGATCACCCTATAAGCATATGCACAACTGATTCATTCTCATTTTTATAGAGAGGACATCTATTTATTAAACATGTTTCTCTTTTCCTTAGGTTGTCAATAGTTAGAATCCTATTCTGAATAGAAAGCCATAAGAAAAGATTAATCTTAGGGATCAGGGTTTTGTTTCAATTTTTTGACCAAGGAATATCTTCCCCAAGAGCTTGAAAGATCAATGTGTAACCAAATTTGACATTATAGGATCCATCAAAGGAATCCTTACAAATATACTCATCATCCTTGAGAAACTAATGGACATGAATGGTGTTAAGGAGAACCTAAAGGTCCTCTAAAATAGTATTCTCTTCAAAAAATAGATTATCACAAGGTAACACTTTCTAGCTCATAATACCATCTTTTTAAATTCAATATAATCAGACACTTTGCACCTATAAGAATATTTTATTTCTAACCCAATATGTGACTATGGTTCCAATGAAATTAGAGGTTTATCTAATAACTACATATCCTTGTAAAATTAAACATGTTTACCATTACCAATCTTCCATTTGCTTCCCTCTATAATGAATTCTTTATTGTAAATCATAAAATTCTAAAAAGAGGATCCTCTAGCAAATTGATCCTCTACCAATAAGGTAATCAGTAGGTTGGAGCCCAAGTATTTACCCTATAAAATTATAGACCAAAATTTCTTACCAGTGATGAATCTCCATGCCAATTTGGCAATAAGTGCTAAATTCATCCACTTTATTTTTCTTAGTCCAATCCTTCCATAGCTCTTCATAGAATAAACTCTATCCAATGCAACTAGAGAGAATTTATTATTTTCCTCACTTTCAAACCAAATGAACCTTCTCTGACTCTTTTCCATCATTTGGCCAACTATCCTTGGAATTTTAAACATAGACATCAAATATATAGGAAGGTTTTGCAATACACTTTTAATAAGAACTAATTTCCCTACTAGATAAAGAAGTTTACCTTTCCATACAACAAGTTTTTTTTGAAATCTCTCTAAAAGAGGGTTTCAATCCACCTCAGAGAGTTTTTTTTTGCTCATAGGCATTGCTAAATATGAGATGGGTAGCTTTTTTACCTAATAACCCAAGACAGCCACTATTCTGATCTGCCTAGATGTTATTTTCAATAAGAAAATTATAAATTAAAGAGGAAATTGTTGTGCAATGGAAACAAGGAGGACAATACCAAAACATATGCTTAAAAAATGGCACATTTTTCAATATTTGATTGAAAAGTCTCTACATTAATTGGGAAAAACAAATTTATACCCACTTGTGTGAAGAGGCCCATCAAACATCAACCCCTCCTCACATTTTTGAAAGGATCCATAAAAATAATTAGTAATAAAAGTGGACCCCTCCCCCATATTTGTGGAGGCTTCCCAAATCAAGGCTTACAAAAGTAAAAATTTAAATAAAATAACCGACAAAAAAGACAAATATTTATATTATTTTCCTTTAGATAGTTAATAAATTTTAAAAAATAAAATAAAAAATTAATTTATAATTAAAAGAGGTTAAAAGACCCTTAAATGGTTGGTGAAGTTAATTTTATTATAAAGAGTTCATTAGGTATCAATTGGATCATAAGTGATTTTGGTGAAAATAATAATGTTAAAAGTTTAACACTAAACATAGGAGATTGCACACCTGAAACCAATAAGGGTTTTTAAAAACCATTAAAAAAATAATTAAAAAAAGTTCAAGGTTTTATTTTAAATATAAAATAGAGTTTATGATATTAATTATGCCAAATGCATTTCTATTGGGGCATCAACCCCTTATATTTGTATCACAAGAGACAAAAAACTAAATATTCCAATCTTGTCCATGAAAGCAATTGGTAGGCACTGCAGTGGAAAATAGCTGGCAGGAAATATCCGTTGAACAGCTAGCACAAATTAACTATGAATTTCATCTTTTGCATCAATTTAAGTTGGATAGAAAAAATTACCATTGCATTGAACAATGGTATCCATTACTTGAAATACAATATGTAGTCATGGATTAATAAAACAAGAGCAATGCATAACAACCATTTCATTTCCCAATAGTTTCTCACTACTCTCCACAGCATGCCCAATAATTTCTAGTTTTTTTTAAATATTGCCACTAAATTTCTCATATATGAGTTTAGTACAACCATTTACATTATATATATGAGATAACTTTACATGTTTGAATCTATTGTTATCTATCTTAAACCAATCCATATTGAGACAAGTATAATTTAAACTATATTTTGAACTCTTTATGTAAGCAATGACATGAGTAGGACCATGACAGTGAGTCTTAGGAAATGTCAGAGAGAGGGAAATAAATTGGTATTTACAATCTATATCGCCTAATGTAGTACTTTTTAGATCTACATGTTTTCTAAGGTCCACAATTTCTTCAAGAATTAAGACATCCCTACAATAGACATTTTACAAATTGAATATCAACATCTTAAGAAGTTGGTTGATTGTGGTTTTTGTTACGCACTTTATTGTCAAGCTATTTGAGAGCCCATTTATATTTTATTTTTGCCTTTGAAATTTCACTCACTACCACAATTCATCCCGTCTTTGATGAATTTAATGTTTTATTTAGAATTGGACTCGCTAAAAATAAAGTGGCTAAAAAGTTTGCGAGTTTAGATATATGTTTAATGGATACTTAAGTCCAACTACAATGAAATGAATGTTCCCCAATCCTTACACCACATTCAATGTTGTTGATTATGTTTCACTAGAGAGTTTGGAGGAAGAGGATTTATGATCTAGACAAATCAACCAAGAACAAGTATGTTTAAAATTAAACTAGCTTCAAAGTTTACTTCTTGATTTTGATCAGAATATTAAAAAATTAGGAACTGCTTGATCTGAATATATTTTTTCACCATTTAAAATACATTAAAAAATAATTAAATTTTTTTGAAGATATCGGTTGTACTATATCTCGTAGTTTTATTCCACTTTCAATCAATTTATAACCCAACTCCTGTATGTAATGATTTTAATGAAATAGAGGGTATTAACATGAAGAGGCCTACTCTGAATCATTAAAATGTAATTGAGCAATAAGAAGGATAAAATAGAGTTGCACTATCAAAATAAGACCATATACATGATGCAAATTGAAATGGCCATAATACTTGGTTTAATTTAAAAGTTATCCAATGTGTAGGCATGAAAAAGGTGTTGTTTTTTTCTAAACAGGTGTCTTAATTTCCCATCAGGTGTTAATGGTGTGGTTTTCAAGAAACCAAAACAAATTAGACTACCATCAAATTTTTAGTTTTTTAAAATAATGATGATAAAAAGATTAAAATTTTGAAAGTAATTTTTAGTAGAAGGTTAATAATATATAATATTATAATATAAAAAAATAATATAATTATTATATATAATAATTAATAATGTGTGTGTTTGTGTGTGTGTGTGTGTGTGGATTGGTCTCATGTATGTGTAATCATCTAAAAATGACACTTGAGTGCTAAGAGTGTTACTTGAGAAAACACATCCCTAGCTTAGCCCTAGACCTATCTTAGGGATTATTTGGACACTTATCTAGCTTTTGTGTAGGCCACATGCATCCCTAAACATCCTTAAATTAGTCTTAAATCCTCACTTTAGCATCTTCGCCCTTAGTGCCTCAAGTTATACCACCTAGACACTAATGCCATAATCTGGACAATAGTGTCAATGGTGCTAGTGTCCCAATTTGGGTGCTTTTGTACTTTTCCAGCCTTTGGCCACTAATGGATATCTTTTTAAAATAATAATCACCTAGGGTTAGCCTAGACATCTTGTAAGACCTGTACAATAAATAGAACAATATAAATACATGAATTTTATCCCATCATTCACTAGATGGAAATCAAATGTAAAGAACACAAACTAGCTCAAAACAAGTTATGCACAATCAAGGTGACCAATCCCTATTCTACCCTACTTATACATACAACCATCTAAAACCATCCCAAACTTAGAATACTCATATTTATAGTCTCAATATCCACTCAAATACACTCAAACCTACATTCATACTAGATGCACTTGTACTTTCACCAACACTTAGGTGGGAAAAACTACATCAGGCTTGATCCCTCCTTGAAGTATTGGTATGTAGGCAACTCCCATCATAATAGGGTGTTGAGGATGTCCAACCTACCCAAATAGAATCATACTTTGTTACTTATTCCAACTGAATGCCCTAGCAACATGGAGGATTAGGGTTTGCATAAAAAAACCAATCAAAACAAGTCACCAACAAGGAATCAAAACTCATGTGCATAGGAATAGGCTTGGTAGACTCAGACATAGGTGCACATAAAAGCTCAAAATAATTATGCATATAGGATGTTATGCTAAAAATAAATACATTAGTGCCATTGGTGATACTATCTAATTAAGGTCATATTGTCTAGGAAGAGTTTTGACACCTAGATCGTGTTTACAACACTCATATCAGCTGTTGTCCCAATTTGTAGCCTTTAGATCTCCCATCTCAGTCAATTTCTAGATAAGTACTTGTTTACATAATTTATTAATATTTTTATAAATTTCAAACTATGTCAATTGTATTAAAAATTAGTGGTTGTATTTATTGCATATGTCTACCCTGATTTACTATACTCAGACCCTTTAGCAACTTAGGGCTTAAACTCCATAACCCTAAAAAGTTAAATCATTTGGTAAACCTGACTTACTTCGAATATTACTCAAACCCTAACCCTAGATTCTACTAGGGTTTGTATCCTTATTTTTCCTATCTTCATTGGTTGTGTTAATATTTTTATATCTCATACATTCTATTTTGGCAGCCCTCTTTCACTTTGTTTACTATATGTTATCTAAAAAAGTTCTCTCTTCCCTAAAAGAAGTGTTAGGCTTAGCGGTAATCCTATTAAGCACACCCAAATTCCTTCTATTAAATATTATACCATGGATAAAGTACCAACTACAACCCCCATAACTGATCCTCACACTCTAATTATGTGGACTTCAATGATAAAGCATCTGAAGATGAGCAATACAATCAAGATCAAAATGATACACAAGATGGGAATCAGAACACTCTCCCCCCAATTAACAATGAAAATATTATAGTCAATAAGGATGAGATTTTATAGAGTTTTAGAGATAGACTTTAGGAATATCCCCATGATCATGCATTGATTCTATAAACAAAAATGGAAATTAAAAATAAATCAAATAATGATCAATCTTTTACTCCCCCAAATAACAATATTGTTACACCTACTTTGGGGGAAACTTAGCTTGTAAAACAACCTATTTTAACTAGAAAACCTTCAACAATAGCAACACATCCTATGGATAGTTCCTCCTCTCCAAATGTATAATCCCTTTTGTATGAGATTCATTCTTTGTAGGCTAAGGTGTTACATCTTGAGCAAGGTGCTACTAGACCATCACATGCCTTGGATTCTCATGTTCTTATATATACACCTTTGACACATCACATAGCGACAACTCCCTTCCCATCCAAATTTGTGACACCTAAGCTTACTTTGTATGATGGAAAGGGTGACCCAGATCATCATTTATGAGCCTTCATGCAACATGTTTGGACTATGTGTCCAATGATTGGCTTCTTACTAAATTGTTCCCATATAGTCTAAAGAACTATGCCTTACAGTGGTTATATGATCTTCCAAATTAGTCTATCATTGTATTCAATCCATTGGTAGATATGTTTCTATCACACTTTTCAATTAATAGTAGTGATAAGATCTCATATGCTCAAGTGGCATAACTTAAACAAAAATCCAATGATACTATTGTAGAATATGTCTTACAATATAAAAATACATTTTCAAAGATGACTATCCCCATAGCAGATAGAAAGCTCCATGATATTTTCAAATAGATTTTACTACCAACATTGCATGAATCTATTTTTGTTCAATAAGTTTCCAGTGTTCACAAATTTATGCCACACAATGAAATAAGGGGAAGTCAAGTTTCTCTCTATGGTCAAATTAAAATATAAAAGTGGATTAGATTCAAACACTAAGAGTTATAATATGCCTCCATATAAAGTAAGGTATACTAAAAACAAGATTGATCAAAAGGTAATAGTTAATGCAGCTTCAGAGCCACCTCCTCACCTAGTTTTATCAGCTCCTCTCTAGAGAGTTTTTACAATCTTTTTAGAATTATCAACGCATATTTTACATCTCCTAGAATGCAATGTCATATCTCTCACTCCCATCAAAGAGGTTGATACAACATGGCATCTTCCAAAGAGTTATGATTCTAATGTATTCTATGACTATCATAGGGTACCAGGCCATATTACAAACTAATGTATCAACTTGAAACATAAGATACAAGATTTGATAGAGGCCAACATCATTGATGTAGGCACACCCATAGAAGCACCTAAATTTCAAAAAATAGAAGTTAAGGCATGGAAAATATTTTTGGATCCATTTCCAAAACATACATCTAATGAGGTAGGGGCAACTTCAAGTGTTCACATACATATCAAGTGCATCCACCACCAACATCATATCACACTACTACATAGGATGCACACCCCCTATGTAATATCATTAGTGTGTATCATACTACAGTGCTAGCTAGACCACTCATCACTTTTTCAAAGTAGGAGGATTTGTATGACCATTTAGATTTATATGCACTCTTTATACAAGCCCACATTGATCATCATCCTATTCAGAGTGTTATGGTTGACAACGGGTCAAGTATTAGCATGTGTACTGTCACACTTATACAATATTTGGTTTATTTAGAGTAGGACATTTCTCTGATCAACACAATTATCTATGGTTTTAGTGGCCATGTTCAAAGCTCCATTGGGGAGATTATACTTCCACTACAGGTTGGACCAGCACATATGACCACTAGATTCTTAGTAGTATCTAGTGTAGGCACATTTAACATGTTATTGGGTAGGCTATGGATACAATAGCTTTGATCCATTCCATTTACCATGCACAAATGCCTCAAGTGTATACATGCTAATTAGGTGGTCACATTTGAGGGTCTTTCATATGAGTATCATTTACCTATCTCACAACTAGTAACACCCTAACTACTAGTTACAGTATGAGTACAATTCCCATTAGTACATCAAAAATTTTAGCCGATCCACTAGTACAGGTGAGGTTTACTTCTTCAATGTTACCATGTATGCATACTCTCCCATGAAGACCCTTATTAGAGAGACCCCTATGTCAGAGATATGTTGAAGATTCTATAGGACCTCCCTCTACCCCTTTCCTTTTGAGATCAATGTTATTGAGTTCCTAAGGTTCTCATCATAGGACACCCATGGTAGCTACAACATCTTCTACCATATGGGTCCTTAAGACCCCTAAAGTTCATAAGATACCTTAGACAACTTCACTAATTCCTAGCACCACTTCACAAGTAGTGTCAGTTATAGATCACTCAATACAATAGGGTTTGGGACCTCAGTTACCTTTTTCACACAACATGCATGATTACTATTATTTTACTTGACACAGGCCACATTGATAATGAGTCTCCCATGAGACTCATAGGTTAGTATGTCCCTCCCTTCTTGTATATAAGTTCCTTATTTTTGTTCCTTGTATATCATTCAATTTCATGTTACTTGTACATAGCTTATAACTAGAAAATACAAAATTAATATAATATGCCAAAAGATAAAAATATTCAAATATTTAATCAAAAAATACAAATTATAGATTGTATGTATTGTCATGTTTACACTTCTTATACTTGTTAGGTAATACATATGCTATCTATCTTAGTATAAATATTTTTGTCACACATACATGTTTCACTTGTTCTTGTCAAGTGTTTACAGATACTTACAAGACCCAAGTCCACTACATAGATCTATATTTACTACAATCTACCCACTAGGGGCATATACATAGATACGCATGTTCTTTATTTGATACATTCACCCATTTGGGGGCATCTTATATAGATTTTTGATTTCCAAGTTATATCTTTCTAAACTCTACATCATAGTTTGAACATTTTTATATCTTGATATTGATCATCCTAGACCTACTTAGATTTTTTACCGACTATTACTACTTTAGACTTAGATTATCTACATTTTTGCTCTTATACAGATTTGTACCACATGTTCATGCATACTTTCATTTCTAGCTTTCCTAGTTTAGACTTGGTTATGTCTTTAGGTATATTATGTTCGAGATATTTGAATATGTCATTGCTATATGACTCTATGCAACTTATTTTCATTATATGTAAGCTTTGAACACATGTCCATGTCCTTGTGTGTGCCTTCCTAATTGTGTATATAGACATTTGAATATATCCTTCCATATGGCTCTAAGCCAACTTGCTTATTGTTTATGTATGTGGACATTTGAACATGTCCTTGTATGTCTTGATTTTTTAGATTTAGTGGCATGTGCCCATGTCCCTTGTATTTTAGTCCCTTGGCCTAATTTGAATGCCTTATGTGTTTTGTATTTATGCTTTCTTGTATGCATCATGGCCATGGCACTTGTCTCTTGCTTATTTCACACTCTAGTTTTAGATGCCATGAGGGACCTCATGCATCTCCCCTTCCTCCTTGGGTGTCATGATGGACATCATGCCCCATCCCCCTAGGTAGCTACTCAATTTATTTCTTATATTTGTTGTTCATATACATTTTTATATTTATCTTTATAGCTTTGTGAATGCTAGATCTAACATAGATCATACATTTAAAACATATGATCAGACTCTCTTACATTTTGATGTTATATATGCATATTATATTGGTTTATTATGCATATATCATGTATGTTCTAGCTAACACACATTTTGTAGAGATTTTTATTTTGATGATTGTTCTTGCACAGATTCAACAACTCCCCTCAAAAGAGGGAGAATTTATAGAGATTTATCACAGAGATCAGGTTATCCAAATACACTCAGATTACAATTTTTAGCACACATATACAAAATATAGAAATCAATTTTAGGAAAACACGATAGGAAACATTCACAGAAAGACCAATTTTAGTTACATATAAATTAGTATAGTTGGACATTAGCACCCAAATTGGGACACTAACACCACTAGCTCTATTGTCCAATATATGGCATTACTATCAAGTAGCCTTAATTTCCAAAAATTCTAAATTGGCCAAAAAAGTATAGCAAGTAAAGTCTAGGTTTGCATAGGTTTAGTTATAAATTACCAATTTTGGCTTAGTTTAGCATAGATTCATACCAATTTTCTCAAATTGGGAGCATCATGCATGGCATGATCATTCTCATTTTAGTTTAGATACTTAGATACATATTATTACAACTCAATCCAAAATCCATATACTTACATATCATATTTGGGGGCTTGTGCATGGCACATTATTTCTATATGCTCACTTATGCACTAGTTGATCAGATGGAAAGACAAACTTAATGTCATTATATTCTTTATACACCCTAGATAACATGTTCCAAGTTATACACTAGATTGATGCCTTACTCCATCTACAGTGGTTAGCATTCTTGAGTGGCCTAGAGCTGCCTAATATTCTCAAGTGACCCAGAGCCATTTTAGAGTTTTTGAGTGGCCCAAAGCCATATTATATAGTTCAATTACATCATGTAGTTCAGTTCAAATGCATCTACTACACATGGGTAGACAATGATGAAGTCATAGTCTACTTGAGTTATTGAGCCACCTACATGAGAGGGTTGGACACACCGTCAGTCTAATCTAACTTATTCATAGGTCTTGATCCACCAAGAAAGGGTGGGAAATAATGGAGTCAAAACTAGATTGAGTTATTGAGCCACCCACATATGGGGATTGAGCAAGCCATCAACTCAGTCCAAGTTATTCACAAATTGACCACTATTTATACATGCACACATAGGTTGTCACTAGGTTTATGCATTAATTCACTTAACCAATGAGGTATATTCATTCCTTTCCTCTCTCTTATTCCTTTACTTAATTTTTTCATTACTTTTGATATCTACTAAGTAAGGACTAATATATGCATGTTTTATTTTCAAGACACACAATGGAGCATATTTCACATACTCAGATCTAGATTCACAAGCTTTGCCTCTTACGTAAGTCTAGGTATTCTTATTTTACCTTTATCTTAGTCATTTTTATTTGCTACATTTCTAGAATAAAAGGGGGGGTGGGACAAATGTAATCATCTAAAAATGACACTTGAGTGTTAAGAGTGTTACTTGAGACCACCCATCCCTAATTTAGCCCTAGACCTATCTTAAGGCCTATGTGGACACTTATCCATCCTTTGTGTGGGCCATACACATCCTTAAACATCCCTAAAGTATTTTCAATCCCTTACTTTATCATCCTATCCCCTAGTGCCTTAGGTTATGCCACCTAGACACTAATGCCATAATTTGGACAGTAGTGTCAATGGTGTTAGTGTCCTAGTTTGGGTGTTATTTTCCATTGCTCACCTTTAGCCACCAACAGATATCTTTTCAAAATAATAATCACCTAGGGTTGGCCCCTATCTCTTTTAATACTTGCACAAGCACTAAAACAATATATATACATGATTTTTAGCCCATTATTCACTAGATGGAAATCAAATGCAAATAACACAAACTAGCTCAAAATAAGGTGTACACAATGAAGGTTATCAATCCCTATTCTACCATAAATCTACATAAAACCATCTAAATCAATTCCAAACTTAGAATACTCAGATTTCTAGTCTCACACTCCACTTAAAATTACTCAAATCGACATCTATACTAGCTTCACTTACACTTACATCGACACTTAGCTGGGGAAAACTACATCAGGCTTGATCCCTCCTCAAAGTATTGGTATGTAGGAAAATATTATCATAGAGGAGTGTTTAGGATATCTATCCTACCCCACTAACATCACACTTTACTACTTGTGCCAATCAGATGCCCTAGAAATATGGATTTTTAGGGTTTACATACAAAACTAATCAAAATAAGGAATCAGAACTTGTGCACATAGGAACAAGCTTGGAAAACTCAGAAATAGGTGCACCCAAAAGCTTGAAATAATTATATGCAAAGGACATTAGCACCAAATAAGTATATTAGTGCCATTGGTGCTACTATCCAATTAGGGTGTTACTATCTAATTAGGTAACTATTATCTAATTTAGGCATTATTATCTAATTAGGGTACTAATGTCCAAGAAGGGTTTTGACATCTGGATCTTGTCTACAAGACTCAAATCAGCTCTTATCCCATTTTATAGCCTCTAGATCTCCCATCTTAGTCAATTTATAGATAAGTACTCTTTTACATCATTTATTATTATTTTTAGAAAGGTCAAATTAGGTCAATTATGTTACAAATTAATGGTTATATTTATTGCATATTTCTACCATGATTGACTATATTCAGACCCTTTAGCAACCTAAGGCTTAAAATCCATAACCTTAAAAACTCAAATCAATATGATACATTTGAGAATGTTTTGAAGTATGAGCCTAGTTATATGTTAATGCAAAATGGCATCGATGTTCCTAATATGAAGCCCAAATCTCAATGCCCAAACAAAGCAAAGAAAATTCTCAATGTCAAATAGTTTATATCAAATTGATTTATTCCCAAGGTTTATATGTAATACATGCAAAATTCACTTGCATTGAATTATATCTAGGTATCTAAATAAAGCATTATAATAGCCACAACACTTGTCACCATTGCATTACCGAGAAAAACAATAATAAGTTGAGTGTTAATAATAATATGGACCTAAGGATATATCCTAAGATTTTATCTAGTTTAACTCAAGTAGAGAAAATGTTTATCACTCAGGTCAATCCAATATTTTAAATGAATCATGTGTAGGGTGGGAAATACAAATATAGTGGCCACACTATTAGCTTTTCCCAATATATATTCTTTATTATTAGGTACCTACCACATTGATCTGAAAATATCGACATCTTATTCCCAAGAAGAATTAGATTAAAAAAAAGCATATGATTACTTTATAAGTATATCATGTGTCATACAAGTGCTACATTACAAAATTAAAAATGATCCCTGTAACATTCCCACTAAGATCAACCTAGAATTACGTGATTTTTTAAAAATTCAATCAACATGTTCTTTCATTAGATTTCACCATGAGAATCTAATTAGTGATCCAAATAAAACACTCTATGTAAGTTAATTATAAAATAATCATGTGAAATCTATCAATAACTGATCACTATCATCAAATGAAACATAACATAATTAAATGTAAAAAATAGTTACAAATTTCTAGCCACAATTGGTACAAACATGCAACCACTACTATCATGGTACAATAAGTAAATAATTAAATCTCATAAGAACAATGTTTCAATCATAATAAATACAATATAGTGTACAAGCTAAGATATAAGGCTTCATGGAGCATGAGTTCCCTAAACTCTAGTATCTATGGTAATCTCAAGTGTCATCTCCAAATAAGTATTGGTGTGGGGAGGGAGAGCATTATCCAAGCACTTTTTCACACCAACCACGGACCATTGATCCCCCACACAATCTCCCATTAGGGAATGGCCCTCTCTTCATAGATGAGTATATAGAGACAATGCGGGAATATAAAGAGACAATTTAGTACATGTGTATTTGTATAATTTTTAAGAACATGTAGTGTACCATAAATAAATCCATTCTAACATGATATTGCACAAACATGTAAATCATACATATGAAATGACAATGTCTAACTAACATTACTTTTACCAAAAAATTTAATAATTATTGATCTATAGAATTAGTCAAATTCATACACACCACTTGATTGGATTACCTTCATCTGGCATTGGTGATACTAATAAGCTAGTGAAGTTCATCTCACTACTTAGTACTGACAATGCAAGATTTGGTTAATATAGAAATAACCAACATATTCATATAGATTACTTCCTACTGGTAGTCATAAAACATGTTAAACATAGAAATAATCAAAACGCATATATTTAGTCTATCAAATGTAGGAATGAATCTCTAAAATATTATTTATCACATAAATAATTTCCAAACAAGTACAGATTATACCAATTGGTTATAATATATGTTAGGTTGTATATTATTTTTTTTGCAAGTAGATACAAATACAATATTTTCTATGATAAGCAATAATATCATAGTCCATCATTTATAAGTATACACTACTCAATTTCAATATCCAATCATAATAATTTCAGAAAATCAAATTACTCATAAACCAAGTTATACCCCATATGAACATAATCTTATTACATTTCTAGGATACTATGATTATATAGATATAGTTTCCTGTCCCTCAGAATCTTTATGAATCATTTTAGACATCCATTTCGCTACAGGTATAGGCATATGACCCAATACACCTATGTATGTTATATTTTCATACGAATACTTAAGTCTCTATATAGATATGTTTCCTACATATGATTATTTATACTTCATAATATGTACCATATATAAGCACTCAAATGATATGTAAATATTATATCAATGGTCATTTATATTTCTTAATCAATAACTCCATATGAATTCAACAATCATTATAATTCTCATGTTCACAAAATATATTGGTGGTCTTTATAAGTTAAGGGATTTAACAATGTAATACGCCATAGTTTTTATCCCTAACTAAATAGATTTTCATCCTGATATATTCAAAATGTATATAACTCTGTGCACCAGTCTCAAGACAACATGGTCTTTTATATTATGGTTCACATATAAGTATTCAAAACTATATAAATTGTGCTTATAAGATACATTAAAGTTTTATCAAATATACATATATACTAATCACTAAAGCCATGACAATATACTAATCATAATATATACTTATAGGCACGCATCCTAATGTATATATATAGAAGTTTTATATGTATAAAAGTACCTATGCTCTCATATAGACAAATCTCATATATTTACGCACCTTGCATAACATATACTACATATGTTTTGATACATAATTATTATTCTACCATATTAACCATTCTTCATTTTTTTCTAAAAGAAAACTTATGTACTTCTAATAACTATTATAAGCAGTAACTATAGGCATCACAAATATTTATAGTGCTTTTCAATATTAAGCTTTGAGCCACAGTTCTATAGGCATAAAGACATAGACATATTATGTAGGCAGAATTATTCTACTCATTATCCATGTGATAGATCATTTTTTCGCAATAGATGAAACACGACACAATGAATATCATGTTAATTTAACATTATCATCTCTATAAAAATTATTAGTTATATGGATTATTCATGTACCATATATATGATAGGAAAAGCTTCAATAAGGTTAGAATATATTATGATAGCCAAATTGTAGAAGTTTCATTGTGGATTAATCTAGTGCTCACATAGATTAGATTAGATTACATTATATAATTCCCAATAATTAATCCAGGTATATTTCATGTGATATCATATTCTATCAACTTGCAAAGCACCAATATCTATGGTTAGATAGTTCACTTAGCTCAGTATATATATTAAAATTGTTATGCTCAATCATCAATTTTCACAAAATATATAGATTCATTGTATTTATAGTAGCCCTTATTTTTGAGCTAGATCCTAAAAATGTCGTGTCATATATTTTACTATCAAAAATACACACAGAAGTGGGTGATGTTAAAAAGGTAAGGAGATTGATGTCTACAAGCACCAGAGATCTATACAATGTTAGAGAATTCATATTTTCTAGATTCAAGATATGTATTGAATGATGTGATAGAGGAGGAAATAAAATCACCCCTCTATCATCATTTGGAATATTGAAAGTACGCAAAATCTTGCATGTCTTGTGAAGTTGGTGATTGCATATGAAATTGTTACAATCCTGGGATTTAAATGTTACCAATTATCACAGTTCTTTTCTATTAAAATTTTATCCTTTCTCCAGTATCTGATGATATTAATATCCAAGAATTTTGTGGTATTAATATTTTATGGGTAGCTTGAATAGTGATATTATGGTAGAGACAACATGTTACGATTCAATGGTTAACTACCAAATTTTGAATGTAAAATAAACATCATCACCAGTAAAACAAATAAACAATAGATTGAATGTATGTAGGCACTTTGCTTAGGTGTAATATCTGCTTATATTTTATTTATATAAATATAGGTCATCGTACATATTTAACTAGCTTGTTGCACATTACGTATATTATTTCATTATTCACATATATTATAGATCGATATATATTCAAAAATATATACAGCTTGCTACATTAGAATAATTTTGAAACACAACTAACCAAGAATAAATACCCAATAGCTTACAATCATTGACAAGTGGAAAACCTTAAACAATGTATTTGAAATGTATGCCCATAGGCAAAAATTGTGGATAAACACATACCTAATGATTCTCAAATTCATGTTCTCTTTTTCCTTCTCTCCTCTTCACCTCCACATCGTGTTTCACTTCCCTACTCTACCTCTTTGCACTACTCCCCTTTTTATCTTTTCTTTTCTTTAATTGAATGACTCTTTTCTCTTTTTTTGGTGATTAAAAATCTTCTTTTTTTTAAAGCTTTGTCGCCCACTTCTTTTCATGACTTTATTTCCTTGTTTTTTTTCTAAAAACTTCCTTTTCTTTTATTTTTGCTTTGCGTGAAATTATTTTCTTTATTGAAAGACCCACTTTAAGGTTCGTCATTTTGTTTTAAAGATTTCCATTCTTTCTTAATCCTAATTTTATTTGTTATATTTATGTTATTTCTTATTTTTATTTTATAATTACTTATTGATAATAATTAACTCATTTAATCACTATCTTCAATTTAACACTATAGATAATGTCTAGGTTTTATTTATATTCGAGTCAATATCATTTGTATCAAACTAAACACCAGACTTACTTATTATATTTATCTATGTAGAGTTTTAGACAAGTGTCTATCAATATGAAATCATGTCATCATCTAAGGATTTAGATATACTCAATCTTATGTATTTATTAATGCTAAACAGACTTCAAAATTGTTAATACACAGGGTACATTTATATATGTTAGATTATTTGTTTCCCAATTTACTCAGGTTATGTGTATATATGAGTACCAGATACTTGTTCATGCACATTTACATTTTTGAAAACATTAATAGTCAAGAACATATTAGCATGACATAAACATAATCACACAAGATAATTCCACATAGACATTAAATTGAGCTAACACACAACTCATATTCATAAACTATTATCTAATTGCAAACAATCATAAAAAATGTACTAACACTAACCATTCAAATTATATATATAATGAGTGTTATTTAACATGGTGTGTGTAGGGTTCTAGCCATTCCTCTATCATACCCCAATACCCCCATATACATCACCCTCTCTGATGATGCCTTCCCTCCATCATGCTTTGAGGAATGAATCTCTCCTACATCAAACTCACGATAATAAGGTAGTTAGTCCATAACATCATGACACGTATATCAGAAACTACTACTAAAATAACAAATCAACATGATCATAATGTACAAAATATATAATATAACTAAACTCATAGTAATATAATCATGAAACCAAAGCAACATACGTCTGTCTCATAATATCATATGACTTATAGCTTATTTAATAATAATCAAATCAAATCACCAACTATAAATATTGATGCAGTGGTATCTTCTCATGGTTTCCAATTTTGAGTCATTATAGCTAGTAGGAGTCATTTAGACTGTATTGGTTTTCATTGAGAGTCATAGGGGTCTTTAGAATTCAAATTATTACTTACATGGCATTTTCCCACCATTTCTTCGATTTGAATAATTGAATGTTTTTTGGTCAAGTTTGAGTCTTTTAAGCATGAGCGTAAGAACCTCAATATTGTAATCTTGTTAATGAGGTCCTAGAAGGAAATAAAGTGTTTTCATTAAGTACATGAGTCACTCAATAGGTATTTCAAATAGGTATATTAGGTATGGATTAGTTTAATCTTATCATTGTTGTTAAGATTATGAGGGTTGGTAAAAATGTAACTAGTATGGTTATGCTGAATTGAGAATAGTACATGCAGAAGAGAAAAGAGTTTTATTAAACCAAATGTGTTAGTGTAAATAGGACAAGGAGATCAAAATCCAAGTCAAACAAAGTCAAAGTTAAATACATGTATGCAGAGGTAAGAATACGTAGTTTATGTTTCAATCATATTCATATAACATTAGTTTGAACTCTGTATCAAATATCCATGGATAATCTAGTAAATTTGCTTAATAAGGAAATTAGGATGTAACATCCTTCCTGTTGACACTGTGGATTGCACCCTTGAGAGAAGGCTGGGCTTCTCTCTTCCACGCAGCACAATGGAATCTCCTCTCTTGCCTGTGGGTCTGGAAAAACTGAGGGGAGAGTCTCTAGATAAAGGCTAGCTCCTTTTGATGCATCTCTGATTTATTCTAGTACATTTGCTAATATATATAATGGGGGGGTGAAAAGAGAGAAAGATACTAAAACATAACCTAAACTAAGAGGGTGATGCACCAAAAAAGTTTGATCTACTTAGCTTGAGCATACACTTTCCACCAAGAATAAGCTGATGTACACTTCATTTGATATGAGAAATTCTCCTGCATCAATGAGCTAGGGGTCCTCTGGAGATACAGGGAGGAAGAACTACCAGAGGTGTTCTAAGACACACTATGGCAGCCTGTTCACATGCATCTATACTCTATTGTAGACACTTCTGGCTAACCTGCAAAAGAAGAACTCACAATACACTAGACATGTTAGAATCATTCTATGAAAGCATAAGGGAAATGACTTAACACAAGACAAATCCATAAACATATGCAAAAGTGCAAGCTCAAATGGAGGCAAAAATGCTTCTTTTTGATTCAAGGTAAATTTTGGCAGGGCTCTGCCTTACAAGCTGAGAGATCTTTTTTTCTCAAATGAGAAGTTACAAATATATAGCCTTTTGGAAAAAAATTTGGTGCTTTTTGGAAAATAAATGACCCATGCTGCATTGAAAGCATTGGGAAGAGGAAGCCACTTGAAAGAGAATGTTGTGTCCGTTGTCAGTCTTGACTTTGGTGTTTAAACATTAATGTGAAAGCATGGGCCGTGCCTCTTTTTCTGCAAACAAGACCACCCCTTCAAGATATTCACATGGTTTGTCTGCTCATTAATGCAAAGTGTGGAAAAATAGGCTACATCTTCACTATTCATGATCCTTGATGACCACTTGGCAGAGACTGTGTCAACTACTAGAATAACTCCTTATGATGACACCTTCTTTTGCCACCTAGGTTGTTTTATCCATATATGTGCTTAGCTGGGTGCATGTTTTGGAACATTCCAGATGTTATCGTATGTGTGTGTGGCCATATTCTAGATTCTTTACTTTTTTCCATCTTTCCTTGTTATTTTTTTCCCTTCTTGGCTTTGTCTTTTCCTAGCTTTCTTTCCTTTAGCCTTTTTTCCTTTGTCTGGGCCTTTGTCTTTTAACTCTCCCGAAAGGAAGGTGTCCCTTCGAGGCTTGGAGAAAGGTCCCTTCATTTTTGCCAAGAGTCCCCCGCAAGGGTACTTGCCCTTTAGGGTCCTTTAGGCTCCTTGGTCCTCAAATCCTTCAGACAAAATGTCTGAAGAAATTCCTTCAGACATTTTGTCTGAAGGAAATCTTCCTTTACATTTTTTCCCACTTTCTTTCGATCAGCTTTCCCTTCAGTCAAGCTTTCTTTTTCAGGTGAATTCCTTCAGACAAAAGTCTAAAGGAATTCCTTCAGACTTTTTATCTAAAATAATTTACTTTGTTCACTTTGCCGTGAGAATTTTTTTGAAAGAATTCCTTGTTTGTTTCTTTCGGTTAGCTCTTTTCTTCAGGCAAATTACTTCGAACAAAAGTCTAAAGGATTTGCCTTGTGAATTTTTCCATGGAATTTTCCTTCTGAAAGGACAATTTTGCCTTGTGAATTTCTTCGGACAAAATGTCTGAAGGAATTCCTTTAGGCATTTTTCTTGAAGAAATTCAATCTTTGCTTTTTTCCTTACCAAGTTCCTTCGGACAAAAAGTCTGAAGGAATTCTTTGCCTTGGTCTTTCAAATTGAAGGAAACTTACCCTTTTTTGCCTCATTGACTAGCTACCCTCCACAAGGGTAAATCAAGTCCAAAGTTACCCTTTAGATCTTTTACAATGACCCATCTTGCTCATCATTTGCCCTCTGCAAGGGCTATTTAACCTTCAGAGCTTTGTAAGAGACTTGCTTGAACCAGCCGATTGAACCAACGATGGTTCAAAGTTTAAGTTCAAAAGTTTTTTGGAAAGATCCTATCGTTGAACCCTGACGTCAAACCATTGAACTGGTTCATCCTTCTGCCAAAAGACTTGTGCAAACCAAAATTGAATTGGCTCTGAATAGCAGGGGAAGGAGGGGACTAATTTTGGTCTGTAGGACCAAAATGGTCAACAAATTGGCAATTCCCAGGGGAAGCATGCCTACTATGCTTAAGAAACTAGTAGCCTCAAAGTCCATTGGGCACAGAGTCAAAACGCAGCTTGAAAAGTTAGCAATAGCCTCGAGAGATCCAAGAATCAATCATGAAGATTTTTTACCCCAAACACAAATGAAAACACACACAAGGCTAAAAAACACTACCTATGCAAATAGCACTTAGGGAAAATAGGGAAAGAAAATTGAAGGCAAACTACTATGTACAGCTAAACCAAATATATTTGCTTCCCTCCTAGATCAAAGGGAAAACTTCATAAGTCTCCTTCATGGAAAGAAAACTTATGATGCTAGACAAGTGGTTGGATAAAATGGAGATTTGGTGACTTGTTCTTCTTGCCTACCACCTTGATTGGCTTGTATCTGAGTGAATTGGGGGTAAACATGCTTCCAACATATATGTATTCATCTTATTCTTGGAAGCTTGCCTCCTGCTGGTTCTCCATGCTGGTGTGTTTCACCAAGAAATTCATGGCTGCTAGCTTGTCACCATAAGCCCTTTGATATGCATCATGAATTGGCTTGTCCCCTTTTGCTTCATTGAAGAGACTGTCAAATTTATCTTTTGCTTGATCATGGATTTCTTAAAGAAGGGTGTATGTTGTGATGTCTGAAATGAGATCACAGACTGAGTGCTCATCCCACAGAACATCACCTTCTTGTTCAAGGCTCTCTTCTTCAAAGCTTTCCTCAAGATAGACAGGTCTCTCCTTTTCTTGCTCAAAGACTAGAGTCTCTAGGTATTCAAAGACATCCTCCTGATCCTCTTCCAACTTGGGTTCCATGGCATGGTCATCCTCCTCATCAAACCAACAAGGAAGCTCATCAAATAAGGGGGGAGAGAGCTCACCATGCTTACCTTCCTCTTCATATTGCTGGAACATCTGCATGTATGCATGACTTGTGTCTTCTCCATTATTGATGATGTCTTCAAAGGGAGCATCCATGATGATTTCCTCCTCATTGTCATCCATGAGAGCTTCTTGATCAGCTACAAATTGGATCCTCTCTTCTTCACTTGCCTCTTTCAAAATAGGTTCCTCCTTGAGAAGGGATGAAGTGGAAGGCTGAGGGTTAAACTCACATGGAAGAGGAGGTAGTACTTGAGCTAGAATAGAATGATTCTCTTCCTTCCATTTAGCCAGCACTGCATCTATATCAGATGTGGACTAATAATTGTCTTTAAGGAGTGTAGATGGGGTGTGTTTAGATATAGGATCTTTTGCTTGATCTAAATCATCCATCATACTTTGGCTGAGGAACCTCATTTGGGACTCCAATTCTACAATTTGCTTGGCTATATTCTCTTAAAAGAGCCTTTCTTGGAGGTCACAAGCATCATCATGATGAGTAAGAGCAGCTTCATCTTCCTCAAGGTTTTGAGAAAAACCTTTCTCCTCCTCCTTTCTACCCCATGATTCCATTATTTGCTTCCAACTCATGACCTTGGGATTGCAACTTTTCCCTTGTGAACAGCCAGCAACTTTATCCTCTTCAAGGTCCTGAGCTAGTTCATGGTATTCCCTCTTCCAACTTGGATTCTTGACATCATGTTGAGAGACCTGAAGAGGTTGAGGAATATTAGGAAGAGACTATTGATGTACGAGATGAGTTTCCTGAAGAGGGACGTGTTGGTTCATGGTATTCCCTTCCAAGGAGGATTCACACTCTAAGGAATTGAGAAGGTTCATTTCTATGGGGGGTGCTCTAGTTCCCTTTGATGCTGAAAAGCTAGGCACAAGGGATTAAGAGCAAGACTGCATCAAATGAGCTAGATTGAGCAAATGCCATCTTGTAGAAAGGATTAGGTGCACAAAATGGGGCTTTCTTTAGAATAAGAGGGGGCACACAACGCTGACTGCCTTGAATGAATGGACTCTTCCATTTTGCTACCTCCTCCTCCATGGATTGCAAGGCTTGAGCTTGCCTAAACAAACACTCCTCTTTGTACATAAGCTCCTACTGATATCTATACTATTCATCTAATCTATTTATCGCCATCACTTGCTTCTCAAATTCCAGTGTTACTTCCATTATTATTGAAGGGCAACTAGGAAAACTGTTTGAGGTGATTCCATGAACAACCTGAGCTTGATCAAAACTATATGAAGGAATACAAGGCCCATGATTCTGAGCAATGGGATTATACATACAAAAATAAGATTTCTTGATGGCACTTGGACTGCTCAAATAGCTAATTCAACTCAGATTCACCATTGGTGTTGATGAAAAAGCCTCCAAAGGCTGGTTGGTTAAAGAACACACCAAAATTCTTCAACTCTTTGGATCAAAACTAGTTTGTCCCACCGGGTGTGCCAAAAACTATTGACGATGTGGATTTCACCCTTGAGAGAATGGTGGGCTTCTCTCTTCCACACGGCACAATGAAAACTCCTCTCTTGCCTGTGGGTCTGGCAAAACTGAGGGGAGAGTCTCTAAATAGGGCTCGCTCCCTTTTATACATCTCTGATTTATTCCAGTACATTTGCTAATATATATATATATATAATGGGGATGTTGAAAAGAGAGAAAGATACTGAAACAGAACCTAAACTAAGAGGGTGATGCACCAAAAAAATTTGATCTACTTAGCTTGAGCATACACTTTCCACCAAGAACAAGCTGATGTACACTTCATTTGATATGAGAAATTCTCCTGCATCAATGAGCTAGGGGTCCTCTGGAGATACAGGGAGGAAGAACTACCAGAGGTGTTCTAAGACACACTATGGTAGCCTATTCACATGCACCTATACTCTATTGTAGACACTTCTGGCTAACCTACAAAATAAGAACTCATAATACACTAGACATGTTGGAATCATTCTGTGAAAGCATAAGGGAAAATGACTTAACACAAGACAAATCCATAGACATATGCAAAAGTGCAAGCTCAAATAGAGGCAAAAATGCTTCTTTTTTATTCAAGGTAAATTTTGGTAGGGCTCTGCCTTATAAAATGAGAGATCTTTTTTTCTCAAAGAAGTTACAAATATATAGCCTTTTAGAAAAGACTTTGGCACTTTCTGGGAAATAAATGACCCATGTTGCATTGAAAGCATTGGGAAGAGGAATCTGCTTGAAAGAGAATGTTGTGTCAGCTGTCAGTCTTGACTTTGGTGTTCAAACATTAATATGAAAGCATGGGCCTCACCTCTTTTTTTGCAAACAAGACTGCCCCTTCAATATATTCATGCAGTTTGTCTGCTCATCAATGCAAAGTGTGGAAAAATAGGCCGCGTCTTCACTTTTTGTGCTCCTTGATGACTACTTGGCAGAGACTATGTCAACTGTTGGAATAACTCCTTATGTAAACACCTTATATTTCCACCTGGGTTGTTTTGTCCATATCTGTGCTTCATTGGGTGCATCTTTTGGAACATTCTAGATGTTATTATATGTGTGTGTGGCTGTGTTCTGGATTCTCTATTTTGTTCCATCTATCCTTGCTATTTTTGCCCCTTCCTGACTTTGTCTTTTCTTGGCTTTGTCTTTTTCTGGCTTTGTTTCCTTTGGCCTTTTTTCCTTTGTTTGGGCCTTTGTCTTTTAATTCTCTCGAAAGGAAGGTGTCCCTTCGGGGCTCGAAGAAAGGTCCCTTCATTTTTTTCGAGAGTCCCCCGCAAGGGTACTTGCCCTTCGGGGTCCTTCGGGCTCCTTGGTCCTCAAATCCTTTAGAAAAAATGTCTGAAGGAATTCCTTCAAACATTTTGTTTGAAGGAAATATTCCTTTACATTTTTTCTCGCTTGCTTTCGGTCGGCTTTCCCTTCAGTCGGGCTTTCTTTTTTGGGTGAATTCTTTCAGACAAAAGTCTAAAGGAATTCCTTCAGAATTTTTGTCTGAAAGAATTTACTTTGTTCACTTTACCGCGGGAATTTTTTTGAAATAATTCCTTGTTTTTTTCTTTCGGTCGGCTCTTTTCTTCAGGCAAATTCCTTTGGACAAAATTATGAAGGATTTCTTTCAGATTTTTTGTTCGAAAGATTTGCCTTACAAATTTCTCCATGGAATTTTCCTTCTGAAAGGACAATCTTTGCCTTGTGAATTTCTTCAGACAAAATGTTTGAAGGAATTCCTTCAGGAATTTTGCCTGAAGAAATTCAATCTTTGCTCTTTTCCCTACGAAATTCCTTCGGACAAAAAGTTTGAAGGAATTCTTTGCCTTGGTCTTTCAAATTGAAGGAAACTTACCCTTTTCTGCCTCATTGACTAGCTACCCTCCGCAAGGGTAAATCAAGTCCAAAGTTACCCTTCGAATCTTTTGTAATGACCCATCTTGCTCATCATCTGCCCTCTCTAAGGGTTGTTTAACCTTCAAAGCTTTGTAAGAGACTTGCTTGAACCAGCCGATTGAACCAACAATGGTTCAAAGTTCAAGTTCAAAAGGTTTTTGGAAAGATCTTGTTGTTAAACCTCGACGTCGAACCATTGAACTAGTTCATCCTTCTATCGAAAGACTTGTGCAAACCAAAATTGAACTGGCTCCGAACAGCAGGGGAAGGAGGGGACCGATTTTGGTCTGTAGGACCAAAATGGTCAACACTTCCCACTTAAAGTTGTTCATTATCTCGATGATGCTTATTCAAACATAAGTTCTGAATTAACAACATTATTTAGTAAAAAAATAACATAGTATAAAGCAACAAATCAAGCAAATAAATAAGGACACTGCTTATAAAACTCGTCATAGCCCTCCCAAATAGCACTATCCTCAGAGTATTGGTCCCACAAGACCTTTTACTATGACATCTTCCTATTATGCAAATAAATTTTATGAATGTCAATTACTCTGATTAGTTCTACCATGACCACCTTGAGGTCCAAAACCTAAAAAGTATTCTAATCCAACACATGTGAAGGATCAGCTATATACATTTTAAGATAAGAAACATGGAATACATTATGTAATAAAGTTAGGTCTGGTGGCAATGCAAGCCTATATACTATAGGATTAAGCACTTATAACACTTTGAAGGGTCCCACATATCTTGGTGAAAGTTTTGTTGACTTCTCAAATTTAATATTCATCCATAAACACATGCAATCATCATAAAATTCAAAAAAAAAATGGCTAGGGAGAGTTTCACCAAGCCTTCAAGTCCCTTTGTACACTTATTTAATCTAGAGAGTGTTTTTTCTCATTATTTAGAAAAGTGTTTAGAGAATCTAACAAGAATGATGTGTATAAGTCAATACCATCGCTACTCTATCTATCTTCTAATAAGTATGACATGTCAATACTTTCACTACACATATTTCTTGACAAGTATGATGATGAATAGGAACTATAAATAATACATTTCCAATATATACAAAATTAAGGAATAAACATTCCTCAGTATACATGCATATAACCATATGACTAAATTTGACAAGTTTCCCTTGCCAAATCTTAGATTTGACAAACTCCCTTTTTCAAATCCAAACTCAGTAACTATCGAGTCAATATGAGACTAACTAGGATCCACTCCCATCTTTTATTACTCACATTCCTAATTCACCACTCATCCCTTAGGTCTTCATGACCTAAAGATATCCAAAATGTGCACATGGTTCAATGAATTCACAAATCCATACTAACAGATCCATGAGTACAATGTTAAACACTAAATAATTTAGGATGTATCAATATCCATCACAATAAAAATCATACAAACATTCCATAATTACATTAAGTTACCATTAGCTAAACATAACTAGTATCACATTTCACAGCTTAACCCATCTCTATTATATTCATAGTTAGGAGGAAATAATGTTAAAATTAACATAACAAATAAAATCCAAAGATCACACTATCCTTACAACCTTATAAAGGGGACAAGCAATAAAATGCCTCCCTATTGCTCGGCTAGTTATTCAATCAAGTTATAAACTTATCTCAACCCCTTAGACTAACAAGATGTTATGCACATCTTGTTCCATACTCGCTCAAGGTGAAAGGTACATAAATGTCTCACTAAAACAACACGTTTTAGGCAAGATGAGAGTAATACCAATATAATCAAGGGTGAATCATAACATAATGATTATAATCAACTTATAAATCTTAGTCTAGAACTAATATAAATTTAAGGTTCACCACTCCACGTAGTTAAAGATCATAAGTTTAGATAAAATAGAACTATAAAGTGTGACTCTAAAAAGTCACAAGTGGAAATTGGTGAACTAACATCTCAACAACAAAACTCTTAAATACCCTCACATGGTATGAAGAAAACACTACAACCCAAGTTGCCAAAATCACTACACACTTACCAAACTTGTAAGTGTAGTATCACAACCTGTTTCCACAACTGAAAGGAAAAAATATTAACCACATAGATGCATCAATCCATAACATTCCTATGAATTCTATAAGAACAATAATTAGAAGACACTATCCCACAAACTCCAGGGAATATTGTCAAAACAACATTCTAATCAAGGGAACACTTAATCAATATCATGAAAATATGAATCCATTTAGTGGGATTATAATGATGTCAAAGGAGGGTGATAGAGTAACAAATCACCTCTAAGCTAACTATGTGACATGACACCTCTTCCCAATCCATGTCACCATATAGGGTACCAATCCATGAGTAAATTCTTAACACATAGGAATCCTCAACAGATATCTGCACTCCACTACAAGGAAAATTTCCAGCACGCTAGGTAGTGTCAATCCATAAGTGGTTTTTTAGGATTCCCTTCCATAGGATTAATTTACATAATGTAGAGTAGGAATCCAAATCAAGTTAGTCCATGCATTAGTAGTAAAAAATCAAAATAAGCATAAAACACATAACATACTATTTCAGAGAATTTTAGCTTATATTCCAAGAGAGGAAGAAGAAAGAAAGTAGATATGGGTATGGTAGAAAAACTTATTTGGTTGTGCACACATTGAATCAGACGATTTTAGATAACTCCTCTTTGACTTGGGAGGAATAACCTATAAAGAAGACAACACTAAAGCAAATGGTTGGTTAGATAGATAGTTGGGTGGAATGCCTAGTGCTAGATAGATTTTGAAAGCAAGAGCTTCTTTAGGAGCTATCAATCCACACATTTTAAACAATTAAGTTTAGAAAATAGAAGATAAATTACTTGCATAAATCATAGAATATATTTAAATTAAGTACAAGAAATGATTAATAAATAAATTGACTAATTATAATAATAAGCAGGTCAATACTAATGATAAATAGGTCGAGTGTGGTTCAAAAAATAGGTTGGGGATTTGTGAATAGGTAGAGACAAAGAAAATTAGATTTGGTTGAGGGTAAGTCGGTGAAAATATCTTGTTGTGATTTTGTGCCATAGTGACCATCGATGGTTGAGTTTATCATTGACGGTTGAGGTGACTATCGATGATCGAGATAACCATCGATAATTGGGACAAACCATCAGTGGTCAAGGTGACCATCGGTGGTTACTATGGGTTGGGTCTAGTAATAAAAGGTTATTTAAATGGGGTTATAGAATGGTATTCTGAGAGATTAGGTTGGGCTGGGTTGGTTACAAAATATAAACAAAGTGACTAAATAATTGAAAATAGATACTTAGCTTGCTAGTGATTGATCAGGTGAATGGTTGAGGTGGATTACTAATAAACTCATGGGTGGAGTCTACCATGATTTTAGTAGAGTAACGATACTTGGTTCTTGGTTGATGGATGATATCACTTTGTCTCTCTTATTATGATGGTTGGATTGTTAGATTACTAGAAGAACAATTGCAAAAGAAACTTTGAATACAAAAACTCTTGATAGTTGTGGATGGATCATTTCTCACCTCTTACCCCTCTCTTCTTATAGGAAAGAAGGACAGGTAAAATAATATGTTAATAAGAGATCCAACTTATTATCTAATTTTAACTTTGAGATGCATGGGTTCACACACAAATTAGATAATATAATTATAGAAAAACAAGCTGGAGTTGAAGTTGTTGTTTTAGTGGTTTAGACAGAGGAACTTGACTACCAGTAATCAGGGTGATCGTTGATGATTAGGGTAACCATCGATGGTCGAGGGTTAAGGTCAAGTTGAGTTAAAGAGGTGGGTTTAGTCAGTACATTAATCTAACTAGGGTTGGGTTTGGTTGTTGATCAAAAGGTCAAGTTGAGGCCTTAGGGGGTCTTGAAGTGGTCCAGGGGAGTTGCAACATTCAAAACCATCGTGTATAATTTTTTGATGTCTACATTTTAACTCATTTTATTATGTAGTTTATATCAATGAGCTATAAAACAAAAATAAATCATGGGTTAAAATTTTGATTGCCCCAAGCATGGGAGGAGGTGTTCCCCCTCAAATTGAGAATTGATGAGGTAAAATAGAATTAGGTGTGGGTTTGATAAGTGGTGAAGGTAATGAAAAAAGGTGGGTGATAGGTTGGGAACTGAAGTGTAAACATGTGCACATAGTGTGACAAAAGTATGATATCTAAGATCGTGCATTGACTAGGTTACCATAATTGGTAAAAATTAAGGGTCAATACTAGAAAGACAAGTAAAAAGTGGACTGCATAACTATATTTAGGCATGGTGGTTGAGTACACTTGTAAATGCAAGTATCCTAAGCAAGGTCTATGTTTTCATGGGTATCTAAGGTAGGAAGTGCTTCCAGGGAAAACACAAATTGGTCAAGTGAAGTTATGGGTATTTAACATAGGAAGTGATCCTAAGAAGACATAAGTTGGTCAGGGGTGCATAAGGTAGCACAAGTTAAAAAAATAGGTCAATATTGTAATTCTTGTTATTGTAGTCAAAAGGACCACGCAAGATCATCATAAAACATGCATGATTTGGGCCAAAATAGACCAATGGTGAGGTGATGAGGTGGTTGGTATGGTAGGTGGAGAAGGTAGTCTTCATGAGTGGGCACTGAGTGTGGGTGCCAAAAATTTGAAAAGTTGGTTGGTTGAATGAATTTAAGGACCCTGACCATCGATGATCATGGGTTTTAGGGTTGACTAGTAATGGTCACCCTAACTATCAATGGTTAGGGATAAACCCTAAAAGTACAGAGACAAAATCTTTGAGTGAGTCATTTTCACTCATTTTACTTTTGTAACTTTTGTGACTTGATTCATTAGTGTTTTTTGCAATAATTATTGATGAGGCATTTGTTGAACAAGTGATTGGTTGGTTGAGTTGATCGAGCAGACTGAGTAGGCCAATGATAATGTAGGGTAGATGCAAATGAACATGTGGTAAGGTAATGGGTCCTTAGATTTTGCCTTGATGACAGCTGATGAATGAGGTAGGGGTTGTACTAAATTGGTATAATAGCTTGGGATTTGTGAAAATGCATTTGAATTTGGCTTGTGGTTGATTGATTGGTAGGGTATACTTGGGTTTGTTTTTGTGTGACCTAGTTGTAGGGTTTGCATGATTTTTGGTGGGATTAATGGTTGAATACTCAAATTGTACGTAGTAGGTTAGTTTAGGGTAGGTAGGGGTAGGAGATGGGTAGGAATTGGTAGAAATTTATCTACTTTGAGAATGATTTTAGGTGGGTTAGGGTTGGGATGCTTCACCAGTAGTCATGCACAATGATCATTAGGGGTCATCTCAACCATTGATGGTCGATGACCATAAGCAAAATGGTCACCTAATCATCAACAGTCATCATGACCGTCAATGGTCAAGCTAAATGGTGAAAAAGCTAAGTTTAAGTTTATGGATTTTGATAGTTTTGAATGGTAGTTTAGCTTGATGATGTTAATAATTGATGGGTAAGGGCTTTCAGTTAGGGTATAGGTGATACTTGATAATAGTGTAAGGTGAAAATAAGATAGGTTAAGTATTTGGTATAAGATGCAAGTTGTATCTCCAAATTTCACTGTGCCACCATTGATCTTCTTTAGAGTTATGAACTTACTCTTGTCTCCTGTCATGTGCCTTGAACATCCGCTATCAACGAACCATGGTTGTTCTTCATTTCTTGCATGCAAAGCTATCTGAACCAACATAGAATCTTCAGGTGTTTCTTTTGCCATGAACATGTCTAAACTTTCTTCTTGATGAATGGAACCTTGAAACTTTGGTCCTTCTTGATTGGATCAAACATGCTTATACAATACTGGGCTATGTGTCCAAAATTATTATACTTGTAACATATTATGGCCTCTTCATCAAAGCTTGATAGAGGAGCAAAAGAGTTGTAGCTTTTACTGGATTCTGCATGAGTTTCCTTCTTATTTCTAAAATTGTTAGCTCTTTTCTGACATTCTCTTTTCTTGTGACCATATCCATTACAATAAAAATAATAACCATGAAAATAAAACCTATTTGTGTATCTCTATCCTGATTGTATTTTGTAACTTTGTTCCTTTCAACCTTCTTTGTTTGAGATGTCCTCTGTATTCTTCAATTCTTCTATTTTTGTTTTCTCTTCTGTAAGAGCTTCAACATAGCTCTTTTTATTTTCAAATATGATACATGTCTTATCTGATATTGCCTTTTAGCTTTCTAATATCTTATTCAACATGTTAGTGCTATCCTCAAATTTTGAATCACTAACTACTTTATCATTGACTGCTTTCTCAATATCTTCTTTTAAAGAGGCAATTTCAATAACATACCTTTCACATTCTTTTCTTACTCTTTGCAATTGTGTTGTTAGATATTTTTCATTTCTTTTAGCTTCTTCAAAGTGTGTTGTTAGAACATCAATTATATCCTTTGACTCCTTTTCATTTTTCTCGATTTGGTGCTTCAATCTTTGTCTTCTTCTCAACAACTTCTAACTCTTCTAAGGCACAAATGAGTTCTCCTTCCAAATTTACTTCGGCTTCATCCTCTTCTTCTTCTTGATCATTTGTACTTTTGATTACATAGGCATCTTCATCTATGGCCATGAATAGAATCTCTTCTTCTTCTGAATCACTGACTCCACTATCTTTAGTTGAGCTAGGATCTTTAGAATAAAAAGTCTTCTTCTCGAATTCCTTCTTGAATTTACCTTTGAAATTTTTCTTGTATGTAGACTTTCCTTCTTCATTATCATCATTACCCTTATTTGGGCATTTAGCTGAAAAATGTCCAATCTTTTCACAAGTAAAACATTTAAAATGTAATTTTCCTTGATATTTACTTGTGCCATTTTTCAGCTTGCAAATGAAAAGAGCTCCGTTGTCATCTTCATCATTGCTGGAACTATCACTTGATTCTTGAATCTTAGCCTTCTTGATGTCTTGAAAGCGACTTCTCTCTTTGAGGGTTTATCTTATTCAGTCTACATCTCATATGCCATGAGAATACCACGAAGCTCATCTATCTTTAGCTCGGCTAAATTCTTCATCTCTTTAATTGTCAAAATTTTTACATCGTATCTCAATGGTAGAGATCTCAAAACCTTTTGAACCACAGTCGATTCTTTTAAATTTTCTCTAAGACCTCAAATCTGATTAACTATTTGATCAACCCGCAAGAGATAACTTGCTATATTTTTTTCTTCTTCCATCTTCAAACTCTCAAACTGTCTTCTGAAAGTCTGAAGCTTAGCTTGATGAACCTTTCCATCACATTTGTAAATATTCTCAAGTTTTACCCAAGTTTCATGAGTAGATTTACATTGTATAACTTTAACAAACTCAGATTCACATAAACCACATAAAATAGCATTTAAAGCTTTAGCATTGTTTTCACTTGCCTTCTTTTCTGCCAGAGTAGTTACAAGTGTCTGTGGCTCTTCATATTTCTCCACCACTGCTTGCCATATGTCAAATCCAAGGGCCATCAAATAAGTCTTCATCTTATGCTCCAAAAAACATAATTCATCCCATCAAACAAAGGTGCCCTATTTGTAGAAAATCCTTCATGTGATCCAGCCATCGTGCTTTCCCGATCTACCTTCAAGCTTTAAAACTTTTTCAAAAGAAACCTGCTCTGATACCAATTGTTAAGCACGGGATATACTGAGAGGAGGGTGAAGCAGTATATCATAAATCTTATAAAATCTTAATTAAATTCCACTTAACCATACATTCAAGAAATGCATTAAAACTGAAATAATAAACACCACACAAGATAGAGCGAAACACTAGATTTAATGTGGAAACCCAATGTAAGAAAAAACTATGGAGAACAATCTCAAGTATATGAATGAACACCAACTCAAACTACAATATTCACAAGCACCAACTTGCAGGAGCACCAACCCCTTTGTTGAGCACCAACACAACTATTCATGGGCACCAATCCACAGGAGAACCAACCCCTTTACTGAGCACCAACACAACAACTATTCATGAGCACCAACCCACAGGAGCACCAACCCTTTTTGTGTATACCACACAACTATCTCTCAATGTTGTTTTCTCAACAAATGATAGTACATTACAATATCTCTTTCTTTTCTCTCCTTTGCACTTCTAAGCTAGATATAACAATTAAAAATCATCTCTATCTTTCATAGTACAAATGGCTTCTCAAGCCTTTATTTATAGCTTTCCAAATGACCTTTGGCATTCACCTTTTGTGACCCTTCAATCCTCATGGAAAATGGTGCCAAACTTGCATGACCCTTCGTATCCTTGTATTTGAAAAGTCATATGGTGAACCTTCATAAGCAAAAACGTCCTTTCCTCTTTTGTCTTTATCTTGGTGACTTTTCATATTCCTCAAAGTATCCCTTCATGAGAAATTGTGCACTACCTCTGTTGTCTTCACTAGGTGACACTTGAAATTCCTCAAGATGACTCTTCATGAGAAAATGCGTCCCATTCTTCTTTTGTCTTTACCTCGTGACTCTTTAACTTCTCCATGGGCCCTTCTTTTGACTTTATGCAACCAAAAGTATATTTGTTAATATTAAATAAATATTAACACACATTAGCCAATATATGACTATTAAAAACATCATTAAATGCAATGGGGCCTTTATCACCAATAATGCTAGACCTTTGACATCAATGATAATATTTCCAACACAAGGGTTGACCTTCACTATTGTATCAAGAGTATGCTCACTCAAAGACATATATATCTCCCTTGCTTTTACATTTAAGCGCTTTACAATTATGAAAGACAATTAATATGTAAATGTTCAAAAATCAAAGAAAAGAAGACTAAGATAATCATCTCTTCCAGAACATTTACAACTATAAACGTAATATAACATTCTATACTTTTGCCCTAAAAATAAATTTTGTAATTTATATAGGATTTACCAAAATGCAATGTCTACAGATGCAAATCATTTTCTCATGATATAATTACCTTTATTTTGTTTAAAAATACACATATTTATATTACTACTTCAAATTCTTAATGGACCCCTGTTATTTCATGTTTGGTTTTATTTGTATGTAACAACCTGTTAACTCTTTGTTTTAAAAGTACTTTCAACTCAGTTCCCTCCAATCAATAGGGAGGCTACACCTAAATTGGGATATCAGTGTTGCAGCGCTGAGCTACACCTACGATGATGCGTGACATGTTACAAGTCCAATGTAGACCCACAATGACAATTTGCCAAGCGTATACAACGAATAGGGATGCAATAAGTGCCCCTATGCATAGTGAGCTTCAACTTGATAGCCAACACAACGCCCTCAACACGTTTAGCATCAAACCAAAGAGCTTGGGCAAGGCCAATCAACAAAGTGGGATCGAACCACTAAAGACCCCATGCTAATACACGGGTGCGTAATGAGTATCAGGGGTCAAATTGAACCACATGTAGGCAGGGTTAGTAAACTATAATCGTCAACATTGTTTGCACTACAATTTGCAATGTTTGAGTTTGAATACAAAGTACTCCTACCTACCCCCAATAAACAACTCCACGCTGAACATAACAACAATTCATAATTTTATAGTACAGAGATAATATACAATGATTATATTGCCTATTCTCTGCATCTATTCATTTCTCCTTCTAATCATTGTGTCATTATAATTATCATCATTAATATACAATAAAATACCAAAGACAATATTTTACTCTATGCAATATGAAATCTCTATATCAAATTCGACAAAAAAAAATACACCCAATAATAATCACACGTGTAAAGCCGCTTCAAACCCCTATCCAAACAATATCCACGTATAGTCCGCTTACATAGATACTAACTTACACCCTTGGGGCAATCGATAGTATAAATAGATGGTTTGGAAATGTGAAGGGTTTGTCGGCTTGCCTCTCATCCACCGCCTATAAATAACTCTTTCTGTTCTATTTATTCTTCGTTGTTATTTCTGTTGTCATTACCGTTCTCCTTCGTTCGACCGTGTGATTTAGCAAAAATTTCTCATAGCAGGTATTTTTTAATGATAATTTCGTGATTTTGTTAATATACTTCAATGGCTTCTTCGGCTTAGTGTTTTGGTTTAGGGTTTTTTTTAAAATAAAAAACGCGGCTCGTTTTTCGTCGCGAGGGTTTCATTGTCGGTGGAAATGAATGGATTTGGAGGACTTGTGTGAGATGAAGGGTTTGTTAGGGTTTACGTTTTTGCTTATCTTTGTTCAGTAGATTTTGGTTGAGGCTATTGGCCTCCTTTCATCCAGTTAGGGATAAGTTTGATTTACAATCGCATGATTTTGGGTTATTTTAAAAATTTATTGCGTAGTTGTTGCATAAGACCTTTTCGTTGTGTATAAAAGAGTTATATGTCAAAATCGTGGGCTTACAATGATGATGGGTTATAGTTAATGAACATCAAAACCATTGGATTATAATATATGAATCGATGATAACTTTAGAATCATAGAAGCAATTCCAAAATACTCAAGAGGACGCTTATTGGACTCGGGGTTGTAAGGTCTCTGCATTTAAAGGTATTTGAAACCAACCATTGTATTTTTTTAAAGTCAAGCCTGTCAAATAATGAATGATTAATTTGAAATAAAGATTTTAGAATAATAAAAACGATTTCAAGATGCATTGAATAATTACATCTGATTTAGAGTAGTAAGGAATATATTTAAAAGTATTTAGTAAGGAATGTATCTAGAGACATTTAATATGAAATATATTTAGAGGCATTTGAATGGTTTGTCTTTTTTCTTTTGAATCTTTTATGATATGAAGCCACATAGGAGAGGAGAAGGTCCTATTTATCATTAGAACAGCATTATGTTTTTGAGTCTTGCAGGAATGTCTCCCATTACGAATACACCAAAATGAACAAAGGTCCATGGTCCATTACAACCTCAATTAAAACTTCTGGTCTTGCTGGGTCGCATCCATACCCCTTACACACTGTAATGAGGTTTTATCTCATTTTGAAAAGTACTGTTGTGTGCTTTGACAGACTTTTATTAATAAAAGCTACGAAGAAGCCAAGTAACCTCATTCAGACTTTCAACAATTCAATTGTGTGTTCTTAGGCAGAATTATTTCGTAAAAGAATTTGCAGAGGCTAGCACCTTTTTGGTTTAAACGTGGTTCTTTTGCTAAGTGATGCTCTGTCTCAACCAATGAACTCAGCTCGAATGTCTCCCATTACCAATACACCACAATGAACAAAGGTCTCATAAGAGTGTTTCCACGCCATGGTCCATTATATCCTCAATTAAAACTTCTGATCTTGGTGGGTCGCATCCATACCCCTTGCAAACTGTAATGAGGTTTTATCTCTTTTTTAAAAGCAGTGTTGTGTGCTTTGACAGAATTTTATTAAAAAAGGCTACGAAGAAGCCAAGAAACCTCATTCAGACTTTCAACAATTCAATTGTGTGTTTTTAGGCAGAATTATTTCGTAAAAGAATTTTCGGAGGCTAGCACCATTTTGGTTTAAACGTGGTTCTTTTGTTAAGTGATGCCCTGTTTCAACCAATCAACTCAGCTCGACGTATCACAGGGTTTACTTTACTGTCACTTTTTTGTTTTAATTTTTTCTATGGAAAATGGGGATTTATGCTGTTTTAAAATTTTGCTTTGGAATTTGAGGATTTATACTGAAATTTTTGTTATACTCCTTTTACAAAAAATTGAGGTAATGGTTTTATAATCTCAGTTTTTGGTTTTAAATTTATTTTTTAAAAGATAGGAATTTATACTGATTTTTTTTTGTTATATTCTTTTTACAAAAATTGAGGCAATGGTTGTATAATCAAACGGACTTATTGTGTTTGTAACGTTTTGCTTGTGCACCTCTTTATGCAATATCTACATATTTTTAGTGGGTGTTTAATCTTAGTTTATTTTAAATTGTCTGTATTTCGTGCTCTCCCTCTCTTCATTTCTACTATAGTAATTGTCTCTATTTTGTTTAGTGAAAATTTAAGGGCCCCAAATATGAACTCGATTTCTGTTATATAGAGAGGATGCAAGATATAAGAATTTTCCGCCTACTTATTCTTAGAATTTTTGCAATTTTGTAAATTTTTATATATCTTTTACGGATGTTGCTTCAGTTTGTGGGGGGATGCGCTAAATTTCAATAAATTGCTAAATCAAGTTTTATTTATGTTAGGATTTCTATACTTATCAAATTTATGGCTGTTTTTCATTTAAATTTTTTTTTTTTGCTGTTATTGCTTTGGAATTTTGTACGAAGAGGACACCATTTTTGAAATATTTTGAATGATTTACTTTTTCTTGGGAGTTTCTGTAAATTTCATCTGTAAAACTTAAAGAGCTTTTAAGCTGCGTCACTGGTGCGCCCATATGTCATTTTCCTATGCACATGTTATTTCAAGTTATTTTTGGTACTTCTGTGCATTTCCCCTTTTTTGTTCCCACTTTCCCAATCACTACCTATTTTTTCTCTTTAAAATTCAAATGTCCTTTTCCGAATGGCAACTTGGAAAATAACTTTAGAGTTACCAGTGCAAGGCCGTGGATTTTGTGTCCTGGATGTTTTGTGGTTTGTCTGTCTGTATCCGAATTCGGAGTTATTTTATTGAGGAATTAAGCTAATGATTTTGTGTTTTCAATTTTCCTAGACGGCAACGGTTTTGTTTTGTTGCCTTTTCGGCAATTATATGGCATATTTGGCAGACTCTATCTTCTAGCCCCCTCCTCAGGGCGTTAGGATTCTACTGGTAATGTGAAGATCTCTGACAGGTTGTTATTACAGTAACGTGATGCCAGGTTGACTCTTTTTTGAAATGATTTCTTTTTATTGTTAGGACCTATCTTCTAGCTCCAACCAAGAGTTATTCCCATGCTATTTAATTTGTAGTGCCTCCCTCAAATGCCTCTTGGTTTAGTGGTCTTTTCTAGCTAGGAACTTAGTTTTTTTATATACAAATGACATCTTAGTTTCTTCATTTACTAGTGTTTTGGATAAATCGGGTCCTGAGCTAATTTGTTTGTTCATGACATTGTTTGTTAAGAATGTTGTTTTAATGCTTTTTCTTTTCAAGACCCTGAATATCTTCACTGTTGTGCTTACGGTGTATGGAAGATTTTTTTTTTTGAACTTGCTCATCTTTATTTTCGCAATGGATACGCACTTCTCAGTCTTTGGAAGATTATATTAATTTGTTTGTTATTCTTTAGTACGCTATTGTTAAACCTAAGGTATTATTTCTCTTGTTCCAAGTGGTCTTCATTAGCAGTTCTTAGGGTGCTAGGGGAAAAATTCTTTGATATAGATGTTTTAAATGCATTAAATGCAGGGCGTTGTTGTGAGTCAGCTTACAGATATGTATATGTATTTTGATGTTTTGTTTCCATTCTGTATGTTAGGCATGTTTGCGTTGGTAGTTGAGGACGTCTATTATAGTTAGCATATTAACTATAGTTTTTTATAATAAATCACTTAAATTAATATGCATGTGGGTTATTGCCATATCGGTGTTGTTAAAAGGTTAGATAGAAATAGATCAATGGAGTGAACAGTTGAAAGTTGTAGGCGAGACTTGGAAGATGTCTTTCTAATATTTTAAGCCTAAAACTACAGGATTTTCTATGTGAACAAGCATTCAAAAATAGAATTCACATCTTGAGTGCACATTCATTACATGCCTCTTGATGGAGAGTTCTTTATAGATTTTAAAGTTGTCTTTGCGCCTCCAAGATGTACTGTTCACATGGATTCTTGTAATTTTGCAGGTTATATTAAGGTTCACATTTATACTTCAAGATGCAGATATTCGTGAAAACACTTACTGGGAAGACCATTACTCTTGAAGTTGAGAGCTCAGACACCATTGACAATGTAAAAACCAAGATCCAGGACAAGGAAGGTATTCCCCCAGACCAGCAGAGGCTTATCTTTGCTGGAAAGCAGCTTGAGGATGGACGGACCTTGGCGGATTACAACATCCAAAAGGAATCCACACTCCACCTAGTCCTCCGTCTCAGGGGAGGCATGCAAATCTTTGTTAAAACCCTGACTGGAAAGACCATTACCCTTGAAGTGGAAAGCTCAGACACTATTGACAATGTTAAGGCCAAGATCCAGGACAAGGAGGGAATTCCCCCAGATCAGCAAAGGCTCATCTTTGCTGGAAAACAGCTTGAAGATGGTAGGACACTGGCTGATTATAACATTCAGAAGGAATCCACCCTCCATCTTGTGCTTCGTCTGAGGGGAGGTATGCAAATCTTTGTCAAAACCCTTACTGGGAAGACCATCACTCTGGAAGTTGAGAGCTCTGACACCATTGATAATGTCAAGGCCAAAATCCAGGACAAGGAAGGCATTCCCCCAGACCAGCAGAGGCTGATTTTTGCAGGAAAACAGCTTGAAGATGGTCGAACTCTGGCAGATTATAACATTCAGAAGGAGTCGACCCTCCACCTGGTTCTTCGTCTTCGTGGTGGATTTTAGATGGTGACTTGGTCTGGTTATGTTATGGCTCGTTTGAACTTTCTCGATGGTTTAGGTAAACTTTATATGTATACTGTATGTCATGTTTCGGTATTATAGTCTTGTGTGTCATGGCCTCCAATTTTCCCTTTTTGGTGCTAGTCAAGTTTGTTGAAGCAAGGACCGGTATCCTGGCTGGCTAGACTATTGTTAAGCAGTTATTCTTAAATAGAACTTCTACACAGTGGCTAAAGAAGACCTATAAATGGAATCTGTATATGTGTGTTTTGATTTAAAGCTTCTGTCTTTTTAAAGGTAATCTCTCTATGTGTTTTGTTGTAAAGTTTTTGTCTTGTTTAAAGCTAATCTCTGTGTGTGTGTTCTGATTTATGCATATTACATCATGCCTGGTGTAGTAAACAATTATCCTTTTGAGGCAACTTAGAGGATGCTATGGTGCTTTTAATATGTGAATTAGGTTCTTTGCGTTGCGGATGTTTAATTTTTCTGAAGTGTATTGTGTATACGGTGCAACCATTTGATGTGGTTATATCAATGTATAAACGAGATGGGTTTATATTTTAGTTGTGTTTGTTGTGGTTGATTATTTGTTTCCATTGTCTATTATGTTTGTATTTTAGTCTTCTTGTTGTAGTTGATTTTTTGTTTCCAATGTCTATTATGTGATTTAGTTTTAGACATGCTTATTGTTTGGGAAAATAATATATTGAGTGGTGCTTATTGTTTTGAAATAACCCTGTATCAATGTGATCATGGTCTTCTTTCAATTATGTTTTTAGGATTCATTTTTGTCTCATGCCAGATGAAATTGACTTCGTACCAACCTAATAAGTTTGTTTTAAATTAGTTAGTTGTTTTGTGAATTGTTTATGTGACTTGATTAATTTGCATCAATTAAGTGATGATATCAATCAATTGCTTTTAATTGTAATTTGTATTTGGATGTTATATATATATTTTTGGTTAAAATTTTAGGTGGTAGAATATGAGAACTAAAATATTATACATCTTAGCCTGATGACCTATGGAAGGTATTCTAAAGTTTGAAGTCTATAGTCTGCAGTTTGGGTTGAAATACAACCTTCTATTTGATAATTTTTTTTCAGTTTGGACCAAATAGAAAAGAATACCGTTGAATTTGATAAAGAGAAGGCAGAGAGGCAGGATGATGCAAAAACATTATGCGATTCGTTCATCCTATACTTAATTTTTATCATATAAAACCCTAATGATTGTTTTCAACATCGGCCAAGAGGACATAAATGTTTAGAGATTAGTATGACAAGGGTCACCTTGACATTCTCGTTATATTAATGCAGCCCTAGTCCTTTGGAATGACTAGTTTTTTTTAATCCAACAAGTTCTGATGAATCGGTTGCATTAGGTACTGCTTGAAAGGAATTAAAGATAAATGGGAGTTGTGTGTAATGGTACTTGGTTCCACCCATCTTCCCAAAACTTATTTAGAGTTCCATCGCTAGTTCCCCAGGATAACTCCGAGTTTAATGGAGCGTCATATTAGCATTTAGCCTATGAATTTATTCAAATTATATTTATTTTTGAGACGTCTGCTTTGTAAGTTTTTGGTTTGGTAAATTGTTAAAACTGATTGATGATATATTTCCCGATAAATTTATGACTAATGGAGAAAGGGAAATCCATTTCTGTGAATACTTCGGCCTTAAATTCACCGACTTAACTGAATCTTCTACTGTTAATTTTTCATTTGATACCTCATTCATAGGTATGGTATTTTGCAAGTAATGGAGTGCTCTGAAACGGTATACTCGGAGCTGTCCTCATTACATTAAGATAATGAACCCATAAACTGTTTGAGCTTTAAAAATTACGCCTGGAAGTCTTTCCTTCTGTCTTATTGGCATTTCTGTCAAGGTTTTTGTCTCTGTCAGGTTTATAAGCAATTAGTTAGTTTGCGGAATTCTGTGGTTCTTTATGTGTGCCACCCCTGTCATAATTATCACTACTTTCAAAGTAGCATATATGTTTGTAAGATATAAGTTGCCTGCTTTGATGCCACATCAAGCATTTCATGTTCTGCTTCATCTCTGTCAACACTTACGTGAAGATCAATACAGAGCTATGGCGTCTTTAGGATAGGCGTACAATGGTTGACTGTAACAAGGAGTTGACCCTTTAGCTGGTTCTTCGTCTTTGTAGTAGATATCAGAGTGCGACTCAGTACACATGCATATATATATATGGAGTACTTTTACAGACTTTTTCAAGAGTATATACCATAAATCTTATTGTAGATTTTAAGGAATTCACTTTGGAAACTGTTTGATTTTGTTTTATACCCTGAACTGTCAGCGTGTCATTGTTGTCTGACTGGTACCTTGGATGTAATGAGTGGTGGCATGACTGGGGTCATCAGCCAGTGAAATCCATTATAAAGACTGAGCTGTTATATAATCTGAGATTGGCGTCTGACTAATCCATATACCAATCTAATCCATCCCACCCCGAGTTGAAACGAGCAGAGGCACTTACTCCATGAGTAAGCCTGGATGGTGTGCAGAATAGGCCAGATGGTGTTCTAAAATGATGCATGTTAACTTCTTTCATGGGAAAAGAAATTTGTCTATAGTTGAGGTTAGCAAATATTTCAACTTCAAAGCTTTCAAGCTGGGCCCAAATTTGATGACTAAAATTTTAAACAAACAGTGAAAAATTATAAAGGATTATAATAAATATGTATATTTTCTTGAAGGGTTTTATTTATCTTTTTTTAAATTATAAATTATATTAATATTTTAAGGATAATATTAAATAGATAATTTGAAAAAAAAAAATTCTCGACTAAAGTTTAACCCTTTTCACAAAAGTGCTTGTACAACTCCTTTAGCACCCATTGCTTATAATTGTTAGGGCATTATTGATATTCCAGCGCAACAAATAACACTTTAAATTGTAATTATCGAGGCATTGTTAATACTCTAGCTCAACAAATTCTTTTGACCCCCTTTTGCATGGGGCGATTACATTTTTTCTTCATTATTTTTTCCTTTGTATCATCAAGATAAATGTCACTTTCTACATTGGTTTTGCAATTTGAAATGGTTGAAATAGTAATTAGGACTTTTTGAGTTGAGTTTTCTCAAGTTAAATTGAGAGTTTTTGGGGATGTATTGAAGTTAAATTTACAGGCCTTTTTCAGTTTTTATCGATTTTTTTGGGATGTATTTGAAGTTTTTGGTAGAGGTAAATCTAGACTCACATGGTGGGAAAGGTGAAGGAGATACAAGGTTAGGGACGTGTGAGGTCATTGTAATCATCATGATGTGATGAACCATAGGAATGTCATCGATGCATGGAGTAAAGAGGAGATGAAAGGGGTAATATAATAGTATTATAGGAAGAGGAACCACAACCGAGCATTTAGTTTTATTTTTTATTTCATTTGAATTTGCTATTTTCAGAATAATTTAAAACTAAAGTTTTACAATTTTTAACTTGTAAACAATTATACAAATCTTGCTATTTTAAATTTTATAAATCGTAACTCCAAATGTTGGATGCGATCTTCCATTTTAGTGGATTGAGTTTGTTGTCATTGTGGGTCTTCTTGTAGATGTTGCCTTTCGTGAGTCATTATGCTACAATAGTGTCTTTGTGATCAACAAATCTTCTTCATCAATCAACATTAAAAGCAACTCTTCGTGAGCCCTCCTCTCGAAAGATGTGGCATACAACAAAATTAAAAATAAATAAATACATAAAAAAAGTATGTATATTAAGAGTTAGGATTTAAATGGAAAAAATAACATTTTGCAAGGGATTTGGATGGAAAAACAAGAAAAATAGTAACTTTATTTAAAGTTTAGATTTTAGAGGTAACAAGAGCCATGCAATGGTTTGTTTTTACTATGATTGGTGAACATTATTATGTTGGTCACTAGGGAGTAGGCAATCATAGTGAAATGAACATTACATCTATTGAGAGTATAATAGTCATCATATTTATTGTTAATATAAATTGTTTTAATAACAAATAATTTGTTGAAGATACAAATGCGAAAAACATTAATATGAGGGTCTTGCACTGGTTGGAACAAAAAAATGTGAAGGTTTTAAGAGAATATTGTTAACATAGAGAACAAACAAAAGGAAAAGTTTATAGACTAATTTATGTTTATATTTGAATTTAAAATTTGTTAGAATTTATATATATTCATTTGATTGTATTTGATTTTAGATTTAAATTCAAATCAAAACGCTATGTAGGAATTTTTAAGTCAAGTTTTAAATAATAATAAATACTTTTGTTGAAACACCATTATTTTAGATGGTAGGGTATTCTATTGATAAACTACCATGAAAAAGTGGGATGTGGCTAAGACATCTGAAATAACTATGCAAGATGAAACAAATAATATAAATTGGTTAGATGTGATTATTTTTAAGTATTTAAAAAAAAAAAAAAGTTTAAAGATGAATGAATAATGTATTGATGTACTTTAGTTATTGTTTGATATGTCAATTGTAAAATGACTTTGCGTTGGTTAAGTGTAAATATTCTGCGAACATAAAATTATTGGAACAAGTAGAAGGTGGTAATTTTGTCCATGTTAAATGTTAATTAGGGGGTATTGTTTTCAATAGTGGACTCAGAATATATTATAGAATGATATTTTTATTAGTTTTTAAACTACAAATCAGGGAATGGCAATAAGCATATGAAATTTGTCGTTGACAAGAGGAACAATGAATAGTTGTCCTAAGGATTTGTTGAAGGGTTTCAATTGCCATGCTGCATTTCTTGCAAATGATTTCAAAGACCTTGGAATATATATTTGCAAATGACAATATTCATTCTCCCTGTAAAAAAGAAACTACAAAATATTAAAAATGCCATGTAATATAATATCTCTAAATGGTTTTGATGGAATTTGTGAATAAACTAGATGTAAACAAAAATTAAGAAATTTTGTATAAGGGTATTTTGTGGTGAGTAAAATTGTGTGAGATAACATATTTGTATGGAGGATCCAAATCATAGAGTACAATTATCCGGACAATTTCAACTCATAACACAAGCTAGTAAGTGTAGCGGTTGCACATGGAAATTTTATTTTTCAAACCATGGCAATGTACAAAATCTTATACAATTGGTGACAATTTTCAAAAAACCCATCTAGAATATTAAGAAAAGTTCCATTTGGAAAAATAGTAGTGAATATAGTCAATTACAAATAAGATAAACCACCAATTATGATTGAATGATTTCAACGTCTTCAAGATAACAAAAAACAACACCGTTGGTTGACAATATTGGCGTTAGTGAAAATAGGCAATCATGGGTAAGACAAATTGTTGCCTTTTATTTATTGTGTAGAGAAAAGGTGTGCGCACGTGAAAATATAAAATGGATCTGAAAATTTCCACGAATATGTAGACAATAGATGAAGTTATTTGGAAGCTTGAATGCACCCTGTGACTTTATGGCTGTGAAAATTTGCCACATGTTTCAATTTGAATGGGCAAAATTAATGTGTGGATCATCGAATGGCTTAAGTTAGATTCACAATTTTAGCTCTTATTAAAGCAAAGGTTAGATGAACATCACAAAGACATATTTAAGACTATCATGATCATTCAACTGCATGGATAATACTTTGGATAGAGAAGATCTAAGTGCCATAATTATAATTATTATTAAATTAAAAATGCAGATAGCCATTGGCCTTAGCTCCAATGTTGTGGTAGTAATTATGGTGTGGAGCCACGTGGATAACATTTAAGGTGTGGAATTATACGATGATCCAATTTTTTTTGATACCTAGAGGTGTCACACTGGCCCAACATCTTGGAGCAACATGCCATTATTAGTAACAATTTTTTTTTGATTTTCTTGTGATCATGCATCTTCATAGTCATCTCATCACACAGGGTTTCACGACATGGCCACGGCATACAAGCATGAAAGCCCTGCAAACTTGAGCGAATATAAATGTGGCTATGAGTTCACCCTATCTACAGGGTCTACAGAAGGTAACAAACATCTGAGGTGAAATTTTTAGCTCCATGACCATGAGACTACGCGATGAAGACACGTGGATGCTATAAATCCCTCATGTGATCTAGGCCACACCATAATATATATAACCCAATTTAATCTGTGAATAGTTGTATAGCCTAGGTCCCAGTTGTGGCATTAAAATCTATTAAAAAAGAAGCCACGTAAACTTTTATTTATAATAATATGATGATTATATTTGGTGATTGGGTGGCCACGTGGATTTGGTGGACCCACTAACTATATTCAATCCATGGACATGTTCACTGCATTTACATATGGTTACGTTTGCAAATAGTTGAATGGTTTTAGCCATGATGAAAGTGCTAATCCTTAATTGTGTTAGGGCCATGTGAATGATGACAATCCCTTTTGGCATCAAGGATATGGTGACCTCTCAATGGCTTGGTGGCATTATTATTATAAGTGTGGTGACCCTTTTTCTGTGGCATTATGGCCACAAACAATATGGAGACTATATAATAAAAAATGGTTGACTATATTATATATATTAAAATATGAACTCCATGGACTCTGTGGGCTTCGTGGAAAGTGTGAACGGCTGTAGATGTTAATCACGGGATACACTGAGGGGGGGGTAAAATTTCACTTAACCATACATTCAAGATATGCAATAAAACTGAAATAATAAACACCACATCAGACAGAGAGAGACACCAGATTTAACGTGAAAATTCAATGTGAAAAAAACCATGGAGAACAATCTCAAGTATATGAATGAGCACTAACTCAAAAATACAAACTTTGCAAGCACCAACTTACAGGAGCACCAACCCCTTTGCTAAGCACAACCACAACAAACTATTCGTGAGCACCAACCCACAGGGGCACCAACATATTCGCTGAGCACCAACACAACAACTATTCGTGAGCACCAACCCACAGTAGCACCAACCCCTTTTGTGTATACCACACAACTATCTCTCAATGTTGCTTTCTCAACAAATGATAGCACATTACAATATCTCTTTCTTTTCTCTCCTTTGCTCTTCAAAGATAGATATAACAATTACAAATCATACTCTCTCTTCCATATTACAAATTGCTTCTCAAGCCTTTATTTATAGCTTTCCAAATGACCTTTGGCATTCACCCTTTGTGACCCTTCAATCCTCATGAAAAATGATGCCAAACTTGCATGACCCTTTGTATCCTTGCATTTGAAAAGTCATATGGTGACCCTTCATAAGCAAAAACATCATTTCCTCTTTTGTCTTTATCTTGGTGACTTTTCGTATTCCTCAAAGTGTCCCTTCATGAGAAATTGTGCCCTTCCTTTTTTGTCTTCACATGGTGACTCTTGAAATTCCTCAAGGTGACTCTTCATGAAAAAATACGTCCCATTCCTCTTTCATCTTTTACCCCATGACTCATTGACTTCTCCATGGGCCCTCTTTTGACTTATATGCAACCAAAAATATATTCATTAATATTAAATAAATATTAACACACATTAGCCAAGATATGAATATTAAAAACACCATTAAATGCAATGGGGCTTTTATCACTAATAATGCTAAACCTTTGACATCAATGACAATATTTCCAACAATATCCCCCTTTGTCATTGATGGCAACCTCAAACTGAAATTGCCACACCTTGAAACTTCCACATACTATCATCTAAAAAATGTACAGTAACTCCCCCTTACTATAGCAACCTGTATCTGTTTCCTATACCTATTTTTGCACCTGTACCTATAATTATTCTTGTACTTGTACCTGTTATTCTCCCCCTTTGACATCCATGGCAAAGGGCCTACCTGGAGCTAACACTTAGCTCCCCCTCAATTGATGTTGAACCTCAATGGCATGAAGTAAAATAAATTACTCCCAACTCCTCTTGTAGATCCTTGAATGTGTCCTTTGATCGTGCCTTTGTGAAGATATATGATAATACATATAAATTGTTGCATGTCCTTTGAGCATCTGTAATCAACTCATTTGAATATTTTCTTCTAATCTCACAACCTTCTGCATAAAACTTTAATGTGTATCTCTAATCACATATTTGAATTATACTCAATAGATTATGCTTAAGACCTTTTACATACAATACATTCTTAGTCTTGGTTCTACCATTATCCAAACTCAAAGTACCTTTTTTGGCTTTTTTGGCAGTGGTTTTATCTCCAAATTTCACTATGCCACCATTGATCTTCTTTAGAGTTATGAACTTACTCTTGTCTCCTATCATGTGCTTCGAACATCCGCTATCAACAAACCATGGTTGTTCTTCATTTCTTGCATGTAACGCTGTCTGAACCGACATAGAATCTTCAGGCTGTTTCCTATGATATGAACATGTCTGAACCTTCTTCTTGATGAATGGAACCTTAAAACTTTGGTCCTTCTTGATTGACTCGAACACGCTTATATAATATCGGGATATGTGTCCAAAATTATTGCACTTGTAACATATTATGGCCTCTTCATCAAAGCTTGATAGAGAAGCAAAAGAGTTGTAGCTTTTGCTAGATTCTGCATAATTTTCCTTCTCCTTGTTTCTAAAATTGTTAGCTCTTTTCTGACATTCTATTTTCTTGTGACCATATCCATTACAATAAAAACAATAACCATGAAAATAGAACTATTTGTGTATCTCTGTCCTGATTGTATTTTGTAACTTTGTTCCTTCCAGCCTTCTTTGTTTGAGATGTTCTTTGTATTCTTCACTTCTTTCCTTTTTATTTCCTCTTTTGTAAGAGCTTCAACATAGCTCTTTTTCTTTTCAAATCTGATACCTGTCTTATCTGATATTGCCTTTTGGCTTTCTAATATCTTATTCAATATGTTAGTGCTATCCTCAAATTTTGAATCACTAACTACTTTATCATTGACTGCTTTCTCAATATCTTCTTTTAAAGAGGCAATTTCAATAACATACCTTTCACATTCTTTTCTTCTTTTAATAGATTCCACCCCACTAATGATGTCATCAGATGATGCATATATTATAAATGAATTCTAGTTTTTCAATAACTTTCATGGATTTCCACTTAAGCTCTTGATTTGGTTTAATTTACCTAAGTGGGCTTAATTAAATTTTTGCAATTATTTGAAAATTGGTTGTTCATTTAATCAAACTATTCAAAATGTCGATTTACTAAGTTGTAATTTGACTAAAATATAATTAGAAGGTTTCAGTTATGTGCATAACAATTCCCTATTTAGAGTATTATGGATATTAAATAACACATGCACGTGATGTGTGCTTTCAAATTATAAGAATTAACTGGTTCAAAGCATCATTTTGTATGGTCATAATTTGACTTGAAGTGATTTGAGATAATATAATGATCACATAAAATGAATTTCTCTATTTAGAGATACATTAGCCTAAATAGACACTTGTATGTGACAAGCTCGAACCATTTAGTGTGTTTTAGTGATTTTGGCTCAGATTGTACGTTGTCATAGAATATCATTTAGATTAATAATTTCAGCACAATGGTGATAGGAATTAGATGTCTACACATAAAACACAAAACTCTATCTAAAATGCACATATTTTAAAGTGAGAAACATCCCATGCTTTTTGAACACTCACAAGTGGTGGAGGTGACTTGATTGCCAAGTAAGGATGTAATCATTCTCGAGGTGCTCAATCTAAGTGATCAAAAATATTGTAAGAATCTCTTGTTCATGACTCATGAACTATGTTATGCACTCACCTATCCAAACATTGTATGCAACCATCACCATTGAAACACTCAATAACTAACCCTTTAATAACTCTAAGAGGGTACGAGTGCTCATAAGGTTGCACAATCAATGTACCACACAATATTCATGAATGTCTATTACCTACAATATTCATTAAGTCATACATGAGGATCTACTAAATCTCAGAACACCAATCATGGTGTAGCATGATTATGCATCAAGGCATTACAAGCCCACAATACACTTCACTTAACCAATACAATACTACATGTTACTAGGTTCTCCATACATTGGTACAACATGTCTTATCCATGCTTCAACTTTATCACCCAAAATAGTTCTATCAAACTTAGGTGGATTCACCTTTTGCATACCTCTAGCCAACTCTGCAACTACCTGTGCTCTTGCATCCTAAGATTTTTCCTACTCAATGGGATGTTCTTCTGGTTCATTCTGGTGTTCTTCCTCTTCATGGCCATGAACCTCCTACTCCAAGGCTAAAATTTGATCCCTGATTTCATTAATGGCTATGAGAATCTGATCTAATTTTATTACTTGCTCAGTGGCAAATCAATTAGAATCAAATAGAGGGTTACTGTCATTGACATTTGAAAGACCCTCTCTAGATACTCTAGCTTTCACAATTCTTTTTTCTAGTAAACAAAAAGATACAAAAATATTAATGGATTCATTAGGTCATAGATTTCGAGCCAAAACTTTGATATCACATGTAACATCCCCACTGGGATCAACCTATAATTATGTGATTTTTATTTTTATTTAATTAACATATTCTTTCATTATATTTTACCATAATAATCTAATTAGTAATCCAAATAAAACACTCTAAGAAAGTTAACTGTAAAATAAACATGTGACATCTATTCGTCACTAATCACTATTATCAGATGAAACATGACATAATTAAATATAAAAAGTAATTGTAAATTTTTAGTCACAACTGGTATAAACATGTAACCACTGTTGTCATGGTACAATAAGTAAATAATTACATCTCATTAGAATAATGTCTCAATAATAATAAATACAATAGAGTTTACAAGATACAAGGCTCTACGGAGTATGATTTCTCCAAACTCCAGTATCTATGGCAATCTCAAGTGTCATCTCCAAAGAAGTACTATTGTGAGGAGGAAGAGCATCATCTAAGCACTTTTTCACACCAACCATAGACCATCGATTATTTGCATAATCTCCCATCAGGGAATAGCCCTCCCTTCATAGATGAGTAGATAGTGATAGTGTAAGAATCTAGAGAGACAATCTAATACCCATGTAATGTATGATTTCTAAGAACATGTAGTGTACCATAAATAAATTCGTTCTAACATTATATCACATAAATATGTAAATCATACATATGAAATGACAATGTCTAACTAACATTGCTTTGACCAAAATTTTCAATAGTTATTGATCTTTAAGATCAGTCAAATTCATACACAACACTTGATCAAATTACCTTCATCTAGCATTGGTGATACTAATAAACTAGTGAAATTTGTATCACTACTTACTTAGTACTGGGAATGTGAGATTTGGTTAATATAGATATAACCAACATATTCATAAAGATTACTTTCTACTGGTAAGCTTAAAACATTCTAAACATATGAATAATCAAAATGCATATATTTAATCCATCAAATGTATGAATGAATCTCTAAAATATTATTTATCACATAAATAATAAGCAAACAAGTACAAATTAAACCAACCAATTATAATATATATTAGGTTGCATATTCTACTTTCCGTAGGTAGATATAAATACAATACTTTCTATGATAAACAATAACATCATAGTCCATCATTTACAAGTACACACTACTCAATTTCAACAACCAGTCATAATAATTTCAAAAAATTAAATTACTCATAAACCAAGTTATACCTCGTATGAACATAATCTTATTACATTTCTAGAAGACTGTATTTATATGGATATAGTTTCTTGTCCCTTAAAATTCTTATGAATAATTTTAGACATCCATTTATCTATAAGTATAGGAATATGACCCAATACACCTATATATGTTATATTTTCATACGAATACTTAAGTCCCTCTATAGATATGTTTCTTATATACGAGTATTTGTACTTCATAATATGTACCATATATAAGTATTCAAATGATATATAAATACTATATTAATGGTCATTTATATTTCTTAATCAAAAGCTCTTTATGATTTCAAAAATTATTAGAACTTTCATGTTCACAAAATATATTGACGATCTTTACAAGTTAAAGGTTTCAACAATGTAATACTCCATATTTTTTATCCCTACCTAAATAGATTTTTGTCTTGATATATTCAAAATGTATATAACTTCGTGCACTAGTTATAAAACAACATAATCTTTTGTATTATGGTCTGCATATAAGTATTTGGCAATATACAAATTGCCCTTATATGATACATTAAAGTTTTATCAAATATACATATATACAAATCATTAAAGTCGTAATAATATGCTAGTTAGAATATAGGCACGTATCTCAATGTGTATATATAGAAGTTATATATGTGTAGAAGTACTTATACTCTCATATAGACATATCTCATATATTTACAAACCTTGCATAACATATAATACATATGTTTTAATACACAATTATTGTTCTGCCATATTAACCATATTCTTCAATTTTTTCTATGAGAAAACTTATGTACTTCTAACAACTATTATAAGCAGTAATTATAGGCAGAACAAATATTTATTTTGCTTTTCAACAGTAAGCTTCGAGCCACAGTTTTGCAGGCATAAAAATATAGACATATTATGTAGGCGGAATTATTCTGCTCATTATCCATGTGATAGATCATTTTGTAGTAATAGATGAAACATGACACAATTAATATTATGCCAATTTAACATTATCATCTCTATAAAAATTATTTGTTATATCGATTAATCTAGTGGTTACATAGATTATAATAAATTATATAATGCCCAATAATTAATCTAGGTATAGTCCATGCGATATCGTATTCTATCAAATTGCAAAGCATCAGTATCTATGGTTAGATAGTTCACTTAACTTGGTATATATTTATTACAATTGATGTGCTCAATCATTGGTTTTCAAAAAATATACATGTTAATTGTATTTACAACTCTTATTTTTGAACTAGATCCTAAAAATGTTGCGGCACATATTTTACTGTCAAACATCCATGTAAAAGTGGGTGGTGTTAAAAAGGTAAGGAGATTGATGTCCACGAGCACCATAGATCTATACAATGCTGGAGAATTCATATTTTCTAGATTTAAGATATGTACTGAATGATGTGACAGAGGAGGAAAGAGAATCACCCCTCTGCCAACATTTGGAATATTGAAGGTATGTAACATCTTGCGTGTTCTATGAAGTTGCCGATTATATATGAAATTGTTAAAATCTTGTGATTTACATGTCACCAATTATCACGGTTCCTTTCTATTAAAATTTTATCCTTTCTCTAGTATCCAATGATATTAACATCCAAATTTTTTGTGGTATTAAGATTTTATGGGCGGCTCAGATAGTGATATTATGGTAGAGATTACTTGTTAAGATTCACTGGGTATTTACCAAAATTTGAATTTATAATAAACATCATCACCAGTAAAAGAAATGAATATCAGATCAAATGATTTAGGCGATTCAATTAGGTGTAATATCTGCTTATATTTTATTTATATACAACTATAGGTTGTCATACATATATAACTAGCTTGCTGCACATTATACATATTAGTTCGTTGTTCACATATATTATAGTTTGATATATATTCAAATATATATAGAGCTTGTTACATTAGAATAATTTTGAAACATAACTAACCAAGAATAAACACCCAATAGCTTACAACCATTGATAAATGGAAAACCTTAAATAAATGACATGAAACGTATGCCCATAGGCAAAAAGTGTGGATAGACACATACTTCATGATTCTCAAATTTGTGCTTTCTTTTTCCTTTTTTCCTCTTCGCATCCACATCGTGCTCCACTTCCCTGCTCTACCTCTTTGCACTACTCCCCTTTTTATCTTTTCTTTTCTTTAATTGAATGACTATTTTCGCTTTTTTAGTTATTAAAAAGTTTTTTTTGAGCTTCACCACCCACTTCTTTTCATGACTTTCTTTCCTTGTTTTTTTAATATTTTTATAAAAAACTTCTCTTTATTTTTTTTTGCTTTGCATAATTTTTTTTTCTTTATTGAAAGACCCCCTTTAAAATTCGTCGTTTTGTTTTAAAGCTTTCCATTATTTCTTAATCCCAATTTTATTTGTTTTATTTCCCATTTTTATTTTCTAATTACTTATTAATAATAATTAACTCATTTAATCATTATCTTCAATTTAACATTATAGATAATGTCTAGGTTTACTTTCCATTCGACTCACTATCATTTTTATCAAACTAAACACTAGCCATGTTTACTATATTTATCTATGTAGAGTTTTAGACAACCGTTTGTAAATATGTAGATTGGGCTATCAGCGAAGGATTCAGATATACTCAGTCTTATGCATTTTTAACGCTAAACAGACTTCAAAATAATTAATACATAGGGTATATTTATATATGTCAGATTGTTTATTTCCTAATTTACTCAGGTTATATATACATACGAGTACCAGATAGTTGTTCATGCACATTTATATTTCCAAAAACATTAATAGTCATGAACATGTTAGCACGACATAAAAAATCACATAAGATCAATACCACACAGGTATTAAACTGAGCTAATACACAACTCATATACATAAATGATTATCTAATTGTAAATAATCGTAAAAAATGTACTAACACTAACCATTCAAACTATGCATATAATGAGTGTTATTTAACATGGTGTGTGCAAGGTTCTAGCCATTCCTCTATCATCCTCCAACAACCTCATCCACATCACCCTCTCCAATGATGCTCTCCCTACATCATGCTTTGAGGGATGAATCTCTCCTGCATCAAACTCATGACAAGAAGGTAGTTAGTCCATAACATTGTGACATGTATCATAAAATATTGTTGAAATATCAAATCAACATGATCATAATGTAAATAATATACAATACAACTAAAATCATAGCAATGTAATCATGAAATCAAAGTAACATATGTTTGTCCCATAACATCATATGAATTACAACTTAGTTAATAATAGTAAAATCAAATCACCAACTATAAATATCCACGGATAATCTATTGAATTTGCTTAGTGAAGAAATCATGATGTCACAATCCCTATTATGCAGACATTCAACTTCACCATGAAGCACTTAATGCCCTACCATTTGAACTAACTAATATCTCCTTCCTTTAGCACACCTCTATGGAGATTATAGATGCAAATATGAATGATGCAGAGTGGGATGAGAATATAAATGCACCTCCGTACCTACATTATAATCAAATTACACAAATAAAAGTGGATGAAATAAATGACTACATAAACAACCCCAATAGTGGAAATATAACTATAATCAATTGGCCCAATGTTGGTACTGTTGGGTGAATATTTTGTCGGCCAACTAACTGGTGACCAAAATAGTTCCTATCACCACAGCATAGGGAGATCAGTCGGCTAGGTGTGCAACCTTACTACATCACAAGGGGACAAATATCTCCTCTCATCAAGGGGAGGTTCCCTATAGATATGCAGGAGATACAGGAGGCTATATATATATATGCAGAAAATAAGACACAGGGGGTAGGACAAACCATCCATCTCTCTTCTTTCAGAGACGATGCTGACGAACATAGGAGAAATACTGGGTGATGGGAAAGGTGCTTCTCTTCTTTCAGAAGCAACTTTCAGCCAAGAGCCATATTCCTTCCTAAATAGTAGAAATCCTGGTGAGGCAACAAAAGGCACTTCTCTTCTTTCAGAAGTGCATGTTCTTGCAAACAGCAGGACTCTCTCTGGTAGCAAGTAACTGGTAACAGGGGTGCTGAGTGACCAGCAACCTGAGAGAGAAAGACACGAAGAACAATGGGGGCACAAAGTCATCCCAAGGCTCTTTACACAGGAAAGGAAAATGCAAACACACTGAAGGTACTTATGGGGGCACAAAGTCTCTCCACAGTGGGCCTTCAGGACACATTCCTGCTCACCTCCACTAGTTTTGCTTACCAAATTAAATGAATATGGACACCTCCAGATGACACAAGTCAGAACAACACAAAGTCTGGAAAAACTTGTTTTCTCATTCAAATAACAAGGAAAATGAAATTACAACCTGAGCTCAAAGTCTCAGTAATGCCTTTCAAAATGGGCAGAATTTTGCTTCTTGGTAAGGGGAAGATCTCCCCTGTAACAAATGAGAGATTGCAATATATAGCGCTCCAAGAAAGACTTGGGTGCTTGTTTTCCATAGAACGGCCCATGCTGTGCATTCAATGCCTTGAGTGCATTTTCAAGTTTGTCAAAAGACTACGTTAAAAATAGGGTAGCTGTCTTAACTATGGCATGCCATTTCATCCCATATGTCTTCTCCCGAGTCTGGATCATCTGGTCTATCCCCTCTGATGTCTATGCAGCTATCCATTCGTCTTTACTTCATGGAAGAAAATAGGCCATGTCCTTGGTTTGGTGCACTCAGAAGTCTACTCCATCCACTGTTTCACCTACTAGAAATAACTCCCGTGCAGACATTTTGGGCTTTTCCCTCTTTCTACTTTTGTCTTTTCTAGCTTTGTCTCTTCCTAGAATTTAAGCTCTCAGGGCTACATTCCCAGCTTTACTGGCTCTTTACGCTCCTTCTCTCAGCGGTTCTCCCCTTTGGCATTTTGGCCTTTGAATGCATTTGGGTCCGTGCTCAAGCCTTCAAAGATCAACGGTTATTTCATTACCGCGAATTTGACGTCTGCGGGCCCATCACTTTCTTTGGCAATTCCTTCGGCTTTGTCGTTTGATCTTTCCCCTCCTGCCCTTCGAGGCCTTGAGAAATGGTCTGCTTCCTTTAGCGAGAGCCTCCCGCAAGGGTACCTACCCTTTGAGATCCTTCGGGCAGCCTTCAGGCTTTATTTCCTTCGGTGGACTTTTGTTGGTTTCTTTCCTTCATGTTGTTTCTTCCACCGGGCTTTTGCTTTCCATCGGGCTTTTGTCTTTACTTCGGGCTTTTGAACAAATCTGAAGGAATTCTATCTTTTCTTTGACCTTCAAACCAATGTTGTCTACCCTCTGCAAGGGCATTTGCCTCTTTGGCTTTAGGGCAGCCCCTTGAACCAACTGATTGAACCAACTTTGGTTCAACGGTTCAATGGTCCAATCGATTCATTCTTCGTTATTTGGCTAAGTGTTGAACCCATTTCTTTCCTACAGAGTCCGTAGAAACCAACCTTGAGAGTCCGTATATTTGAGCTTGCCTGTAGAGTTCGTAGATTCAAGCCTGCAGAGTTCGTAGATTTCTGGAAAGCTTGAAAAGTGAACCTGAATGCTCAGAATAATTTTTTGAAAGGGGAAGAGAGGATTTTGGTCTGTAGGACCAAAATAGTTCAAATGTTGTTCCAAAAATGAGTGATATGTTTGGGGGACAACAAGTATGTCTCCTATCATTGAGTACAACATGGAAGGGTTATTTTCTATGGCATTTCCTGCTCTTTTTCCAATAAGTGTTTACATGTACCAACAACCCTGTACTAGAAAAGACCACAAACAACCTCGCTTAGAATGATAATACAAGGAACAACAGGTACATGTAAATCTTACTTGATAAGCAACATCAAATGTTCCTTGCATGCACTTACAGCCAATGATAAGTCCTTACTCCTCCTCACTCCAACTGGTGTTACAACATTTAACATAGATGCATTGACTATACATTCAACGCTCCACATACCTATTTGCAAAATGAAAACACTTGATGGACATGCATTAACAATTTTTCAAGAAGAAATGAGATACATTTAATATGGGATCATAAATGAAATGAGCTTTATAGGCCCAAAAATGCTGAGTAATATAAATACCCAGTTGCGTGAGGCCTTTCCTCATAATAATAACATAGACTTTGGTGGTTGTTTGATAATACTTGTTAGGGACTTGGGATAACTTCCACTTGTAAATGATGTTCTAATGTATGCAAAGAGGTCTTCTGGTCACACACTATGGCAAATGTTTGATAAAATTGTCACATTAGAAACAAACTTCTGTCAACAAGGATACACAAAAAACCAGCTACAATTCAGAACTTTGGTAACCAACATCAAAAGAGATGACCTGACAGAGGAAGACTAGAATATTCTCATGTCAAGGATAACATCATTCATGCTTACATAAAAACAATAAATTTTTAAAAAATTAACACATTTATATGTAACGAACATATTGGCAACAATTCATAACAAGGAAATATTAAAATCCTTAAACACTCCAGTTGCAATATGTAAAGTTGAACAAAATAAACATACAAAGACATCCAACCATAACGACATTCAACTTAAATCAACCGTGCTTTTGTGTAAATAACAAAAAATCATGCTAACATCGAATCTATGGGTGAAAGTAGTATTTGTTAATGGAGTGGTTGGATAAATTGTTCGTATTGTCTACAATGTAAATTCAAAGCCACCTTCATTACCCATGTATATAGTTGTTACATTCAAAAAATACTTTGGTCTCCCTTGGGATAGTTTCAATCCTTCACATCTTTCAATTCCTCCTATTATACAAGGTGATCACCACAAATACCTATCAAAATGTCATGGGGTCTAACCATACATAAAGCACAAGGAATGACTCTTAATAAAATCACATTTGACATTGGCAACAATGATTGTCAAAGTGTTAAGCACGGGATATAATGAGAGGGGGGTGAATCAGTATATCATAAATCTTATAAACTCTTAATCAAATTCCATTTAACCATACATTCAAGATATGCAATAAAATTGAAATAATAAACACCACACAAGATAGAGAGAGACACCAGATTTAATGTGGAAACCCAATGTGGAAAATAACCACGGAGAACAATCTCAAGTATATGAATGAACACCAACTCAAACTACAATATTCACAAGCACCAACTTGCAGGAGCACCAACTTCTTTGTTGAGCACCAACACAACAACTATTTGTGAGCACCAACCCCTTTTGTGTATACCACATAACTATCTCTCAATGTTGATTTCTCAACAAATGATAGTACATTACAATATCTCTTTCTTTTCTCTCCTTTGCTCTTCTAAGCTAGATATAATAATTACAAATTATACTCTATTTTCCATATTACAAATGGCTTCTCAAGCCTTTATTTATAGCTTTCCAAATGACCTTTGGCATTCACCCTTTATGACCCTTCAATCCTTATGGAAAATGGTGCCAAACTTACATGACCCTTCGTATCCTTGCATTTGAAAAGTCATATGGTGACCCTTCATGAGCAAAAGCATCCTTTCCTCTTTTGTCTTTATCTTGGTGACTTTTTGTATTCCACAAAGTGTCCCTTCATGAGAAATTGCACCCTTCCTCTTTTGTCTTCACTTGGTGACTCTTGGAATTTCTCAAGATGACTCTTCATGGGAAAATGCATCTCATTCTTCTTTTGTCTTTATCTTGTGACTCTTTAACTTCTCCATGGGCCCTTTTTTTGACTTTATGCAACCAAAAATATATTCGTTAATATTAAATAAATATTAACACACATTAGCCAAAATATGACTATTAAAAATATCATTAAATGCAATGAGGCTTTTATCACCAATAATGCTAGACCTTTGACATCAATGACAATATTTCCAACAATCTCCCCCCATTGTCATTGATGGCAATCTCAAACTGAAACTACCACATCTGAAAACCTGCACATACTATCATTTGAAAAATATACAGTAACTCCCCCTTGCTATAGCACCTTGTACCTATTTCAATGTCAAAGGGCCTACTTGTTATTCTCTCCCTTTGACATCAATGTCAGAGGGCCTACCTGGAGCTAACAGCTAGCTCCCCCTCAATTGATGTTGAACCTCAATGGAAAGAAGTAAAAAAGTTACTTCCAACTCCTCTTGCATATCCTTGAATGTGTCCTTTGATCGTGCCTTTGTGAAGATATCTGATAATACATATAAATTATTGTCTGTACTTTGAGCATCGACAATGAACTCATTTTAATCTTTTCTTCTAATCTCACAACCTTATGCATAAAACTTTAATGTGTATCCCTGATCACATATTTGACTTGCACTCAATAGATTATGCTTAAGACCTTTTACATACAATATATTCTTAGTCTTGGTTTTACCATTATCCAAACTCAAAGTACCTTTTTCGACTATCTTGGCAGTGGTTTTATCTCCAAATTTCACTGTGCCAACATTGATCTTCTTTAGAGTTATGAACTTACTCTTGTCTCCTGTCATGTGCCTTGAACATCCGCTATCAACGAACCATGGTTGTTCTTCATTTCTTGCATACAAAGCTATCTGAACCAACATAGAATCTTCAGGTGTTTCTTTTGCCATGAACATGTCTAAACTTTCTTCTTGATGAATGGAACCTTGAAACTTTGGTCCTTCTTGATTGACTCGAACATGCTTCTACAATACCGAGCTATGTGTCCAAAATTATTATACTTGTAACATATTATGGCCTCTTCATTAAAGCTTGATAGAGGAGCAAAAGAGTTGTAGCTTTTGCTAGATTCTGCATGAGTTTCCTTCTTATTTTTAAAATTGTTAGCTCTTTTCTGACATTCTCTTTTCTTGTGACCATATCCATTACAATAAAAATAATAACCATGTAAATGAAACCTGTTTGTGTATCTCTATCCTGATTGTATTTTGTAACTTTGTTCCTTTCAGCCTTCTTTGTTTGAGATGTCCTCTGTACTCTTCACTTCTTCCCTTTTTGTTTTCTCTTTTGTAAGAGCTTCAACATAGCTCTTTTTCTTTTCAAATATAATACCTGTCTTATCTGATATTTCCTTTTAGATTTCTAATATCTTATTCAACATGTTAGTGCTATCCTCAAATTTTGAATCACTAACTACTTTATCATTGACTGCTTTCTCAATATCTTCTTTTAAAGAGGCAATTTCAATAACATACCTTTCACATTATTTTCTTACTTTTTGCAATTGTGCTGTTAGATATTTCTCATTCCTTTTAGCTTCTTCAAAGTGTGTTGTTAGATCATCAATTATTTCCTTTGACTCCTTTTCATTTTTCTAGATCTGGTGCTTCAATCTTTGATTCTTTTTCTTAACAACTTCTAACTCTTCTAAGGCACAAATGAGTTCTCCTTCCAGATTTACTTTGGCTTCATCCTGTTCTTCTTCTTGATCATTTGTACTTTTGCTTACAGAGGCATCTTCATGTATGGCCATGAATATAATCTCTTCTTCTTCTGAATCACTGACTCCATTATTTTTAGCTAAGCTAGGATATTTAGAATAAAAAGTCTTCTTCTCGAATTCCTTCTTGAATTTACCTTTGGAATTCTTCATGTATGTAGACTTGCCTTCTTCATTATCATCATTACCCTTATTTGGGAATTTAGCTGAAAAATGTCCAATCTTTTCACAAGTAAAACATTTAAATGTAATTTTCCTTGATATTTACTTGTGCCATTTTTCGGCTTGCGAATGAAAAGAGCTCCATTGTCATCTTTATCATCGCTGGAACTATCACTTAATTTTTGAACCTTAGCCTTCTTGATGTCTTGAAAGCCGCTTCTCTCTTTGAGGGTTTATTTTATTCAGTCTGCATCTCATATGCCGTGAGAATACCATGAAGCTCATCTATCTTTAGCTTGGCTAAATTCTTCATCTCTTTAATTGTCGAAGCTTTTAAATTGTATCTCAATGGTAGAGATCTCAAAACCTTTTGAACCACAGTCGATTCTTTTAAATTTTATCTAAGACCTTGAACTGATTAACTATTTGATCAACCCGCAAGAGATAACTTGCTATATTTTCTTCTTTCATCTTCAAACTCTCAAACTGTCTTTTCAAAGTCTAAAGCTTAGCTTGCTAAACCTTTCCATCACCTTTGTAAATATTCTCAAGTTTTACCCAAGTTTCATGAATAGATTTACATTGCATAACTTTAACAAATTTAGATTCACATAAACCACATAAAATAATATTTAAAGCTTTAGCATTGTTTTCACTTGCCTTCTTTTCTGCCAGAGTAGTTACAAGTGTCTGTGGCTCTTCATATTTCTCCACCACTACTTGCCATATGTCGAATCCAAGGGCCATCAAATAAGTTTTCATTCTTATGCTCCAAAGAAAATAATTCATCCCATCAAACAAAGGTGCCCTATTTGTAGAAATTTTTTCATGTGATCCAACCATCGTGCTTTCCCAATCTACCTTCAAGCTGTAAAACTTTTTCAAAAGGACCCTGCTCTGATACCAATTGTTAAGCACCGGATATACTGAGAGGGGGGGCGAAGCAGTATATCATAAATCTTATAAAATATTAATTAAATTCCACTTAACCATACATTCAAGATATGCAATAAAACTGAAATAATAAACACCACATAAGATAGAGCGAGACACCAGATTTAACGTGAAAACCCAATGTAAGAAAAAACTACGGAGAACAATCTCAAGTATATGAATGAACAACAAATCAAACTACAAGATTCACAAGCACCAACTTGCAAGAGCACCAACCCCTTTGCTGAGCACCAACACAACAACTATTCGTGAGCACCAACCCACAGGAGAACCAACCCCTTTACTGAGTACCAACACAATAACTATTTGTGAGCACCAACCCACAGGAGCACCAACCATTTTTGTGTATACCACACAACTATCTCTCAATGTTGCTTTCTCAACAAATGATAGTACATTACAATATCTCTTTCTTTTCTCTCCTTTGTTCTTCTAAGCTAGATATAACAATTAAAAATCATACTCTATCTTCCATAATACAAATGGCTTCTCAAGCCTTTATTTATAGCTCTTCAAATGACCTTAGGCATTCACCTTTTGTGACCCTTCAATCCTCATGGAAAATGGTGCCAAACTTGCATGACCCTTCGTATCCTTGTATTTGAAAAGTCATATGGTGACCCTTCATAAGCAAAAGCGTCCTTTCCTCTTTTGTCTTTATCTTGGTGACTTTTTGTATTCCTCAAAGTGTCCCTTCATGAGAATTTGTGCCCTTCCTCTTTTGTATTCACTAGGTGACTCTTGAAATTCCTCAAGATGACTCTTCATGAGAAAATGCATCCCATTCTTCTTTTGTCTTTACCTCGTGACTCTTTAACTTCTCCATGGGCCCTTCTTTTAATGATAACTCCATCGCTAGTTCCCCAGGATAACTCTGAGTTTAATGAAGCGTCATATTAGCATTTAGCTATGAATTTATTCAAATTGTATTTATTTTTGAGATGTCTACTTTGTAAGTTTTGGTTTGGTAAATTGTTAAAACTGATTGATGATAGATTTCCCCATAAATTTATGACTAATGGAGAAAGGCAAATCCATTTCTGTGAATACTTAGGCCTTAAATTCACCGACTTAACTGAATCTTCTACTGTTAATTTTTCATTTGATACCTCATTCATAGGTATGGTATTTTGCAAGTAATGGAGTGCTTTGAAACAGTATACTCGGAGCTGTCCTCATTACATTAAGATAATGAACCCATAAACTGTTTGAGCTTTAAAAATCACGCCTAGAAGTCTTTCCTTCTCTCTTATATGGCATTTCTGTTAAGGTTTTTGTCTCTATTAGGTTTATAAACAATTAGTTAGTTTGTTTGTGGAATTTTATGGTTCTTTATGTCTGCCACTCCTGTCATAATTATCACTACCTTCAAAGTAGCATATATGTTTATAAGATATAAGTAGCCTGCTCTGATGCCACATCAAGCATCTCATGTTCTGCTTCATCTCTGTCAACACTTACATGAAAGATCAATATACAGAGCTATGAGGGAACCACCCCAGATTTGCTCAAGCTGATCTTTAAATTAACGTCTTTAGGATAGGCGTACAATGGTTGACTGTAACAAGGAGTTGACCCTTTACCTGGTTCTTCGTCTTTGTAGTAGATATCAGAGTGCGACTCAGTACACATGTATATATATATGGAGTGCTTTTACAGACATTTTCAAGAGTATACCATAAAGCTTATTGTAGACTTTAAGGAATTCACTTTGAAAACTGTTTGATTTTGTTTTATAGCCTAAACTGTCAGCATGTCATTGTTGTCTGACTGGTACCTTGGATGTAATGAGTGGTGGCATGACTGGGGTCATCAGCCAGTGAAATCCATTATAAAGACTGAGTTGTTATATAATCTAAGATTGGCATCTGACTAATCCATATACCAATCTAATCCATCCCACCCCGAGTTGAAACGAGCAGAGGCACTTGCTCCATGAGTAAACCTGGATGGTGTGCAGAATAGGCCAGATGGTGTTCTAAAATGATGCATGTTAACTTCTTTCATGGGAAAAGAAATTTGTCTATAGTCGAGGTTAGCAAATATTTCAACTTCAAAGCTTTCAAGCTGGTCCCAAATTTGATGACCGTGCTGTATTCATGTTTTAAAATACAATCAATTTTTTAGGAGACTAGGAGACTATTAAATGGAAGGTAAAATTTTAAACAAGCAGTAAAATTATAAAAGATTATAATAAATATGTATATTTTTTTGAAAGTTTTTTTTGTTTACTATAAATTATATTAATATTTGAAAAATAATATTAAATAGATAATTAAAAAAAATAAAAATTCTTAACTGTCAAGTTTAACCCTTTTTACAAAGTACCATCATGGTGCTTGTGCAACTTCTTTAGCACCCATTTAGGGCATTGTTGATATTCTAGCTCAACAAATAACACTTCAAATTGTAATTATCGAGGCATTGCTAATACTCTAGCTCAACAAATTCTTTTGACCTCCTTTTGCATGGGGCGATTACATTTTTTCTTCTTCATTTTTTTCTTTGTATCATCAAGATAAATGTCACTTTCTACATTGGTTTTGCAATTTGAAATGGTTGAAATAGTAATTAGGACTTTTTGAGAATAATGTTAACATAGAGAACAAACAAAAAGAAAAGTTTATAGACTAATTTATGTTTATATTTGAATTTAAAATTTGTTAGAATTTATATATATTTATTTGATTGTATTTGATTTTAGATTTAAATTCAAATCAAAATGTTATGTAGGGATTTTTAAGTCAAGTCTTAAACAATAATAAATACTTTTGTTGAAACAACATTATTTTAGATGATATTCTATTGATAAATTACCATGAAAAAGTGGGAGTGTGGCTAAGACATCTGAAATAACTATGCAAGATGAAACAAATAATATAAATTGGTTAGATGCGATTATTTTAAAGTATTTTATAAAAAAAAAAAGTTTAAAGAGGAATGCATAATGTATTGATGTACCTTAGTTATTGTTTGATATGTCAACTGTAAAATGGCTTTGTGTTGGTTAAATGTTAGTTATTGTTTGATATGTCAACTGTAAAATGACTTTGCGTTGGTTAAATGTAAATATTCTGCGAACATAAAATTATTGGAGCAAGTAGATGGTGGTAATATTGTCCATGTCATTTGTTAATTTAGGTGGTACTGTTTTTAATGGTGGACTCAAAATATATTATAGAATGATATTTTTATTAGTTTTTAAACTACAAATCAGGTAATGGCAATAGGCATATGAAATTTGTCATTGACGAGGAACGATGAATAGTTGTCCTATGGATTTGTTGAAGGGTTTCAATTGCCATGCTGCATTTTTTGCAAATGACTTCAAAGACCTTGGAATATATATTTGCAAATGACAATATTCGTTCTCCCTGTAAAAAAGAAATTACAAAATATTAAAAATGCCATGTAATATAATATCTCTAAATGGTTTTGATGAAATTTGTGAATAAACTAGATGTAAACAAAAATTAAGAAATTTTGTATAAGGGTATTTTGTGGTGAGTAAAATTGTGTGAGATAACATATTTGTATGGAGGATTCTAATCATAGAGTACAATTATATGGATAGTTTCAACTCATAACACAAGCTAGTGAGTGTAGCGGTTGCACATGGAAATTTTAGTTTTCAAATCATGGCAATGTACAAAATGTTGTACGATTGGTAAGTGACAATTTTCAAAAAACCCATCTAGAATATTAAAAAAAGTTCCATTTAGAAAAATAGTTGTGAATATAGTCAATTACGAATAAGATAAACCACCAATTATGATTGAATAATTTCAACGTCTTCAAGATAACAAAAAACAACACCGTTGGTTGACAATACTGGCGTTAGTGAAAATAGTCAATCATGGGTAAGACAAATTGTTGCCTTTTTATTTATTGTGTAGAGAAAAGGTGTGCGCATGTGAAAATATAAAATGGATTTGAAAATTTCCACGAATATGTAGACAATAGATGAAGTTATTTGGAAGCTCGAATGCACCCTGTGACTTTGTGGTAGTGAAAATTTGCCAGGTTTCAATTTGAATGGGCACAATTAATGCGTGGATCATCGAATGGCTTAAGTTAGACTCACAATTTTATCTCTTATTAAAGCAAAGGTCACATGAACATCACAAAGACATATTTAAGACTATCATGACCATTCAACTGCATGGATAATACTTTGGATAGAGAAGATCTAAGTACCATAATTATCATTATTATTAAATTAAAAAAGTAGATAGCCATTGGCCTTAGCTCCAATGTTGCGGTAGTACTTATGGTGTGGAGCCATGTGGATAACATTTAAGGTGTGGAATTATACGATGACCCAATTTTTTTGATACCCAGAGGTGTCACACTAGCCCAACATCTTGGAGCAACATGCCATTATTAGTAGCAATTTTTTTATTTTCTTGTGATCATGCCACTTCATAGTCATCCCATCACACATGGTTTCACCATATGGCCACGAAATACAAGCATGAAAGCCCTGCAAACTTGAGCGAATATAAATGTGGATATGAGTTCACCCTATCTACAGGTTCTACAGAAGGTAACAAACATCTGAGGTGAAATTTATAGCTCCATGACCATAAGACTATGCGATGAAGACATGTGGATGCTATAAATCCCTCGTGTGATCTAGGCCACACGATAATATATATAATCAAACTTAATCTATGAATAGTTGTATAGCCTAGGTCCCAGTTGTGGCATTGAAATCTATTAAAGAAGAAGCCACATAAACTTTTATTTATAATAATACGATGATTATATTTGGTGATTGGGTGGCCACGTGGGCTTGGTGGACCCACTAACTATATTTGATCCATGGAAGTGTTCGCTACATTTACATATGGTTGCGTTTGCAAATAGTTGAAGGGTTTTAGCAATGATGAAAGTGTTAATGCTCAATTGTGTTAGGGCCATGTGAATGATGACAATCCCTTTTGGCATCAAGGATATGGTGACCTCTCAACGGCTTGGTGGCATTAGTATTATAAGTGTGGTGACCCTTTTTCTGTGGCATTATGGCCACAGACAATATGGAGACTATATAATAAAAAATGGTTGAATATATTATATATATTAAAATATGAACTCCATGGAGTCTATGGGCTTTTTGGAAAGTGTGAACGGCCGTAGACACCCTATTCTATGAACATTTGACCTCGTGAGCATTGAGAGAACTTAAGAGATTAATTTTTGGGTCAAGTCACAAATTATGTGTGATCATGATGTGTCATAATATTGGTATCATGTAATCAATTCTCTGAATAGAAGCCTCAAACAAACTTATATGGGTCTATGGATGTGTGATTTTAAGGCTCCCAATGTAATTTTGGGATCACCTATGCATTGAGGGTGGCATTAATCAGACATTTGTAGTGCTGATACCATATGATATAGAGGCCACGTGGATCTTAAAGGGTGCTAAAACCCTATTCGATGGCCACTCTGTTATTATATATATGTAGTATGGAGAGACTCATAACTTTATGATCATATATGGATTTGTGGTTCTCTATGATTGTATTGTTATTATATAGTTTACAGACACTCCATTATGGATATAATGTGGCATGACCTTGAGAATCTTTTGGTTTTGTGACACTTTGTGCTGGTATTTTATTGTGGCCATGTGAACAATAGATATATACTCTGAAAACCAACTTAAGTGATGGCGAGCGGGAGCATGACACATGCACAGATATGAAACAAGGAGAAGGGAGACCTTAGGGCCTTTGAGGAAGGAAAGTGTTAGTTCTGTCAGAGCAAAGCGTATGGAAACAGTCGTGTGATCGAAGCATAATAAGACCTAGTCGAGGTTGTGAGCGAGGTTCCAACAGGTCCTAGAGGGTTTAGATTTAATTTACGTGGAATGCCCTAATATTACCAATTACTTTCACAACTGTAATAACTACTGTCGGGGGAAGATCATCCATACTTTACCTCTTTCATGATTTGTAATTGTTGAACAAACTAGATTGTGGAAAGAAAAGTCAAAGAGGGAGAAAAATGAAAGCAAAAAAACTTTAGCTAGATGCTTTGAATTCTGTCCGTGAGGGCTCACAATAGACATAGAGGCACTTATTTCACTTGGTACCAGAAGGGAACTTGCCACCCGCAGGTGACACTCCTTTCAATGATGGATTTAATGCTCTTGTTATGTTCTTTTGAAGTTAATTTTAAGGGTTTTTGGATCTAGATGTTTTATTCTCTCTTTAAGCCTCTAGTTGGTTTGATAGTTTTTTCCAAATTCTTATTGAAAAATTAGTTTTCGTATTATTGATTTATTTTATCTAAAGGGTGAGGGAACCCCACAATGTCAGGATCTTGCTCCCCAATAAGAGCACATATGATTACCTCTTGTATTAGCAACTAAACACAGAATTTAACCATAATGATAAGTAACTAGAAATATGAAACAACACAGGAATATGAGAGACAATACACAATTGTATTAATAATCACTCAGAAGAAAATACAATAAAGAAGATGCCACTTCTTCTTCCACCTCAAAGGCTCGCCACACCTCAAGACCTTCTTCCCTCTCTCTCACGATCACAAAAATCAACTCCAATATAGAATTGATGTTCACCTCCACCAGTCAGTAACACGCTGCCAGTACACCAAGTACACAACCATGCTCCAAGTAAATCTCCTGCTCTCTGCTGCTACCTGCAAATCACTAGACCTTACTCACCATTGTAGATCTCCAAAAGAAGCCATGCACACCTGCTGACCAAGATCATACATATACGAAGAACCCTTCTGATTCTCCAAACCAGCACCCACACTTGGTATTGTGGCACTAGGAGGAACACACCATTGCTCTCCTCTCTCTGAAGGAGCTTATTTTGCTCTCTTACTCTCTAGCACTAATTTAAAATACAACCCATGAGTCTATATATAGATCTCATGCTTATAATAATTAGACATGTTTAATTACATTAATTAGACACACAACTCAAGACTATAATTAGCCTTTAACATGCAAACTAACAGTCCAAAAATAGACTCTCCAGAATCAACATGCAAACTGCATGTTCACGCACAGGCTGCCGACGTTGGCTCCTCCCTGACCGATGTCGGCCGACTGGTAACCGACGTTGGTTGCTTCTTCACTGCTATCTAACTGATGTCGATTGATTAGACCGACGTTAGTTGCCCTGCAACTCATTCTGCAACTCTCTGCAACCTCCGTAACTCCTCATGTTTGCATCCTGGTGAAGCTTTTAGCTCCACAACCTAACAATCTCCCACTTGGAGATAAATAGCTACACCTGTACCTATACCTGTACACCATCTAAATTATTCCCTGGCTTGTACCCCTCTTCAAGATCAATCTTGAAGACCAACCACCACACAACCTGTGATGCTACACCTGTCATCCAAGTAACCTGCCACATCCGAACCTACAACCCATGTAGTGAAGACCTTGACCCTGCATAACATGTTAACCTGCTGCTAGTCCATCTCAAATACCTGAGAATCCATTGAATTGCCCTCCAATACTCCTTCCCTGAATTGGCTCCATACTTTTTGACAACTCCCACTGATTGGGAAAGCTCAGGTCTACACTAGACCTCATGTGATTTTGAACCCTGTTCTAAGCTAAGGTTGAACTGTCCAACCCTTGGTGTGCTTATCGATTCTGCATCCTGCATCTTGAACTCCACGAACACCGTCTTCACATCAGCTCCCATTGGAGACAAAATCTCCATGTCTCTTATGCCAAAGAATTTCGCTGCTCCCAAATTCTCCATGACATACCTCTGAACTAACCTTACCTTTAGCTCAGCAAAACCCTGTATGTACAAACCTGCTAGCAAATCATCCACATACAGTAACTGGATAATGTCATGACTCATCATCCACTTGGTAAGAAAAACACAATAGTTACACTGACATTGACTAAAGCCCTGCTTTGTCATCCACCTGTCAAACCTGTACCACTGTCCTGCAGCTTCCTCAAGACCATATACCTTGGCCTTCCATCTCACGTGTCCATCCACTCTCTTCTTTAACTTGGGAATCCATTTGTCTTTTAGTGCTTTCTTCCAGTTGACAACTCCACCAACAAACACTTGTTTGGTTCTTCTCCAAGGACTCACACTCCTCATCCATGCCAAGCTCCCACTGTATCTGGATTCTACCTACATTGCCTCTTCATGTCTCCCTGGTTCTTGACCATCAATAAGCAATATAAAGAAGGTGAACAACAAATATGAGGTTCACTTACCCTTTCAGTCCTCCATATGAGCGTTTGAGACCTTTTTGACAGCTTGCTGTCCGCCCACCATCCATTCTAGTGACTGATCTCGGCCATCTCCCAGTTTGCATCTGATCGATGTCAGTTCCCTGCACTGAACCTGACTGTCGACGTCATTTCCCTGGCCGACGCTGGTATCTATTTTGCCAACATTGGTTCCTATCTAACCGACATCGGTCTTCCTGTTGCTGACATTAGTTACTGTCTGACTGACCCTGGTACCTGTGTTCGCTTGTGAGTGATAAATTTTTACCCGCAAGCTCTCCATGGATCAGAACCCTGTTTAAATCAACACAGCCCTGCTCAAAATAATTCAGTCCACTCTGCTGATCTCTATCCGTCATCTCCTCCATGAACACCAAGGATTTCTAGTTCTTAAGTTTGTCAAAAACATCTGTCTTTCACTTAAGAACATGCATTCCCCTCCTACATATGTGACCAAGCCTACAAAGCCACATCTCTGCAATAGAAGGTGAATCAGTAATATAAGTAGATAGATAAAGGATACCTACTTTCTTACCACCATCTAATTCAAGTGCATTTTCTGTGAGAGTTACTGTGCATCTCTCATCACCCAACTTTCCTGAAGAAATTAGACTCATCTCCAAGACTGGTACCTGCATGACCTCCTTCAACACCTATGTGTTATCTATCTGCAATTTTAGCTTCACTTCCCCTTCGTCAATAATCTAACAAGGCTCACCAACCCCTAAATAAACCTCTCTAAAGTCTCCAAAGACATACCCATGAAAAGATGCTCTATTTCGGGCTGCATGGAAAGAGGCAAAAGAATCTGTAAACAAAGATTCTACTTTATTCAGAGCAACCTGTGCAACATCACTTGCAACATCTGCTTCTACACGCTGATCTTCTACCAACCAACAATCTCCTTTTCCCTGCTCTTTCTTTCCATCAATCAGACCATTCGTGCTATTTAGTTTCTCCATTCATGGCTTAATTTCTTCTACCATTGCTATACTCCCACTCAATCTGAAACCCCTGTGAGTGACCTGTAATCAACAAACACTAACCAGATTTGAACCACCTGTTAGTAACCCAACCAAAAGCTCTGATACCAACTGCCAGGATCTTGCTCCTCAATAAGAGCACATATGATTACCTCTTGTATTAGCAACTAAACACGGAATTTAACCAAAATGATAAGTAACTAGAAATATGAAACAACACAGGAATATGAGAGACAATACACAATTGTATTAATAATCACTTAGAAAAAATACAATAAAGAAGATGCCACTTCTTCTTCCACCTCAAAGGCTCGCCACACCTCAAGACCTTCTTCCCTCTCTCTCACGGTCACAACAATCAACTCCAATATAGAATTGATGTTCACCTCCACCAGTCAGTAACACGCTGCCAGTACACCAAGTACACAACCGTACTCCAAGTAGATCTCCTGCTCTCTGCTGCTACCTGCAAATCACTAGACCTTACTCACCATTGTAGATCTCCAAAAGAAGCCATGCACACCTGCTGAACAAGATCATACATATATGAAGAACCCTTATGATTCTCCAAACCAGCACCCACACTTGGTACTATGGCACTAGGAGGAACACACCATTGCTCTCCTCTCTCTGAAGGAGCTTATTTTGCTCTCTTACTCTCTAGCACTAATTTACAATACAGCCCATGAGTCTATATATAGATCTCATGCTTGCAATAATTAGACATGTTTAATTACAGTAACTAGGCACACAACTCAAGACTATAATTAACCTTTAACATGCAAACTAACAGTTCAAAAATAGACTCTCCAGAATCAACATGCAAATTGCATGTTCACGCACAGGCTGTCGACGTCGGCTCCTCCCTGACCGATGTCAGCTGACTGGTAACTGACGTCGGTTGCTTCTTCATTGCTATCTGAATGACGTCGGTTGATCAGACTAACGTCAGTATAACTCATTTTGCAACTCTCTGCAACCTTCGCAACCTCCGTAACTCCTCATGTTTGCATCCTGGTGAAGCTTTTAGCTCCACAACCTAACACACAACCCTCAATCATTGATAAAAAATGGATATATACTTCAAAATTATTTAATTCACAATAGAAAAATATTAAAGTATGAAGTATATGTGATGTGTTAAAATTCACAGTGAAAAAAAATTATTAAACCACTCAGGGGCAAACCCATTATACCATGAAATCCAATTAAATGTATGAATATCATTACACCTTAAGTCATAGTGGCAACATCAACATTTATTTATGTAGGGCCACATAAACATTATGAAGACTCGTTTATAATTAAGAGCATTGTTACCTTTGTGATTGTGACACTTGTCATCTTTTAAATTGTATTTGCATCCAAATTTAGCTAATGGATTTAGTTGCAATGCAAATATTAGTGACATTGTAGGCACGTAGACAATATGGAGACTAATATTATAGCCAATGATAACTATAGAATAGTTAATAGATCTCGTATAATTTCTCAATTGTATTCAAGGGAGAAGTGACCATTGCTATGAGAATATTTAATTCACAACGAACAAAATAATGAAAAATTAATTAAAGAAGTCGATGAAATTAATGGAGATGATATTTTTCATTTTTGAGCTAGAAACATGTCTTTAATATTAATACTTAATATTTGTACAATATATAATAAATTTTTTCAATAAGTTAATATTTAATTGTTGTATTGAGTCAAATCCATATTTAATTTTTTGATTCAAGGCCAATTTAAATATTAAGAGTTGTAAGCATCATTTTTAAAATTTAAGTTAATAATTATTTATTTTATTAAGTCAAATGCATATTTAATTGCTTGCTTTTAAGACCAATTCAAATATTAAAAGATATACACATATCACTTTTATAATTTAAATTTAAAAAAAAAAAATACTGGAATAAGACCTCAAAATTATCAAATCAATACTTGTTAACCAATAGAAAAATAAATAAATTATTTTTTAGACATTTATTGTAGTTGAAAAATTGTTAAAATATAATATAAAGATTAAATATATTAACATTGAACAAAAATTATTATTTTTGATAGGTTTGTTAAATATTATATATATAATGCCAAATGCTTCTTACAATATCTTACCATGGAAGGAACCAAAAATTAGGGTTAATAAGAAAAAAAATCTTAGAATTTAGGGTTTAGAATAAAGAATGATTTTACAAGTAGAAAAAAGGGTTTGAGGAAAAATATATACATGTTGGTTTTTGAAGACCAAAGAAATTGAAAGTTTTGTTGTTATATACTTTGCATGATTTATATTAAATTGTTAGATATTATCTAGAATTATTGTAGCTATCATAAGACAAACACTTATAATACATGCAATATATAATCTAATAAAAGCTTAAAAAAATATAATACACATATGTATCTCAAGTAGCATAACTATTACTTTAGATTAAAAGCTCTAGGTTAAATTTACAAATATAATAATAATAACTCTCTTCTACAATATTCCTCACCTTCTAATCCTTTATGTTCTTACATAGATAAAAATAGGATAAGGTTAGGATAAGGGTTTTGGAGAGTAGTTACTTTTAGAACAAGTATTTTTAGAGAAAAAACATATTATTATTAGAAAAAGTAAATTAAGTAAATATTTAATTGGTAATCTTCTTTAATAATATATTATGGATAAGTGTGCACAAATTAGTATTTATATACAATTTATATTACAAGTGCATTTTAAACTATGAAAAATTGTATATGTTAAATACACTAACATACCCCACTAAGATATACTTTAGTAAAAATAAAGACAAAGTAATCATTAAACTATCTCCATTCGATGACACATTTATTAACTCCAAAAAAATTTCAGACATATAAATTGGGCCTCAAATAAGGGCTTTATGAAGATGTTTGCTAATTTATCATATGTCTAACAATATTTATGATCATCAATATTATGATGTATTAGTTGTTGGATATAATGCATGTATATTTTAATGTGTTTTGTGCATTGATCTCCAATGGTTTGTAAGAATGTACATAACACTTTGATTAACACACCAAAGCATTGTGGGTTGGGTTTAGGCACCCATATATGATCTTTATAGATGGTATTAGGGCTGGAAAGTATGAACTCAAAAATCATGCATCGAATCCAAACTAACTCACAGGTGACAACAATAGATCCAATATACTTAGCTTTCATAGTAGAATAATAATAATAATATGTACTTTATGAGACCAAGTTACAATACTTGCCCCAAGATGATAGATGTATCATGTGGTTGACTTAAAATCATCTGAATATCCTACCCAATCACTCTTCATGTGACCTAAAATTGTGAATTTTCCACCAAAAGTGTAACCCTCAATTGAGGATTTTCCACCTAACTTAGACTTAATCCCATAACTAGTAGTACCATGGAGATACCTTAGAATGTGTTTTACAACATGCCTATAACTATCATGGCAAACCTCAAAAAAGAGTGACACAAGATTCACAGCAAAAGAGAGATCAAGTGAGTATGAGTCAAGTATTGAAGGATTTCAACCAATTTCTTTTAAAGTGTATCATCAATTGAAGTAGAACACTTGGTAGAAATTTTGACTCAAGATTGAAATTGAGTTAATGCAGACTTGTAGTCTTTCATGTTGAAGCAATGTAGGATGTCTTGAGCATACTTGGATTGAATGAAAAAAATACCATTCTTTTATTACGAAATATGAAGACCAAGGAAAAAATGAACAAAATATAAGTTAGTCATTTTATAGTACTTCATTAATTGTGATTTTACATCAAGAATTTGCTTGGTTAAACTCCCTATAATGATAAATTCATTGACAAAGAGGATCAAAATTATGAGTTTCCTATCTACTTTCTTAGTGTATACTATGGGATTAAGGGACTTCATTGCCTCTATTTTTTAAGGTGGTCATATGGATCATAGTGTTTGGATGTAATGAAATCCATATTACAATCATTAACATAAATATCTTGAGAGATAATAACATAATAAGGCATGAAAATGTTTTTGGAGAATTTATCGAGATTAATTAATTTCATAGCTTTAGGATTGTTGTCATAAATATTTAAAAATCCTAATGCGGTTTCTCTTTGGATTTTATATCAATCTAACTGATGCAGTTAGTTGCACATGAATCCTAGAATCAAACTATATTAGGCTAATAAATATAGTAGGAAACATAAGCGTGTCTCGTCGATATAGTATGATCAGAAAAATGAATAATATCAGATTGGCCAATATACTTGGTAAAAGCAAAAAATTATATCAAGCAAGCCACTCCTATTAGGAAAAGCATAGAACTGTATTGGGTTGATTGATAGAGTCAAGAAAAATACATAAATGTATCATACAAGCCAATACAGTCAGAAAAATAAAAAGTCATATCGGATTGGCTGATATAATTGTGGAAATAGGAAAAATGTATTGGAATGGTTGATACAATTGGGTTAAAATATTCACGAAAATTGTGTGATGATGTGAAGATGAATCGAAGAAGTAAAAATAAAAAATCTAAAGGTGATCCAACCAGAGGTGAGATAATAATTCATGTTGAGTTCAATAAGTTGTATGTACAAGCTATACTGACATATAAAAATCTTATTTCTCTCAATAGACTAGGATACAAACAAGGTCATAATAATAGTGCTTGCATATAATTGGAAGAGTAAATACCTAAAATAACTATAGACCTAAGAGAGGGTAATATACACTCAAATATCAAGAAAAAATGGTTCCAAAGTCTAAGCCTATGACATGGGGTATAGATCTCAATAGGGCTTAATATAGATAAATGATTGTAACAATGATAACAAAGGGGTGTATCAAAGATATAGTAAGGATATCACATGCAAGGAATTGGTGAAAAAACCTAACCTAAATCAAATATAGATACAAAAACTTAACTAACAAGAAGATAAGTGGTACAAAGGTCAACCAATGGATAGTCTATGTAATCTAAGGTGATAAATGGAAATCCTAAGAAACCTTATAGCTATACTAGCTTATTTAGTATAAGGAGGAGCATAACTAAGGATAAAAAAAATATATACAATAGAAATGAGCCAAAAAATATCTAATCTAATAAGTAAATGAAAAGAGAATAGGGATAGATAATATAATTACCTTTGGGTCGACTCTTCGGTGTCTCAATCTCCTCATTTAACTCAAGTGGCACTTTGCAAGAGATGTTATAGGTTAAAGACCTCATATGGAAAGAAAAAGATATAGATATCCTTAGTTTAGGGCTTCAAAGACTAAGACAAGTCCTCAACATGAGTCCTCCTATTGAGCTTCAAAAACCATAAGCAAGAATAAACTTCCAAGATAAGACAATAACCTCTAACTCCTTTTATTTCTTAAAAGTAGAAAAGTGGGTGCATTTAGAGAAAATGAGTGTGCTATATGGTTTATAAATGAAGTATGATCCTCATATATATGACTAAAATACCTAAAAATAAACATGAACTCTAAAATGATGATATCAACTAAACTAATATTGTTGAGATGATCTAACTGACATAATACTGTATCATCTTGGCTAATATAGTATAGATGAAAAAAATTGACTTATAAATATATTGAAAAGTATGATACACAAATAGTATTAGCCTACCTAATATAGTAGGAATATAGGGTGGCTAATAAAACCAAAAAAACTAGTATCATGCCACCCTAAATCTTTCCCAGTTGATATAAAATGTTATGCATCTATATGTTGAATTTGAGAACATGTATCTTAGATGTATGTGTATTGAAACTTGTAATTCATTTTATTTTATATTGTGTGCATATGCCTATGCATATGCACCCAAGTGTGCATGTATCTATTCTCAAGTGTTTGTAAAATGAAAGCATATGCATGGTATATGCCTCCATAATATGTACTAATGGGTCGAACAAAGAGATAAGATAGAAAGAGACTCAAAAGAAGTCAGAATGATAAAAATGAATGTATGTTAGAATAATATGCAAAAACTTTTTAAAAGTACCACTAGCTAATTCCAACCCATTTTTAGTGTACCATTTAAGGCATATACTTAGAGAGATTGATGCACTAAAAAATGCGTGTAAGAGAAACTGTTAGTAAGTGATAAAATTAAAAATATCAGGGCCATACATCTTTTATGTGCCTAAGCTTCTCAAGTTTCTCTCAATCACCTATATGAAATATCACAGTCTATGTCCAACCAATTATTCACCTTACTCAGCCATATCTAAATCATCATATAAGTGTTCTTATCTCCTATACAATAACATGAGACTCAAAACATACCACCTAACTATATCATCTAAGACTAATAGTTTTGTTATGCACCAAACAAATTACACATTTAAAATTCAAATCATTTGTATGAGTTAACCCATCTATCTAGCGTGTCAGTGGATTAATAAACTACCCAAAAAGTCTCATATAAATAAAAAATAAGTGTAAGCTTATCACTTATCTATCAAGCATAGTCTAACACTTTCATATATAAATACATTTCCTTATTATTCTTAGTTTACCATTTAGTCACAAGGAACACATATTAGCCTAGTCTGAATCACCTCAAGCTCAAGACAAAGTTGTAATTTTTTGAGTATCAAGATCTAGATTACAAGTTTCATACATTTAAGGAGAACTATTGCACACATTCACTTAATAGGAAAAATTACACGAAATTTGAATTTTCTCTTTGGAGTATTATATATGTAGGCAAATCTCAACTAACATTTTGTAGGCCTAATTCTATAATTATAAGTGAACCTAGGGTTTCAAGTGAAGGATATAGATTTATGGTTATTGCATGCATAGTCAAACCTCAATATTGTATACATAGGCATAAAAAAAATTCTTAGTGGCTTGTACTAGAATAAAAGTGTAAGATTTACATATATAAAAATGTCATAATAAGAACACATCAACTGATGATAGCACCTAGGTCAACCCAAAACTCTAGCTCATGATCTAAGTGAGTCACAGTCTAGCTTTCTACTTACCCTGTGACTTATGCATAGTGTCAATTCCTCATATATCAATTAATTGATAAGTATCTTATCCTTGTATTGTATTTTATATATTTAGTAAGTGTAATTTTTGAACCAAATCTAGTCATTTAAATTTAGATTTATGCTTAATTATCATACATTATAATATGAATTCCACATAATTTCTATCTTATTAGGGTTAACATTAACCCAAAATAAGATAAAACATATTTGTAAACCCTTATATTTATTGAATATTTATAAACCCTAGGTTTCACTTAAGGTTTATTCCTTATTTATAGGGTTTTAGGTTTCTATAAATAATTCTAATTTTTCAAACCAATTTCAGATTTTCCTTTGCATAAAAATTATACATGGCTATAATGGATGAACATAGATTATATTTTTTTGACTCAAGTTATGATTTTAATCATTATATGTTGTTTTATTTTTATATGTAAAAAATGTAAAAGCTATCTAATTTCATGGATCAAATATTTATACATTAATAAGGCTAAAAAAATAATGAAAAATCCTTAGCCTTAGCTCATATTATTGAAACCTTCAATTTGAGTTGTTTCCTATTACCACTAGGCATCAAAGAACATGCGTGAATCATTTTATTCCTCCTCCTCCTCCTCCTAAACCTCAAGGTTTTTTTACCTACCATTCTTCCCCCATTATTCTCCCAAGAATTATATTGGATTCTGTGATCCATGTTATTACTACTTGAAGAGGCAAGGTGCCCCATGTGTGATAGAATGAAGGTATTCAACATGTTCCTCCTCAAACCCCTCCACCTCTAACAAAACAAACCAATCCATCAAAATGGTATTACATTGATAACATAAAGATTACCAATGTTAATATTTATATACTCAAATTACTAAAGAGATAGACTATTTACAATGACATTTTATATGAGGCATTGCATGATTCAACTCTCCCCAGTGATACAAAAACTTGAATAGTTAGTTTTATAATAAATAAATTGAAGTATATGGAAAGATTCATTAGAGTTGATAAGGATGACTTACCTAAGCAACACATAATATATCAAAATCTATAATTATTTATTAAAGTCCAAGTTCAAACATGTGCTGATTGATAATGGTGCATGAATTAATATTTGCAACATCATTTTTTACAACAATCGAGTATCAATATGGATAGTATTAAAAAATAACATCAAAGTATAAAAGGATTGGATAAAATTCCATGTCAAGTAATTGGGTCAATATCATTGAATGTACAACTAGGACCCAAGATAGTGTATACTATATTTCAAGTGATGCATAATCATTTACATTACAATTTGATATTGGAGTGACCTTGAATACATAACATGGAAGCAATACCATAAACATTACACAAATGTGTCAAATTCATTCGTGATGGATATTTGTATATATTTTGTATAGACGATGATCCTTTCAAATATTTGAAAATGACCCAATCTACTAATCAAAGTCATTCATAATTATCTTTTGAGGATTTTATACTACCACCAACATAGCCCATCCCACTAGATCAAATTCATACATATGAAGTGGGAGAATCAAGTAAATTCAAGTCAATAAAAAGGAACCAATCATGAAAATGAAGGCAAAAACACATAAATAACTGCAAGCTAATACAACACCAAATGAAACAGTTCTAGATCTTCCATTGGTGGTAAATTTAGAAAATAAAGATGGTATAGTCATGAATTATTATGATAGTGATTAAGATGATAATAATATGCAATAAAACATAGATGATCACTTTTGTTAAGAAAGTTTAAATCCTATTGATATAAATGAGTACGTTTCTCATACTTCTTTCTAACCTATTAATGTCAAAGAATATCAGGATAATTCATATACAAAGAGCATGAATAATTCAAAGATTCTTACTCACAAACAATCTTCACAGGGTAAAAGAAAGGCAACAATGTCAGAACATCAGTATAATAAAAATACAAATAGTAGTTGAAATTTTATTTCACACCATTATTATCATGTTTAAAAAAACCCATTAAGGCAAACCTTTATACAATCAAGTATGACTTGGGAAAAATAATAGTTGTACATTTCACACTATAATAAAGGTTTTGGAAAAAAATTAGTGAACATGTATTCCTAAACACTACAAGTAACAAGTATTTAAGCTAAACCAAGCATCATATTATAATTCTTACTTAATAACAACTTGATTTCATTACCAACTACTGTACATTATGCAATGAAATGTTTATTTCATAAAAAAACATATTACGTTATGATTACCATATAATCATCAGGCATGCAAAATATAGTTTAACATCAATACAAACAAAAATTAAAGGGAAAAAGAATTAAGGGACCATTAAATTCACCACACTATGATAGGATCACTCACCACTCAGTTATAATATAAATCATTAGACAAATACAACATACGAAGGCCATAAACACCCAAGACAATAAATTCAGGTTGATGAAGATTATATCCAAAATATATGTAGTATTACATTCTTATGACGATTAGGGCATGACATTAATGAATTAAGTAATCCACATTATGGTACATTCCTTGGGAATAGTAGTATACCAAGTTATTGTGGATTAAAACATTTTTGATACACCTTAATAGGTGATACCTTCTCTCACTTAGTTCCTATTTACATTAGGACAAGACTAGTTATACCTCATACATGCCACATTGGATAGAAAAAATTAGTTATCTCTTTTTTACATAAAGGGAATTCAATAAAGAATGTGATTTAATGACAAGGAAAAATATTCAAAGATATTACATACATGAAACTTGAACAATAAGAAACAATGGAAAAAAAGGTGATGCATCTAAACAATCTTAAAGACAATCCAGGTGACACTAATGACTAAGATGACTTACTAGACTGATTCCTGCACACATTAATTTCAATTTTTTTTAAAATAATAAAAACATTTAAATATTCAAAAAAAAAAAAAAGACCTAAGCATGACACGATTGCATGTTGACATAATTTTTATATGTTATTTATCACATGTTTTGTAGATTACATATCTTTTTCTATATACACATGTATTTCATGGTACACATGAGTGATGTGCAAAACATACTGACACATATGATACATAAATACATAGATGTTGAATCATTCCTATGCCTAAGGGCCATGCCAATGCTGGGGGCATCTTATTCCACATGTTACACTATTATAGGTTATATATTTATATGGACTCTCCATTTACCATGTTGAGCTATATTGATTACTTACATATGTCTTGATTTTACTCATAATTTATACAATGTTACATGGGTATGTTAATTTAATATGTTGTGACGTTGAGATATATTTATAATGTAGACTAGAGTGAATTATTCTATGCTTCATTGATATTGTTTCTCTTGCATGATAGGCTAGTCATTACTTGTCTATTGTGTGCATCCCATTGGTCTTGTTTGTTGTGACATCTTCATGTCCTTTGTGTGGCCCTTTGGCCTTACTTATAATGATATATTCATGTCCCTTGTATGTGGCCCTTGAAATTATGTGTGGCATTAAGTAATATTTTGTGTGCTTATATTGTGTGTCATGGCCATGACATTGTCTATTGAGTTTACGAGTGCTATGATCCATATCATGTACCTCCCCATTTGTGTGTGTTGTCATGATTCATGTCATGCATATTTTAATATGTAATATTATTTAGTGAATTTATATGTGGAGGCCACTACTCCATGCCTAATTTTCATCTATCTTGTTATGACACTAGTATGCTCTACATTACATATGTTTCATACATTCCTTGATGACACATATGTTAATATGAAGAGATATTCTTCACATGTTGAGATTATACTACATGATTTTATATTTATATACATAACATGATACACTTAACTCTTTATTTTGAGATGAGTGACTCACATGCTACATTATTCACCTCAAAATGGGGCATATTAGTGGGCTTGCCATAGAGACTTAGGCCTATATGAATGGAAAATTCAGATTTTTGGATAGAATATAGGATTGGAAAATTTCATAGTGGTTCAAATATCAGATTGTGACATATATCTACATATTTTAGACACTTTTGGGTATATGTCATGCATGTGTATTCCATTTATAGGGACACAAGTATGAATTCATATATATTAGAGTGCACATGCCATGCAGATGCACATAATTTTATAGGAACAAAAGTTACAGGTTTTTAAATATCCATAGATTCAGATATATTTGAGGGAATAAGCAATGCATAAACACCCATTTTTAAACATCATGAGATATATGTTCTTAGATTAGGCACATATAACATATAGATTCATAACATTTTATATCATTTTAGCACCAATTATATCAAATTGAGGGCATGAGCTCAAGTTTTATTCTCACTATTAAAATTATTAGTTAGCATCGATTCATGTAGTATGAAAAATGTTTATGCACACTGTTTAACCCTACTTTGGATTGATGGAATCCTTACTTGGGTAGATAGGGTTAAAGATATAGAAATGATAAGGCACAATGTCGAATATTAGATTTATAACAAGCCAATTAATGTGCTAAACTCAGGTGTAACATATGCTAAATTTATTAAACTAAGAATAAGATATTAATGGAATGTATAGCTATGCTAGATATAGAAAAAACATAAAAGAGAGAACTTAGCTGGTTTTGATGCTATGGCATTGTTGGATCTAAAATAGATAGAAAATAGGTGGGAATTTTTTTTTGAAGTAGTCATTAGATTCTAGATCTGGTGTGTCTGGCTCTTTGGACAATTTTGTTAGCATGGGATGGTTGTATTGATACTACTATCTAGATTTGATGCTCATGTCTTATATGAAATATATACTCAAATATCTGGTACATTCACATCTGGGTCATGGACTGTCACTCTTGGTGAAATGAAAAAACCCTAAATTCCATCTTCAATATGACCTTGGATAAAAATGGGTTAGTGTGCACATGGTTTTGAGATGACCCAAAATAACCTATTGTCAAATGCCATTACCTACATAGCCAATACTCTAGAAGAGGGTCTCAGACTCATGTGGCTCTCCTCTATGTGTTGGCTTATGTGTGAATCATGCAATGTGTAAAGTGAGTACAATAATGACTTAGCTTGTAACTTGGAAAATATGATCTTATGACTAACATTTTAGTACTTCAGACTTGTAATTGGGTTGTTCCTTTGATTGATATCATAATAAGGTAGAATAGGAAAGCTTTTGGTAACTTGAGTACTTATTGAGTGCTCTTTTGTTTTGATTGATAGGTGAAGAATGAATGAGAGTTGATAATGTATTTATAATAATCCTATTAGGAGATAACTCATATTAAAGTACTTAGGCTGACCATTGTAATACATTTAACTTGAAAATTGGATGACTTTAGGGCATTGGACACTTGCATTGGGTCAAGATAATATCATCGATGCTACTATATATCTTGGATGCTAGTGTCTAGGGAGAAAGAGAGAAGGTATAGGTTTAAAACTTGTAGAGGTGTAAGATAAATATATTTTAATCATTTTAAGCAAGATAAGATGTCTATGTAATCAATATAAGGTAGGTTAGACTAAGAGATAGGCCAAGGGGCAAAAGATATAGTAGATGCAGGGATTACAGAAGCAACACATGTGTATAACTAAGAGGAACAACTAAGGTCTGAGTTTTCCAAGTGTACAAGACTAAGGTGTTACATAATAATAAAATATAATTTACATTACCCCCCTTTAATCTAGTAATGAACTTGCTAGTTTAAAGGAGAGGAATAAGTACCTAGGTGTGTACACACACCTCGTCTTTGATTGAATTAACTTTAAACGCTTCACTAGAGTTGAATTTGAGTGCTTTTTTGGTGACTGACCTGTAACCAAGAACATGATACAATGTATAATCAATGCATATAATCTGGGTTAAAATTACTTGAGATAGATTGAAGCTGAAAGATCAAGGTTTAGGTATACACCTCAATGTTGATGTAACTGCCTTGCCTATGGGAAAGTTATTTCTTAAAAATATGTATCATTACAAGGCTCTAAAATTGAGATTAATATAAATATATATAAATCATTAAAGTGCCAATATCCAAGGAGATAGAGATAAAGAGAGTTTGGAAGGCACATGCCCCCAACTTTGGAGAAAAAGTGAGTTGCCACATGCTAGTTGAGATTAGCTCAATTGTGCAACACAATGATAATTATAACATAGTGAGTTTGGATGATCAAATACAAACTAAAAACTTGGAAAAGTTGAGTGATTTAATCACCTCAACCATACCAAAAGGTGAACCAACTTCTACAATATATTAACTCGCTAAAGTATGTACAAGTCTGTGGGGTGTCAATATGTGTAATAGTTTTGGAATCTGAGATTGATTTGAATTTTAAAATATTAGGAACATGTTGCATAGCATATGTACCTTAGATATGTCTCATGCTGAAACTATGTATAAAAATTGTATCATGTATAGGATTCTGCCATAAATGTGTATCATAATCATATAACTATGTGCTTTGGCCTATTCAGATAACTATGTAAGTGTGGAGGACATACTTCCAAAGCAGACCCCCACTATATATGGAGAAATATGAAAATTATATAAGTACCAATATGGAGGATATATTTCTAAAACATTCCCTCATTATAAATTAGAGATGCTGAATATTGAGTAGGTGTGGAGAACATGATTCCAAGGCATGCCCCCACTAAATTTTTGAATCAATATAAGTACCATACTAAATGAATGTGGAGAACATGATTTATAAGCATGTCCCAATTAAATCTGAAAATTGTGAATGTGTGGAATCTATGTCTATATGACATACCCTTATAAACACCTAAAAATAGCGACAAATGGCTTTTGACTGGACTTCAGACCGATTCGTACCAACCATTGCAAACTAAGCATAAGAATCACTGAACATATCAAATTTTCTTGTTTATCATTCATCAAAGCTAAAAATCATGTTGAGGCATCCCTAATTGGGGTATCCTATTGTATGCAACCATAAGCTCTCATCTATTCATCCCTAAGCATCTTGCGGTATCACAACAATGAATTTGGCCTATGCACATATTAAGTGGGGCACATGAACAAATATAAAATATTGAAAGAGATAAATAAATAATCAAAATTGATTAATAAGCTAAACCAAATTAAATTCCTAGTTAAATTATCATGTGCAATTAATGAATAAATAAAAAAGGAAATTCAAAAATATGACATATCCTAGCTTTTCATGATTACCTTTTGTGAGTTATCAAGCCTTTTACAAATGTCCTAAAATATCTATTTTGGAGAGCCATGCCTATTAATTTAAAATCATTATTACTTGAAAACTATTAAATCTACTAGGGTTATATTTGACTCACCTATCTTAGGTTTGAACCCATTCCATGTTTAAACTGCACTTTGACTCACCTTGGGTTGGTGTTAGTTCCTAAGATTATAAATACAAACCCTTGCCTATTGAATCCTAAGATTCGATATTGTAGACTTATAATTCAAGTTTTGTTGCATGAGATCCATATCAATAATGCTATAATGCACAAATATTTAGCTAAGCCATACCAAGCCAACACAAGCCACAATTGTGCCAAGGAGAGAAGGAGCCAACGAACCTCCAGTGCCAAAGACTCTTTGAAGCAAAAATTGAGCAAGCCACTCAAAAATGCATCTGGAGCTTCCAAGGAAGGTAAGAGATTTGATGTCTTTTGCATTTTAATTGTGATTCCATTTCTCTTTTGTTCATTAATCTCACCCTTAAGATCTAGGCTTGTAAGAGTTAGTGTGTTTTTATTGAGTTTTGTTTACTTGAAATAACATGATACTAACCTCCCTTCTTGAATTTATATGATCACAAATGGCATGCATGACGAGACCTAAAACATCTCACATAAAAAGGAGACCAAGTGAAGCTCTTAGTTTTTTAAATGAATGCTTGATCATCTTTAAAATTTGAGTGTTTAATTTTTTTTCGTATTCTATATTTTTTAAGTTACATAGATTTACACAGAGACTGAGATCAATTTTGCATAATCGACATTGGTTTTGCATAATTGACATCAGTTTTGCCTAATCAACATCAATCCTATCTAACCATCATCGGTTCCATATGTAGAGCGGAACATGATATAAAAATTTGGTTTTTAAGTTTCCTTAAAGGTTGTAGGTTGATTTTTGTGATTTTAAAACTTGCTAAGTCTCTATCTAACCATCTTGTTGCAGGATCCAGAGGTTTTTCTAAATATTTTACACTAAATTGGGGTTAATAAGTGTTTTGTGAAAAAATGTTTTTTGCCTAAGGGTTCACAGGTAACCACCATCAATTTTTATTGATCGACATCGGTTCTATTACAACCAATGTCATTTTCATTATAATCAACATTAGTCACTATGGATCGATGTTGATCTCTATGTAACAAAAATAGAGAAACCTGAGAGCTTGTTTCTAAATCTTATTTTCTCATTCATCATAGTGCTTCAAGGTAGGCTAGAACCCTCTAAAATTTTTAGGGCCAAAGCGTGAAAGAGGACATAAATTTTCAAGTGCTAATTCTTGAACATTTCATTTTGGTGTCTAGAAGGAATTTAGTTAAGGCTTGAATATTTCGTTTTAGTTCTTGAAAGGAACCTAGGTGTTTATGTTTAGTTGTTTTGTGAAATTTTACAAGTTTGCAATTAAGGACAAGGGGCCAAGAAAATTTCACAAACACTTCCATTTGGTGCATTAAACTAAATAATTATTTATTTTATGCTAGATTTTTTATACTTATTTGTTTTTGTTATAAATGAAGGATGCATGTATGCTCTCCTCCAATCCCCTTTAGGGAACTTAGGTGACCAAAATCACTTATTCCTTGTATTTTTGCCTTTGTACAAGGCATGAAAATAATGTTGTTAAGGCTCTCCCCAAAACCTATATGGTTTGGGTGATCTAGACACAACCTTTAAAGTCTTTTCACTTGGTCATTTATTTTATGCAACATGGCTTGTGAGCGGGAGTTCATAGCCCCTCATGAGTTATTTAGGGAAGCTTTATCTCAAGGTTTCATCTCTCAACATTATTTCAACCCCATTTCATGGTGGGGTATATAAATCAGAGCACAAATATTATGATTTCTAGGGAAATGAGAGGCTAACCTTTCCAATCATAATGAAAACTGAGTCAAGTTTGAATAATTAGGGGATTCCACTAAGAAGTACATAGATGGAATCACTATGCAAAGGAATGACCCTTGCATAGTAAGTTATCCAGTATGAAATCAACTGATGTGATTACATCTCTAGTGTTAACCATACTTGAGACCATCTAGATGTAAACAACCTATAGTTTTAGAACAATCCCACTTACCACATAAATACTATTGATGCAAGGCGAGTAGCCCAAAGTTTCATGTCACCATAAAATATCTTGAGATAAGAAGGGGCCTAAAATACCTAATTTTCATGTGTTTTATTTTTGGATTAACACTTAAAATCCTCTCAAGAGAATGTATATAGATGGAATTTGATAGTACTACACAACCTTGTTAGTTTTAGGATCCAGGATGTTACATCTAGATGTTTATGTCATTTTATCCTTTATTTCATGGTTTTTGAGTCTAAACTATCTATTTTGTTTGTTATGCCATGTCAAAAAGAGTTTTGTGTCCACATCACTCCATTTTTTGAGGAGGTGTTATGCCATTCCTTTGACACCATGCTTTTGCTTTAATTTTTTTTGATAGATCTTTGTGTGTGTGTCACTTGATTGGAAAGGGTAATGTTATGCTACCCAATCCATTTGAAGTTTTGTGCCTTGGAGTCTTGAAATAAAACTTTGATTGCATCTTTAGAGTGAGATAATTCCATTGAACTACTCAAATCATTTCATAGACTTGTTTTTTCCATGTGTCCAAGTTTCTAATTTTAAACCAATCTACATGTGTCTTTTGGATCTTAACATAGTATCATTATGTCATTCACTTTTGTCTAGATTATTGATCAAATAAGCCTAGTATTCCTAAGTTGAGTTTTTAATTAAACTTGATAAGTTCAAATCCAAACATTGATTGATTTCTATTTATGCCTTGTCCACTTTGGACATAGACATCGATCATTCTCTTTTGGGTTGTGTAACTTAGGTTAATTCTTTACCCAATTTGAAAATTATTGTTTGTGCTTTTATTTGGGAGAAACAACTTATTTATCCATGTGCCTTTTGTTTCATGACTTATGCCAATTGAACAAGTTCATGTTTGATTCTGAATGCCTAGTCTATGCCAAAGTGTTTCAGATTTGTTAGATTAAATTTCACCTTGTTTTAAGTCTAGTTTTTTTGCTTGTTTTGCCAAAAGTCCTAGAACATGCTTGTTTGAACCTAGATTTTGACATCATGTTTGGCCAAAATACCTAACAATTTTTATTTATTTAGATTAGACTTGTTTGGAACACTTTGGCCTTAGAGTTTATCATACCGGTTTTTATTCAGCTACTTGACTTTTGGTAAAGACATTTGACATTAGACATTTGATGTTAGATTATTTTAGACCAAGTTTTAACACAAACCATTTTGGAGATACAACTCCATTTACTTCAACCAAGTTAGACCAATTTCAAACCTTTTATCCTTTGGAAATAATTTTTAAGAGTCTGAATAACTCTAGACCTTTTGCAGAGCTTTCATCATTGATGTGGATATGTCTCATTACACTTATGGTGGAAATATGTAAAATCCAAGTATGATATAATAGCCAGACACCTATGGTGAGGAACTAGTTTGTGAGATAGAGTCTTATCCTCCTTACAATCCTCAATTGTAGAACAAAGCCAAGATCCTCAAGCATAATGTTCGGTGTTACATTCTTTGGGCTGGTTGATGTACGATGTTTGCCATCTCACTGATCATGACATCCGATCCCCCACCTATACTATTAACCCTCCTTTAGACTGCATGAGCCACCAAGCTCCATAGTGTTCAAGGACTACCATTTATATTCCAAGACCTCATCCTTTGTCTTATGATAGCAACCAAGCTCCACAATGCCCTACCATTTCTATACCAAGATCTCATGCTTTGGCTTATGTGAGCAATCAAGCTTTGCAGTGCCCTACCATTACCATTCTAGGACCTTGTCCTTTGTCTCATGATAGAAACCAAGATTCACAATGCCCTACCATTTCCATTCTAGGCCATTTCATGTATAGTATCTTGTTATCCCAATAAAGTTGTCCAATCATGATTAGATGGGTCACAATTACCATCCTACGCCATAAAATAGCCTTTGTTAAGCTTATCATTATCCAACCACTGAACATTCCTCATCCATTAATGACCATTACCCACTTCAAAAAACCCATACTATTTCTCCAACTAAAACTGAGCCAATCAGTACCTCTCCAACTGAGCCAATCATTTAAAGAACTAGATATAATCAAAACTGGTATTTTACAATTGCTTGTAAACTAAAGCCAATAAAACCAAACAAAGCCATAATGATTTTGTTAAACTAACCATTGTGATGAGTCAACATGTGAGGAATCACCTTTTGATCCTATACCTATTATTAAGGAGTCTCACTCTGAGAAGCTAGTCCTTCCTGAGTCACTTCTTAATGATTATAATTGACTTTGGGCAAATCATTATCTCAACCATATGCCTATTTTAAAAGAGCCTCCCTTTGATAAACCAATCTCTATGCAGTTGTCTCTTAACCTTTTTACCATTGTTGAAGAGTCTCACTTTGACAAACCAGTCTCTATGGACTTCATTATGCCATCATAGGCCATTATTTATCCAATACCAAACATTCAACAAGATATCATTATAGCAGTATCCACACTAAATGAAGAATCAACATTGAAAATAGGTTATATTCTTGAACCAACATCAGATTTAGCATTAGAAGTAGAATCAATTTTAGTCTCAACATTGGTTTCAGAGTCTATTGAGTTAGAATCAACTTTAGAATCAAAATATGTTTATGGTTTTTACAACATTGGTTATGTATGCCTTGAAGATCCAATTGAATACATTTGTGATCCTTCCATGGTTTTTGAGGATGATTACTTTAGCTTTGACACAAGTTCTCCTAGTATCTTCTACGATAATTATGCGGACTCTTCCTATTCCATTACTATTCCATATGCCATTAGCACCAACCAACCTAACCATTTTATTGACCTTCCACTTCCCACAAGTGTCGATTAAGACTGATAGAATCACATTTTTTTGAAATGCATCCATGGTGACATATCAATTATAGAATATCAGGGGGGCCAAGACCATATTCATTCATAAGAAAAACCATTTCCTATTGATTTTTTTTTGAGGTTCTAGTAGGAAATCAAAGTCCAAACTCAACATCTTCTAGTGAAACCTTTTCAGAGGTGCTAAGAAGGCAATCGAAGTCAAAAGTCAACATTCCTCAGTGAAAAATTATTAGAGGTGCTATGGGAAAATCAAGACAACTTCATTAGTGAAAACCTCATCGAGGTGCCAATAGTTGAGCATAATAGTTCTTCACTACTTGATGAAGACATTATTAAAGATTAAATAAGTACAACTTCAAATATACAATCTAATTAGATGGTGGCTACTCTTAGGCCCAAACAACAAAAAAATTGGTTGTCCTATAGAGAGAATATTTGAAAGTCTTCAGCCCCACCATAACCAAAGTTATGCCAAATTTGGAATCAACAACATGGTATGTGCTTAAAATTTTTGATCTCATTTATCACCCAACCGTTATACATTCCATTATCATCCACCTTTATATTTACAAATCACACCTATCATCTATTGTTTATCTATATTTACCATCCTTAGACACACTTTAATTTATCAAGGTTACAAAGATACCTTATCTCAATAATTAGAGGAAACAAAATCAATGACCAATGAATATCACAACAACATTCTTGGCATCCAAATCTACAACAGGTTGTTGAGAGAACAACTATTCAAAAGAGGCGTGGGCTAGTAATTTACATGATTGACTATTTTAGTTGTATCATATGCTGATCAAGATGTGTATCTCCACATCAACAAGAACAATATAAACATTTACCTTGCCAAAAACAAAAACCATACCTTTTCCACTTGCTAAAAACCATACCCTTGTCATTGTCATTCATCATTTACCTTGCCATTTTCATTTTGCCATTCTTTTTTCCATTATTTTGTACCCTACCACTTACCTCACATTATTACTTGGAGGTAACCCTATTACCTTTATAGCCGATTTCCATCATCTTCCTCAATAATTCCGTATCGTATGCCATCTTACCATGCTATTCCTATTAGACCTAGCCTATTTTTAGCCATCCTACCTACCCCTTTTGATCTTGGTTCCTTTGGTTCTTCCCACACCTTCCATGAGGGGATTTTGATCTAGTTTCAATAGTTTTAGAATTCCATGTTTAAATGATAATTTATGAAAGTAGTGTGATAGTGGATTTGGCAAGTTATCTTTCATTTACAATTGATCATTACCATGGATTATAACTTCCTATGGGAAAATCCATGTTCCACCTTGTGTTACTAGTTATAACCTATTAGGAATAAATCAAAAATTAATGCAGAATAATTTCATAGAATCAAAATAACAAGAGCTATAAACAAAGATACATAAAGAACATAAATTTAAGTGCACAACAAGAATATAAGATTTAATGTGGTTCACTAAATGTGGGCTACATCTAATAAGAAACACTTGCTTAGATCTTATTACAAGCCAACAAGAGTAGAATCCATTCTCAGATCAGTCTTCTCATAATTACAATTCACAAATATTGTTTAGAGCTACGCTCAATAAACTTTCCTAAATTTACACACTCTATTCACCTTTACAAACTTAGTTCTTTCAATGTATTACCTATTATATGTCCCTATATGATAATACATCAATAGGTAACTAACATAGTGGTTTTAAAAAATAATGGGTACCAAAAACATGGGCCAGGTCAACCCATAATGGTTCCTTATTAATCATGGGTGATGACATCACACATATACAACTATAGATAAACCACATATCTATACTCTTGGAAAAAAAAGGTCCAAAAAATTGGTGAGAATACATTAAGAGTGTACAATAAATTTTAATGTACAATATCTGAAATACATTGTAATGTGGAAATAGGCTTCACAACATAACAATATCCCACTTGAAGATTGATATCCTTTGAGTAGGCTTCTAAACCCTTCACTGTCATCTGTGAAGGCTAACCAAAGCTAAACATAGCATCAATTTATCCCTTGTGACCATCTTGGTCATCATGTCTGTAGGATTTTGACTGTTATGAATCTTTTCTAGCTTTAACTTTTATTCTTCCAATGCTGTTCTAATGAAATGTTACCTCAATTATATATGTTCATCCTAGAGTGGAAAGTGGATTTTTTTTCTAGGTGTATATCACTCTAAATATCACTATATAACTTCCCTTCCTTCTACTTATGCCCCAACTCTTCAAGCAACTATTGTAACCAAATCATCTCTTTGTTTGCCTCTATGGCAGTAACACACTCAACCTCTATAGTTAACAAAACCACAAGTTTTTATAGTCATAAAATACAACTCACCACTATGTCCCCTATAGTAAATACATATCCAATCGTGCTCCTCCTGCTATCTAAATATCTATCCATGTCTGAATCTACATAACCACACAAAGTGGTGTCTAATCCACCATAGCTTAAAACTATCCCCATGGTCCTTTTCAAGTACCAAAGGATCCACTTCACTACCTGCCAGTGCTCTCTACCTGGATCACTCATGTACTTACTTACTACTCCAACTATATGAAAAATATATAGCTTAGTGCACACCATGGCATACATCAAACTACTATCTACTAATGAGTATGGTACACAAGACATATAGATTCTCTCCTCCTCTATCTTGGGACACTGCTCTTTTGATAACTTGAAATGGCCTGCAAAGGAATCCCAAACAGTTTAACATCCTACATACTAAACCTATCCAAGAATTTTTTAATGTAATATTTATAAAATAAATTCAAATTTCATTCCTTTCTATCCTAAGTTATTCTCATACCAAGGATTTATTTTGCTGCCCTTAAATCCTTCATAGCAAAGAAATTACTAAGTTGTTCCTTGAGTACCTTTATTTCCTGCATGTTCTTACTTGTAACTAATATGTCATCCATATATAGACATGATAATGTAATTTACATCATAAAACTTTTTGATATATGCAATGGTTTGAGTGACACTTGGAGTATCCCTCTTCTGTCATAAAACTATCAAATTTATTATACCACTATCATGGAGCTTGTTTCAAGCCATACAAGCTCTTCTTCAGTTTACACACCATATTCTTCTTCCCTATGACCTCATATCTCTATGGCTGCTCCATTCATAAGTCCCCCTTCAAATCACCATGAAGGAATGTAGTCTTCACATCTAGCTACTCTAAGTGCAAGTTTTTTGCTACCACTATTCCAATAATAGTCCTAATAGAAGTCTTTACCACTAGAGAAAAAATCCCATCAAAATCAATTCCCTTCTTCTATACAAACCCCTTTACCACCAACTAGACCTTGTACCTTTTATTGCCTCCATCATCCTCTTTAATTATGTACACCCACTTGTTCTATAATGTTCTCTTACCTTCAGGTGAGTTTACCAAATCACAAGTCTGATTTTCCATGAGAGACTAATGCTCCTCATCCATTGCTTATTTCCACTTCTTTCTGACATTTACCTACATTGATTATTCAAATCACTCTGGATCTCTCTTTTTAGTGAGTAATAAATAATTAAGAGATGAATAAAAATTTTCAAGTTCCCTCCTTACCCTAGAAGACCTTCTCACCTCAGGAATTTGGGATTCCTATGGAGTAGGTGCCTGAACTAGTTTCTTGGACACTTTACCATCTACAATGTCCTCTAACACTATGTAATATTTTTTATAATACTCTTTTTGATCCTATAAATACTATTTATACATGAATTTTTCATTAAATACCACATCCCTAAACCAAAATATTTTCTTGTTTTTAAAACTCTAAATCCATAACCAATAAAGGTGCAGTTTATAGACTTAGCCTCTAACTTGATCCTACCATATTTATCAATATGAAAAAAAGATTCATAGCCAAATAATCTAAGAAATTAATAATCAACCTTCTTACCAGACCAAACTTCCTTAGGTATGCCTCCATCTAAAGAAGATGAAGGTCCTCTATTGATCAAATATACAACTATGTTTACTGCTTCAACCCAAAACTAAAGGGACAGTCCTATATGCAACCTCATGTTCCTAGTACACTCCATGATAGTCCTATTCATCCTTTATAACACTCCATTATGCTATGGAGTTCTTGGAATTATCCTCTATCTATGAATTCCATTCCTAGAATAGTAATAAAATACTTCATTGCTGAAATATTCCTCCATTATTTGACCTGAGACATTTCAACTTGAGACACGTTTCATTCTCAACCAAGGCTTTCCATATTTTAAATGTATCAAACACATTGTATTTTATCCTAATGCCATACACCCAAACTTTACTAGTTGCATCATCAATAAAAATGACATAATAATATGAGCCACCAATAGAAGATACTTGAGTTGGCCCCCCATACATTTGAATGAACCAACTCCAACTTATTATCCTTCTTCGTAGGTTCAACCTTGAGAAACTTTACCCTTTCATAAATTATATACACATAGTCTTCACATAAATCTAAATCAAACCCTTTCAATCCGGGTAACCTATCCTTAAAAATTTGCATGCCCTTTTGGCTCATGTGACTGAGCTTATTATGCCACAAAGTTGCATCTACATATGTAATAAATAAATTAAAACAATCAAAACTATTTGATAAATACATGGTACCAACCTTATTACCTCTTGCTACCACAAGAACACCCTTGGTTACCTTCCAATAATCTACTATAAAAGTCACCATACAACTTTCACTGCCTAGCTGTGCTACAAACACCAAATTCTATCTCAACTTGGGCACATGCCTAACATATTTTAGTAGCCAAGTGTCACCATTATGTATCTTGACCTGAACACATCTTTTTCCTACTATACTTTAAGGTTCATCATCACTAAGATAAACATGTCCAAAATCCCCTTGAATATAATCAATAAAATAATGTCTATGTGTTGTAGTATGAAAAGAAGCCCCTGAATCTAAAACCCAATACTCAACAATATTATCTATGGAGAGAATTAATGCATCCTAACAAACATTACTTGCTACCACATTTACCTCTTTGGTGTCTTCCTAATTTTTATTCTTGTTCTGAAGAACCCAACAATCCTTCTTCGTATGCCCAATCTTTCCACTGTGCCAACATGCCATCTTGCTCTTTGATTTTGACCTTCCTTAACCATTTGAATTTCCATGATTTCCTTTTCCTCTATAATTTTGTCTCCCTCTACTCTCTACTACCAAATCATCACCTAAAGTAACAATTTTCCCATAGTTTTTTTGTATTATTTCCTCGCTACAGATTACTCCTATGACATCCTCAAACTTCAACTTGACATTGTTAGAGACTGAGTTGCTCACATCCATTACCAAGCTATTCTAACTCTCTGGTAAGGAATAAAAAATAAGTAGAGCCCTGAATTCATCATCAAAGTCAATTTTTATAGAGTTCAACATACTCACAATCATATTAAATTCATTCAAATAATCATCAATAGAACCATTTTTAAACATCTTCATATTAAATAATTTTTTGATTAAAAATATTTTATTAGAAGCAAAAGGTTTCTCATATAAACTCCCTAATACATTCACGAGACCTTCCATGGTCTTCTCCAATGATATATTAAATGTGACTAAAGATGTAAGGCATAATCAGATGGCCCCAAATGATTTTTGGTCAAGCATCTCTAAGCCTCATCTATTTTACCCATTGGTTATTTTACTTTTCCTCCCAATAGAGCATGGACATCTTTTTGATAGAGGTAATCCTCCATCTGAATCTTCCATGGACCAAAGTTCTACCCATTGAAATTTTCAACCTTTGATCTACTATCATCAACCATAGCTCCCACTTAAACTAATAACCCTTCTTAAGATTCAACACTTTAGTAAATACAATCTGAAGATCTGATACCAATTGTTAGGAATAAATCAGAAATTAATACAAAATAATTTCATAGAATCACAATAACAAGAGCTATAAAAAAAGATACATATATATCAAAAATTCAAATGCACAATAATAAGATAGGATTTAATGTGGTTCACCCAATGTGGGCTACATCCACCAAGAAATGGTTACTCATATCTTATTATAAGCCAACAAGAGTACAATCCACTCTCAGATCAGTCTTCTCACAATTACAATACACAAATATTGTTTGGAGTTACACTCAACAAACTCTCCTGAATTCACACTTGAATTCACACACTATATTCACCTTCACAAACTTAGTTCTTTTGATGTATTACCTATTGTATGCCCATCTATGATAATACGTCAATAGGTAATTGACATAACAATTTTAAAAAATAATGGGTACCAAAACCATGGGTCCAGTCAATCCATAATGTTTATCCATTAATCATGGGTGATGAAACTACACATATAAAAGTATAGATAAACCAAATATTTATACTCCCAAAACCTGATGAGAATACGTTAAGAGTGTATAATACATTTTAATGTACAATATTTGAAATGCATTATAATGTGGAAATAGGCTCCATAACATAACATAACCGCCTTGGTCAAATTAGTAGTATAAACCTATGCCATTATTTCCTAATTATAACCACCTATGGGTAAATTAAGAACAACACCTTTTACCATGAATTGTTACATCACCTTGCCATTACTATTTTCATTTTATTCACCATCTACCAAAATTTTAAAACTTGTTATAACCTAGTCAGTTCTCAAGGCCTTTTGAGTTGGTGGAACTATTGTGACTTGAGTTCTTAATGGGACTATATAGGCCATGCTCAATTCATGTTGAGGTCAACTCAGTCCCCCTTTTTATATGCTCTTGTAATTTTTTGAGCAACCTAAGATAATGATCTTGTCATTTTGTGAGTGGTATCTTGTCAATCTCTAATGAGTTAAGATACCTCAAAATTCTAAAAACATTCAAAAATTTTGAAATAAAAAAACATTTGTCTTGTCTAAGCCTATTTAGTCATCTTCAATCTGCCCTACTGGGGCAAATCCATTCTTAGGATGCTTTCTTTTGCTTTTAATTTTAGGTTTTTTTGTGTTTGTTTGTTTGCTTTCCTATTTATTTGATTTTAGTACTGTGCCTTAACTTAGTCTATATGTGTTCATTGGGTGATTCCTTGCACATTATTCTTGAGTTCATCCATATTCATATGTCAACATTGTCATTATGGTTTTTATCATTGGTGCATTATTTTTAATTATTTATTAGATCGAGAGTCAGTCCTTATGCATATTTTAGTAGAGTTATTATGGTGTTCTATCATAAGGCATCTTATCACGTGCTATAGAAAAAATTAGCTTAGGAAGTCTTACAAGTAATGGAGCCACAAAAATTTCTCCTTGGTAACCTTGGAAAATCTTCCCACCCTCTTTGATCAAATTAACCCCTTGACTATTCTAGTTGTATCAATTCTAATAAAGATGACCATCTCCGTATTGATAGGTACAATTAAATCATTCACATTGATCAACCTTTATTCTTCTATTCATATCTTCATCACCTTTGTGCATCCTCATGTGCTCAGTTGTTTTTAGCTTCTTTAGTCATTATACCATTGCATCTACATTTTTACCTACTCATATTTAATCTTTATAACAGGTTGTATCCTTGAGTTATGCTTGCTAGTTTGCCCTAATGGGGCATAATAAAAAAATATTTTTTATTCTAGGTCATCTTAATGATTATAAATACCTGTGGGAAAATCATTATTTTGACTCATCATCCCTAAATAGGGAATATGCCTATGTCACTGATTATAAACATCTTTGGGAAAATTAGTGTCTCAACCATTGTATGATTATAACTATCTTTGGGCAAATCAGTACTTTTTAAATCAATGCATGTAAGCATTATCTCATTTGCATTAATCTCACACATGGCTTAATTTCATTCTTCTTCTTACTTATTTTTGAGGTATCATTCATCAAATGTATGTGTCAACCACTCCCTTGAGGGGGTATCATTATAGGATTCCCAAATGTTGTTTGGAGTTTCTTATTCAATCATCATTTTTTAAAGTTTTTTTTATTATTTGAGAAGATGTTACTGTGCCTATATTCTTGCAACATATTTTTAAATAGGGGAAAACTATAGACACCTGAAATTGGACACAATTAGCTTCTGACCAGACTTTAGATCGATTCCTACCAACCATTACAAACTAAGCTTAGGAATCACCAAACATCCTAAATTTGCTTGTGTATCATTCATCAAAGCTCAAAATCATGTTGAGGCATCCATAATTAGGGTATCCTATCATATTTAACCATAACCTCTTACAGATTCATCCCTAATCATCTTAAAAATAATGCTTCAATATAAGTACCATACTAAATGAATGTGGAAAATGTGCTTTTGAAGCATGTCTGAATTGAATATAAAAACTATGAATCTTTGGAAGATATGTCCATATGACATGCCCCCATTGATTTTATAAATTGGTATCTATATTTAATACTAAATAAATGTGGAGAACATGATTCCAAAGCATGCCCCCACTGTAATCTATAAATTATGAATGTGTGGAAGCCATGTCCCTATGACATGCACCCACTAAATTTGAGAACTATTAAAACTATGGATAACATGCTTCTGAAGCATGCCCCCACTAAAATTATCCCCTTTGAGGTGAGGGAAAAATAGTACCTGGAAGTTACCTCACATGAAAAGGGCAAGACAACTATAAAATATGTGAATGTAACCATGTGGCATATAAGGAAACATGTCTAGGTAAATGTATCATTGAAGTGCATAGAACCAATGTGATCACATGTAGGCCTAAGATGCATGATAAATATCATGGAAAAGTCTAGATAATAATAGTATAATTTCAACAAGAAAATAAACACACACAATAAGAGAAATCAAAAGCAAGTCAAAAGGCAATGGCCAAATGAGACTGCAAACAAGGGGCATGTTCAAATACCATAAAATTGAATGGACATGACCCAGTCAAAGATCCACAAAATAAATTAATGAAATATTCAAATTTCCATACAATAATCAGTTACATATTAAAATGTCCAAGGATGAAAACATAGGCACATGGGCTGCATACAACATAACATATTTAAATGATCGAAAAAACAAGATAATAGCAAGGCAAAACACTCAAAGAAGTGTATAAAAGAAAATCATAAGCAACCAACATAAACATGTCATAGTAGCCCCTGGATCAAATGTGTGAAAAAAATGTAAAGTACATAGTATATAAAGTACCATGTACAAGGTATAATCATTGATAATAGGCACGTGTAAGTACATATGTAAGCTCAAACTTGATAGTGTAGAGTTGATCATCAAATCATATAACCTATGTGTATCAAGATCATATAATATGGATGCCCCTAATGTTTGGGTGATATGAGTAGAGGGAAATCTCAACACCCATAAGTGTATCATGTACCTATGTATGCCTATATATGTGTAAGTAGGAGTAAATGATATCCTAGACCTCAACATAGAACTAACACATAGATGCCAAGGAGCCAATATAACATGTAAGTGCCAAAAATGTTTTTGGATTTTTGAATGTTTTTTATTTTTTGGTATTTTTGAATATGAGGAAATATCATCCTATGATGCCATCTAAGGATGGCCATTAATATCTCCCCCTAGTGTGAACCTTACAACCTCAAGTTAGAATTATCTGATTGGCATGAATATACTTAACACACCCATACACTATAGAATTTACTGCTTAAAGTGTATATCAACATGTCAAATACACCTTTAAAAGGTATAACTAAAAAACTAGAAATCACACTTGTGAAACTAACCTATAAAGGTAGATCAATCAAACCAAGAACCTTTTGGGAGGTCCCATCGAATGATCTGACTAATCTAGCAGAGTGGTGTAAATCATGGTGAGTATAACTCAAATGCGTAAGTAATGTTATGGTGCAAACATTTTAGCTTGCACCATTATCAATCATAAAGCTAAATACAAGGTATTTATCAATGTATACTTTAATGAATAGAGAATTAAGATCAAAGTCATCATCCTTAACTTTATTTTCATCAAATAAAATGATAGGTTTCTAAACCATAGGAGGTATATGCCATGTTTAAGTACCAATAACCCTATCTAGTGGGTGCCCATAATATGATGGAGGATTATGTACATTATATTGCATTTAAAATTTTCATTGCTTCTTATAATGGTCCTACAAAGGATTGTTAAATATTTTATGTTTATGGTGATCACCAGGTTGTAAACCAAATTCCTTTGGAGGATCATCAAATGTAATATGTTGGTCATTGATGAGGTCTTAGATCTTATGCTTTAAGGTAAAATATCTATCCATAGAATGCCTAAGGTCTTGGTGATAGTCACAATAAGCATTTACATCATATCCTTTGGGTAGAGGTCTATTTACATCAACCACTATAGGAGGAGGGAGAGAAATAAGATGAAACTATAGAAACTATGGGAGTAATGAAGTAAGAGGCTCAGGTAAATGTGTAAAATGTCTCCTTGGTGCATTAGATAGGAGAAACTGATTAGTCTATTGTGTAACTACATTAACCATGGTGGTTGTTTCATTTTTATGCTCATGAGGTTTTACCTTATAACTTGGTTTGATTGTAAATTTTGTACTAGATGTAGATTTAGATGGTGTGTTGACTACATAATTGAACTTATTCAATGACATAAGCTTCATTTCATGGTCCCGTATAACATGGCATAATTCATCATAAGATTGATTTTTTTAAAATAAAGGACTTATGTAAAGGAAAAAGCAAAGTTTGTTTGAATATGTCTTGTAACTCTTTATTTGCCATATGATTGGTCATTTTGGCTAGCATTGTCTTATATCTCAAGACATATTCATTGATTAGTTTATTGGTTCCTTGTTTGATCTTTGTAATTTGAGCATATGAAATTTTTTGGGTAATGCTAACATAAAAGTGTGCCAAAAATTGATTTACAAGAGGTTTAAATGCTTTCATATATTTAAGAGGTAAGTCATAAAACCACCTCAAAACATAATCCTTGAGGCTCCTTGAAAACAATTTGGTCAAAATTTTATCATTGGAAGCCTAATCAAGGTACGCTACATAGAAGGTTTGAATATGTTGTTTAGGATCACCCTTTCAATCATAAATGTGAACTTATGTGCAAAAAATCTATTTGGAAAAAGGTACAAATAGATCTCAAGTGCAAGAGGGGTATGTAACAAATCATGTGAATATATAACATGTGAAGGCTTTGAAGCCTTTTGTTTAATGTTTAAAACCTTGTCCTTCAAGGTCTTTATGACTTGAAGGTGTGATTAAACTATAGGCCCAATGGGATTTTGATTAGCAATTTGAATAGTCACCATAGGGGATGAAAACATGTTTTGAGTTGTAATAGTCATGGAAAATGATATTTGTGTTGAAACAATGGGTAAGTTCATAATAGATGTATCAATAGTAGTTTTAGGGAACAAAGGTTGAAACACATAATACATTCGCCCATTAGATGTAGGTAGATTTATAAGTGTGGGTTGAGTTATAGTACCCTTTAAAGATTAACCATTAGTAGGTGAGGCAAACTTAGTTTTATCTTGTTTAATTATTTCATCCTTTGTAACATATAAAATGGCATGTATTAAGCACTTGTTATTATTGAGACGAGTATTCAATGTTTTTTGATCTTCCATTTGGAATCGGGTTTTTGCATTAACATTTTCAATTTCTTCACAAATGAAAAGTTAAAAATTTGTAACAAAGTAAAATAACAAAAAATTAAAAATATAGCAATTTGAAACCCTAGCTGGTTTATAACCCTAGGAATAAAAAAAAATTGCATTCACATGGATCGGGTTCACCAAATGTTTATCACTAATTTGGATTGATGGAATCCTTACTTGGGTAGATAGGGTTAAGGATATAGAAATGATAAGGCACAAGGGTGAATATCAAATCTACAACAAACCAATTAATATGATAAACTCAAATATACCATATGATACATTTATTAATATGAGAATAGGCTAATAGTGGAAAGTATAACTATGATAGATATAAAAATGACATAAAAGAGAGTACTTAGTTGGTTTTGATGTTAATACAGTGCTATATTTGGAATAAATAGAAAGTAGGAAGGAAGATAGTTTTAGAAAAGTCATCAGAAATTATATCCAATGTCTCTAGCTCTCTGGACAATTATGTCAACCAACGATGGTTTTGTTGATGTTACTATCTAGGCTTGATGCTAGTGTCCTATACAAAATAGCTACTCAAATAGGATGTGACCACCTGGATGCTTATGGGTTTTGATTTTCCTTCATTATGGTGCATTTAGATCTAGGTCATGGATTATCACTCCTGATGAAATGGCAAAAAGCTATCTTTCCATCTTCAATGTGACCTTGGAAAAAAATGGGTTAGTGGGCACATAGTTTTGAGCTGACTCATAATGACCTTATTGTCAAAGGGTGCTTCTTACATAACCAATACTTTAGAAGAGGGACTTAAACTCATGTAGTTCTCCCCTACGTTTTGGCTTGTGTGTGAATCATGCAATGTGTAAAGTATAATAATGACCTAGATTGTAACTTGAAAAATATGGCCTTATGACTGATCCTTTAGTACTTCAGATCTGTAGATGGGTTATTCTTTTGACTGATATTAGAATAGGGTAGAATATGAAACTTTTGGTAAATTGAGTGCTCTTTTAGTTTGATTGCTAGGTGAGGAATGAATGAGGGTTGATATTATATTTATATCAATCATATCGGGAGATAAATCACATTAAATCACTTAGGCTGACCATTTTAATACATTTCATTTGAAAATTGGATAAATTTAGGGCACTGAACACTTGCATCAATTCAAGATAGTAATGTTGATGTTACTGTCTATCCTAGATGTTAGTGTCTAGGGAGTAGGATAGTAGGTATAGGTTTAGAACTTATAGAGGTGTAATATAAGTACATTTTAAACATTCTAGGCATGATATGATGTCTATGTCATCAATATAAGGTAGGTTAGACTAAGATATAGGCTAAGGGGCACAAGATAACATATATGTGAGGCTTGTGGAAGCAAGGCATCTGTAGAACAAATAGGAAAAACCAAGGTCTGAGTTTACCAAGTGTAAAAGATGAAAGCACTACATAATCACAAAATATCTACACACACACACACTATTACAACTATTTATATGTAATCATAATTGATTTTACCTAAAAGTGAGCAACCTTGAATCTATAAGTCTACTTGTAGGAGTTGATTCATTTTTTTTGAGGTAAAATAGTTGAGGTTAAATGATGCTAAGAGGCCTTGAAATTGCTCATAGTGAGCTTAATATGTGTCTTTCACCTTTCATCTTAAGGTTATAATATTAGTGTAAAATTAGTTACATAAGTTAGTTTGGTTGGGGTTAAACAATGCTTAACGACCTTGGCACTACTACCTTTTGATTTGCTAATGAGAATTGGGACATTTTAATTTCTAATCCATGTCCTTACCTTAGTTATAAAAAAATGGGGTATAATGACCCAAATTCTCAGCATCCTATGAAAAAGTAGCAGACAAAAATGTAGAAGTAAATAACGTAGTGGTAAAAACGTAATATGATAAAAACATAGTATGGAAAAACATAATGAGGATGAAACATAACAAGTAAAAAATGTAGCAGTATTGGTAATGTCATGAAGATGACACAACTTTCAACTAAAGGTCCAAACTCATGGAATCACATTTTTCTTTGTTATTTTGCTTGTAAATTTGGTGCATTACTTTTCCAACATGAAATGTTAACTACTATCACCAAAATGAACTAGACAACAAATAAACAATATGATAATCACTAAAATGTCCCAATTATGCTCTTCTTTATATTTTTGCAACATTACCAATACTGCTACATTTTTTCTTGCTATGTTTTGTCCTTGTGATGTTTTTATCATACTATATTTTTGTCATAATACGTTTTTAATGATACATTTTTTACCACTAGATTTTTGTCTGCTACATTATCACATAGAGCTAAACTCTACAAGTGGTTCAACAACGAAGCACATCTCTTCAATGATTCAATAAGCAAGCAGATCTCTAACAAGTTACAAGGCAATATGGTTCACCCACTTACATATGTAATCTTTCCTTGATCTTTAAATTTATGTATTTAAATTTTTTTATTCCAAGGACATTGACCACTATATTTTCATCGCAAGTTTTCTTGGAGTAGGCTACATGTAAGTGTGTTGTACATACTCATGTATGTTTTTTTTATCATTTTAATCTAGTATTTGTATTTCATTTAAATACAATAGTTAAATGGGGGTATTTTTAGATATTAAAATATGGTAATTGATACTTGGAAATATTAGTTTTGACTTACCTTTACCCTACATGAATTGTATGCACATATATGACTCTCATTCACCATTCTCTCACATCCACATGCCTTCTATGAGACTAAACTTCCCAAGTTGCTTTCAATCACCTATAGGAAATACCATAATTTATGTCAAACTAATTAATTGTCTTACTCATCTATCTATAAATCATAAAATTAATGTTCCCATCTCATAGAAAATAATGTTAAACTAAGAGCATATCATCTGAAGATACTGCTCAAGTTTGACAATTTTGTATCTCAATAAACAATAATCACATTTAAAATTCAAATCATTTGTATGGGTTAGCCCATCCATCTAGTGTGTTAATGGCGTGATGAATTACCTACAGATTTTCATATGAATAAAAAATATATGTACGCCTATTAACTATCTATCATGCATATATTAAACCTATTCTAACACTTACACATTGAAAGGCACTATCATATTTTTCCCAATTTACAAATCAGTCACATGGAGTAGGTCTTAGTTAAGTATCAAGCACCTCGAGCCCAAGCCAAATTTGTCATTTTATACCAAAATATAGATTATAGGTTGGATACATTCAAAGATAACTATTGCACACATTCACTTAACAAGGAAAACTACATATGATTTGACTTATCTCTTCAAATTTTGGATATGTAGGCAATGCTCAACCATTCAAAAAAGAGTGGTTGGGGATAACTCAACCAATTTATTATTATTTTTCAATCCTAATTATATAATTGTAAGTGGACCTAGGGTTTCAAGTGAAAGAGATAGATTTATAGTTATTACGCATATAATCAAACCTCAGGATTTCACGAATAGGCATAAAAACATTTATAGTGGATAAATTGGAACATAAGTGAAAAAATTACAAGTATATAAATTTTAGAATTGGAACATAGTGAATAATGGTAGAGACTGAGATTGATGGTAGTGTTTACGCGAGCCTAAAACTTCAACTCCTGATATAAATGACTCACATTCCAACTTTCTACCTACCCTGCCACCTGTGCATAGTCTCAATCCCTCATAAAGTAGTTAACTACTAAGTATCTTATCCTTGTAATGTAATTTCTATATTTAGTAAATGTAATTGTTAAACTGAATTTTACATTTATATTTATTCTTAATTGTTATACATTATGATTTAAATTATACACATAATTTCTATTTTATCATGATTAATATCAATATAAAATAGGGTAAAACATGGTGCACAAGAGGGATATATGGTAATATAGTAAAATAAATAAATAAATAACTCTAATATGTTAAAATAGATAATAAACAATATAAATATGCTACTCCACATTCTATCTCTAGTATTACTGGTCTTTTTTGGGTCTGTTGTTTGTTCCTATGGTTTACCCTTGCTTTGTCAAGGCTTTTTGATGGTTGGTTGTTGTTGGTAGTTGTTGGTCTTTCTAGTATCAGTTATGTGCCTATAGGTGGTCATTGTAACTCTTTTGTTTTTGGGCTGGGGGTCCTAATATAAACCCCATACCTATCTAAGAAAATAAATAATATGAATATATGATTGAACAAGTAAGAGAAATGAAAATAAATAAATAATCATTGAAATATACACTCATGGACACTTTGAAATTCTGGAAGTGGTAAAGGATTTTAAAATTTACTATTTCAATATTGGAAATTTATATGTTGTCTACTTTTGGGTTAGAATCAGTAGAGGGTAGATTGTATCTTGATTAGAATCATCAGAGGACTGATTTTATCTCATTATTATTTCTAATTGTGTCCTTTACAACTGATGATGTCCTTAACTACTTTCTAGGTTTTGTAAATTTCTAGACATGGGTTTAAAATGATTTACAAAATTGATGAACAAAATATGTTAGATTATTTCTCCTTTACTTTTTGATATAATTCTCAAATGTATGCATAAAAAAGTTTTTGAAAGCTAGCTAGCCTAAGGAACCTCTTGAGAAGTTGCAAGTACATATCCCACACTTAGAATCAAGGTTCCATTTAGTTCTAGTGCATGCAAGTGAATCCAAACCCAATATGAGAAAGGAATTCACCTTCTCTCCATATAAGATCATAAATCAAATGAAACTATATGCTTCCATATAACCTTATTTTGGTGCAAGCTGTGATGGCATGACTTGGATTTGATGTAGATGCAATGTAGAATCAAAGTGTTGGATCATTAAACAAATGTGTAGAATATTGGTTCAATGTTCAAATCAATTTGGAATGAAAGAGACTTGGTTCAGTTGATTGATTTTTGTTTATGGAGATGCATTAGTTGTCTTAGGATATATATAAGGTTCTCTTTCACACTTTGAACATATACCAACCATGAGGGGTAGTGACGAGTGAAATTAAATATGCATGTAATCAATGAAGATGCGTTAGTTAGCTTAGGATATATATAAGGCTCTTTTTCACACTTTGAACATATTCTGACCATGGGGGGTAGTGACGAGTGAAATTAAAGTGCATGGAATCAACACAAGGTAGAATGGACCCACTAAAGGAAGATGGATAAAAATTATAGAGGACCAATTTTTTCCCAAAGGATAAAAAGACTTAAAATAGAGATTAATTTGAATAGAGAATAGATGACTAGGATTCTAAATTTGGCAACCGATAGATTTGAGATATATTTAGGAAAATCTATATGAATCAAGGTCAAAGAGACTCTAATGAGTGAAAACAATGTCTAAAAATAAATAAATGTATATAAGTGGGCCAAGTGTAGAAATGCATAACAATGATAAAATGGAAAAGGGTGTTGTACGAAAATTAGGAATCTACTATAAGTAGGAATAGGGTAAAAATAACAACAAAAAATTTACAAAACAAAATATGTTTTTTTTCATTCATATACATGAAAAAAAAAAAAAGGTTTGAAAAACACAAAATTCCTTACTAATAGGGGCACATGTTATTAATCTCAATACAATTGAGAAGGACAATGAATAATGAACATGTGGGATGAAAAGGGTTCAATTGCACTAGTTTTATCCATTTTTAAAGTTCATTAGTAAATATGATGGAATAGTTGATGGAATCCTTGTCAAAGACACTATATCCAACATATTCTATTATAAATTCCATCACATGTTTATCAGGACTCCACCAAATGAAAAAGTATTGACATACACATGATGAAAAGTGAAAAATAACTTTAAAAAAGGTGGGTGAGCGGGATTGAGGGTCCAATGAAAAGTGATACAAAAAATGGTCATTATTCATATTTTTCACTCATAAAACATATGTACCTCTTAAAAATTCAAATGTTGGACTTAATTAAATTTATCCATTTAAAAAAAAATAGTAACCTATAAACCACACTTGAAATTCTACAATTCTTATTCTTAAAGCATCTTTAAATTCTAAGTGTATGGATCTCAAATCAATCATCCAAGCTCAAACATATTTGTTTTTTTAATAAAAATGGGTTATTTAGCCCCCCTTTTGGTCCACCATTAGTTTACACTTACCCAAATCATAATATTAAAAACCCTATATAAAATTATTGGAAAAAGTTCTGGAATTGAGTTGTTTTTAATTTTTACAACAAAGTTGACTTTGATTGATGGTATCTCATGAATTTTGAAATCAATTTCCATATTGATGATGGATTATGTGGCATGATTATTGGTTTAAAATTTTAAGGCATTTACTTGTGTAAATCCTAAATTGTTAAAGGGCTGAGTAAAGAGGTTAAATATAGATATATATTGCAAATAACTAATTTAATTGTTTTACCTAAAATAATGAGTGTAAGGATAATATTCACTTATCTAGAATAAAATGAGTGTCCTTAGATGGTGATGATGTTAAAACAGATCAAGAAGACAACTTGGAGCCCTTTCATTCTAAAAGTGGAGTTTTAGCTACCTTAGGATAATAGATCGATAAGCTAGACACTAGCACACTACACTATTAGAAAAGGCATCATGGCAATATCCTTTTATGGATAAGGTTCTTAAGACTCTCAAGGATGCTATGAGAGGTCTTTTGGGTTCTGTAGATGTGCTCAAGAGCTCTAGATAATTCTTATGTATTAGTGTTTGGCTAATTTTCTTTGAAAACCCTAATAAACACCTGCACACATGAAACAAAAACATAATCAAATGAAAAAGGAAGGGGAAAAGTGGGTTGTGGAGTATTATGATCACATGATGCAAAACCCCAACTATTTTTAATGTACCTATATTAACCTTAATGATAGGGGTCTTAGATTGCATGTAGTTCTCCCTTAGGGAGTGTGTATAATTAACATGCATGGTATGCTAGATTAACTTTTTCTTAGGCCCTTCTTTGATCAAGCATGCATATCTATGTGTGATGTTGAGTAATATACTGAGTGCTGAGCTATATTATTGATTGATTTTTATGTAATTATGTGCTAGAGTAGTAAGTGCTAGTTGTAAAATGCCTTGTGAGGATCTTTATATATAAATAAATTTAATTAAAATGTAAGATGTTTGTCCATAGGCTGATGAGGTGAAAAAATAGATAAAATCATAAAAAAGAGACCTAATGGAAGGGTAAAGACTTGAAATAAGTTAAAATTGTAATCTTTAGAAAATAGTATTGAGGTGGACACTAGTGTGGTGTGCTACTATCCAAGGTCACGCTATTGTCCTATAGGCATAAAGTTGGGTAGTGACTATGATAAATAGGCTAGGGGCCCCTTATGTCTGAGATAACATGACATAAGACCATTAAGGGTGAAACAAGTAGGGAAACCAAAAGACCAAAGTGACCATGTGAACAAGACCTTCATTCATCATTAAGAACTTCCTGTGAAAGAGATACAAAAGACATAGTACTTGTGTTTCTTGACCAAATTAGGATGTGTACATTTACCCCCCAATTTATTATAGTAATGTAATGGAAATGAAAGCAATAGAGTAAAAGTAAAATAAAAATGTATATATGTACTTGTGTGGATGTGTTTTGGTCCTGGCCCACTTCTTAGCCAGAGAAGTGGACATGTATTTAAAATACTAGTTGTGAAGAGAAAATCCACAATGTGGGTGTCCCATGTACTAAATTTGACTAAATGACTAGATTATGAGGAACAAACCCCTATTTATCCCCATTTTAATATGTGATCATGTCTAAAAAGTAATCTATAACTGTGGAAAATTAAGCCCTATTTTCCCCCACTCTGACATGTAACTAAGTTTGAGTATTAATATGTGAATGTGGAGGAACCAACCTTACTTGACCCGACTCTGACATGTAAATGAGTCTAAAAAGTAATCTATGAATGTGGAGGAACAATCCCTACTTTCCCCCAATTTGATATGTAATTATTTTTGAGAAGTAATTTGTGATCAGAGGTCAAAACTATCACTCGACCTGCATAATTTAGGTCTGGTGAAAATTATTGATCAACCACTATAGATGACCATATGACCAAATCTGTTGAAATCTTGGTGACATCTTGGTGATAATTAGAGTGTAATTTGGTAATTTGTGTTTAAATAATTATATAATTTATAATTCTATTTGTATAACTTGGTGAAATATTATGGGGTCAAGGATACATGCCCTACATCATGCCCCCAAACCTAATATTTGAGTAATGTAGTTGTGTATCCTATGCATAAAGTTGGATGTATATATAGGGATGGTGTACCATGTACATGTCCCCATAGTCATGATATGTGTCTAGAATAGTGTAAAATCTGAGAATCTAATCCAATATCTAACAAGATCATGGAACCTTGAAAATATGAGTCAAACTATGTATCTGTCTATTTGAGTATCTATATGTCTGGATAGAAAAACTATGTGATCCAATATGTATATTTGAGTATCTAGATGTCTAGATAAAGAAGCTATGTATCTATATGTCTAAGGTAATTCATATATATGAGTATATGAGTCTACTAGTGTATTAGAGTCAATATGTACATCTAAGTATCTGAGTTAATCTGTATATCTGAGTTAATTTATATATATGAGTATTTGAGCCACTGAACTAGGAAATTTGAGTCAAACTGTATCAATGTGAAAATTGTATATATGCCCCTTTTTGGTGAGAGAACTAAAACTAGGGTAAGGGTATCAAATCAAAAGTGATACTAGCAAGTATGTTAGTGATATTTAACATTGATAATATAATGAAAAGATCAATATTTTAGTGATCTTAGAGGAATCATTTATAAATTAGGACTAAGATAGACCCATGGTCTATAGTGAGTTTACTAAGGAAATATGAGTTTTTTTTTACAGAGTCAAATCGAGTAGGATAGAAGTGTAACTAGTATGATGCAGGGGATATAATTATCAAGTCTCACACATAATAGATCAAAATTAGAGATATAATTCTCTAGATATCATGATTGGAAGATTTGGGTAATAGCTGGTGAAATTTGCATGTGGGGTCAATCTTAGGTGGGTGGTATTTTAAAAACATTGGGTAAATAGGTTGATTGATTGATTTCAAAAATAATTTGACGCTTTATATTTTGAGAGAATTATTGCTCTGAGCCCATAAACATGCCAAGAGATGAGGAGTGAACGTGACTTGCTACAAGGAGGTGGAGGAGTTCATCTAGGTTGGCAAGGTCACCCTATAAGGATCCCCTTATTTTCTATGTTTTTGAATTGTTGATTAAGATTATTATCATTTTAACATCATTTATCTAGAGTAGGGCCCTTTTTGGGAGGGACATGGTATTGTCCTAAGGACTACACTAGTGTCATGGGTTACTACACTACCATCCACATAATGCACTAACATCCAATGTTAGTGTCATGTCTACAACACTAATGTCCTATGGACTAAATACTATAATTTTTGATTCTAAATTGCATGTAATGAATTTTTTAGCATGTATATTTGTCATTTGGATATGCTAATATCTGATTCTATAGTGGTTGGATGATGGAGTGTTTTCATGGGCTTCCCTTGATAGATGCTGAGAGACCAGTTATGGATAGGGTTGGTTTGGGTTACGTGGCATCACTTGCACCTATACCCTAGGATTTCCATATGATAAATACACTATGTGATTATTGGAAATTGATACATGTACTTTTTGGCTACCCATCAGGGAGATTATTGTTACCCTAAAATATGTGTATAAGATAATTAGATTGCCCATTACTGGTCACTGAGTAGTATTATAGGAGGTAATTAGGGATATAGCCATAGACTGAGCCTTAAATTATTTTACATCAATACCTATGAGGACCCATCTTTGGGGGAGTAATAGTGATGTATTATTATCTATGATTTTTACAACTAATTTTTCATGGTTGTAAAAGTTTTTGGTGGTGTTACTGGCTTCATTTATTACTATGGATGGTAGTGGGGTATCCATTTCATATAGGATGTATGGGATTATGTAGGATATAGAGGGGCACGAGACCATATACTCATGGGGTTCTAGTATACTATCCCACTCGTATTAGAATTTATACCATTTTACTCAGGAGTTATATGGTGGTGGGATTGGATCCTCAACATTATTACATTGTTATACTTATGATCACATTGTAGTGGCTAAGATTGAGGGGTTTTCATGTGTAGATTGGGCACACCCATAGGTATTTTTAGAGAGATGGACTAGCACAATTCTCATGTGATCAAGGAGTATGATGCATTTTTGATGGGTATTAGATAAGGTGACACCTAAAGACATTATTTGGAGTCCCTATAGGGGATTTTAGGGATGGCTCAAGGATGGGATTTAGTCAAGATGGATTCGAGTGAGATACTAGTTGCATGACCATTGGGTCACAATTTTTGAGACATTTTAGTATGAGTGGGTGACATAGAAATTTGGTTTTGTCTAGGATGTGCCTCTTGCACCATGGGTTTGGGTGAGGAGTAGTCGGGCCCTAACAAGGCCAGGTAGTAGACTAAGACCCAAAATGATTGAGTTGGCTCCGATTTTAGTGACAAAGTGAGATCCTATGTTAGAGATACTTGATGTAGATGATGTGGGAGCTATCAAATGACTTCTTTTTATGGTGGGGATGAAACATATTTCTATCATTATTTACAGGAGATGGGGCCATTGTGGAGGATGTCATAGATCGAAATCCCATTAGAGTAGAAAAGGGTGCATTTTTATTTATACATTTGCATGATTTGTTTTTTTAATATTGGCTTATTGGTTTGTTTAATTTGGTCTAATGTATTGTGTTGGTATGTGTAGGTGCAAGAGATGACGAGTAATAAGAGACATTGTTGAGTTTGCACTATGAGAGTTGACATGGCATATTCCTAATTATGTCATGGATGATGGGTTAATGGAGAGGGCTATAGGAGTTTTAGGCATCCATGCCCATGTATTTGATCGAGTGACCATTATTAATATAGTGTATAAGTGGGAAGCTATGGATAGAGACAAGGCATGTGACAAGTTATAAAGGTGAGCATGCCCCCACCTGATTATTTCAAAGAAATTTCACTTATATTATTTGGAAGAAAGAGAGAAGAAATTTGAGAAGGGTATGGTAGAAAAACATGATATGTTATACACGTGTTAATCTAGATGGTTGTAGATACTCCTCTTTGCCTTGGGAGGAATGACCTGTAGATAATAAAACACTCAAAGAAATGGTCGATTAGTTAGATAGTAGGGTGGATTGCCTAGAAATCTAGATCCAAGAAGCATGAGCTCCCATGAAGGCTGTCAATCCATGATTTTAAATAATTAAGTCTTGAAAGAGAAAGATAAAGATAAAGTAATTGAATAAATAACAAAAGATACTGAAATCAAATACAAGAAGTTCTTGATAAATGAATAGGTGAATTTGACTTAATTATAGCAATAAATAGATTGATATTAATGCTAAATGAATCAAGTGTGGTTTAAAAAATAGGGTGAGGTTTTATGATCAGGCATGGGGTAGAAATTTAGATTTGGTTAAGGTCTGGTGGGTGAAAATAACTTGCTATTTTATTTACCACATAGTGACCATCAACAGTTTGGGTAACCATCGATGGTTAGAACAATCATCGCTAGTTGGGTAACCATCAATGGTTATGGATAGACCATCAATGGTCAAGGTGACCATCCACGGTTATTGTGTTTTTTGTTTGGTTTAATAAATTGGTTTGATAAGGTTATAAAATAGAATTTTAAGAAGTGGGTTCGGGTTGGGTTAATTGTAAAAGAGAAACAAAGTAACTAGTTATTGAAAATAGATACTTAGCTTATTGGTTACTAATCTAAAGAAGGGTTGAGGAGGTTGAGAATTTTTTTTGTGGAGCTTGGGGTAATTATAATAGAGTAATGATATTTGGCTGTTGGTCGATAGATAGTAGTGCTTTGGATCTCTGTCACACTTGCTGGTTTGCTAGAAGAAGACTTGTAAATGGAAGTTCTAATGCAAGAGGATATACTTTTGGATGTGAATGATGATGGATTCATTAATTGATCCTTTTTCACCTCCTCCTCTCTTTTTATAAGAAAGAAAGAGAGGTGAAATAATAGGTTAATAAGAGGTTCAATAAGTAGTTTAAATTTAGATTTCACATGCATTGGCTCGCACATGAATTATACAAGCTAAATATAAAAAGATAAGATAGAGTTTGACTAGAGTTAACTATTTAGGTGGTTGGAACCTGACTGTCGATAGTCAAGCCCAACCATTGGTGGTTAGGGTGACCATAGATGATTAGGGTAAGGTTAAGTTTGGTCAAGGTGGGTTAACTAGTTAGTTTAGATAGTCAGCTAACTTAACTCAAGTTTTTTGGAAGAGTCCCTAGAGGGTTTCAAGGTGGTTTAGGGGTTAGTTCGACATCTAAAACCATCGTGTGTGGTTTTTTAGTGTCTATATTTTACCTTTTTAATTATGTAGTTTATATCAATAAGCTATAAAACAAAAATAGATTATGGGTCAAAGGTTAGGTTGCCCTAAGAATAGGAGGAGGTGTTCCCCCTCAAATCGAGAATCGATGAGGTAAAACATAATAGGTATGGGTTTAAAAAGTGGGTAAGTTGGTGACAAAGTGGGTGGTAGGTTTGGCATTGAAGTGCAAACATGAACATAAAGTATGTCTAAGTGTGATAGATAAGATCATACAATGACTAGATTGTCATGGTTGGTAAAATAAAGGTCAACACTTAGAAGGACAAGTGACAAGTGGAACACATGATCATATGTGACCACTAGGTGACACATGTAAATGGAAGCCTCTTAGATAAGGTTGATGTTTTCACGGGTATCTAAGGTAGGAAGTGATCCTGTGAAGACATAAATTGGTCAGGTGTGTGCAAGGTAATGAAAGTTCAAACTGTTCAACATGGAAATTTAGTTGGTGTGATTGAATGGACCAAGGTAGGGTCATTGTAAAACATGTGATAGTTTAGGCCAAAATGGCCAAGTGGTAAGGTTTAAATCATTGGTGGTAAAGGTTGGTAGAGAATGGAATCTCCATTGGTAGGTAGATGGGATTAGGTTTGGGTGAAAATTTTATTTGAGGATTTATAGGTGGATGGGAAAAGCCCTAAAATGCTGATCATCAACGGTCATGGTGGATCCTTGGGGGTCGATCATCGGTGGTTACCATGACTATCAATGGTCATGTGTTAGCCCAAAAAGGGTATAGACAAAAGAACTACTGATGTATTTATTGAATCATTTGGAAACCATCAAGGATTTCACTCTTTAGCATTTTGAGCAAAGTGGTAATGATAGTTGGTGGTTAGAGTGAGTGATTGAGTGGACTAAGAGATTTGTTAGAGGTTATATTGGACTACAATGTAGTGTGGATGAGGGAGGGTGTGAGGCTAGGTAGGTGTGGTCCCTAGGGTTCCTCCTCAATGATAGTTGAGGAATGAGGTAGGTAGTGTTATTGAATTGGTAGTATGCAGTTGAATTTTTAATTGAATGCTTAGTGAATTAGGCTATTGTTTAATGTTCATTCAAGTGTGGGTTTGAATTGACCTAGGATTAGGTGTTTGGGAGTTTTCTCATTGAATTTGGAAGTGTGAATTCATGTTAGAAAGTGTGGGGTAGAGAGAGGGGAGGTTAGATTAAAGAGTAGGCAAGTTTTTTGAGTAGTTGTATTTGGTAGGTAGATTTGGAGGGTAGGGCATGGTTTGATCATAGATGGTTACTACACAGTGACTACCAAAAATTGGTTCGATCATCATCAATCATGATCAACCATTAATGATAGATAATTGACCATCAATAGGTCACTTCATAGTGACCATCGGTAGTTAGTTGCCTAACCATCGATGGTCAATTATTAGAAGAGTTGACCATCGATAGTCGATTTATATGAATAGGTATTAGTTGAAGGTTAATAGGTAAGGGATAAGATTAAAGTTTGAAGGTTAGTTGTGAGGGTTTAAGGTTAGGGGTAAGATGAATGGTAACATTGTGAAGAGTTAAGGTTAAGGGTTGAATGTTCATGTTAAAAAAAAATCATAAATTGATGTAGAACAATTTCATAAAATTGTAATAATAATAGATATGAATATAGATGAATAAAGAAAAAAAATAAACATGCACAAAAAGAAGAGAATATTTAAAGTGGTTCACCTAATGTGGGATACATACACCAAGAAACACTTGATCAAATTTTATTACAAGCCACAAGAGTACAATACTCTCTCAGATCTATCTTCTCATAATTACAATGCACAAATATTATTTGGATCTACGCTCAACAAACCCTCCTAAATTTAAATCTAAATTCACACACTCTATTCTTCCTTCTCAAACCCTTGTTATCATAATGTATTAATTAATGGATATCCATCTATACATAATACATCAACATAGAAGTTTTACAAAATAATGGGTACCAAAACCATAGGCCAAGTCAACCCAAAATGGTTTCTTGCTTTTTGGGGGCTATCACCCTCAAACCCCTACTCAGGGCCCAACCCAACGCCGAATCTTGATGAGAATACATAAAGAGTGTATATTACATTTTAAATGTATAATATTTTAAAAGCATTGTAATTTATAAATAAGCTCCACAACACAATAGTTTAGGTAATGGTTGAAGGTTGTAGGTTGAAAGGTAATAGTTGAAGGTTGTAAGTTGATTGTTTTAAAGTTTAGATAAGATAGGTTAAGGGTTTTACTTTGTAGATAAACCATAGGTATAGGTTATAGTAGGTAAATTTTATGATTTGAATAGAATAGGAGGTTGGTCTGATAGATAGAGTTTGTAGGCAAAGTATGTCAGTGGACAAAGGTTTTTATTTGCTATTGAACCCTACATGCATTGGAGAGGATATTGATGAGGGACACAGTACCACATATACTGGATGAGATTCAGTGTGAGAATAATGTTGATGATTAGGAGCACATGGAGGATGTGGGCCTTGGAGGCATGAGGTATAACCAACATATACCTCAAGATGCGGTGATGTCCTATTGGTGAGCTGACTATCTTATATGAGGACATCCATAGGATTGTATGGCTACCCATTCGAGGTGAGATTATCTAACACATTGAGAGTGATGAGTAAGATGGGAAGATTGAGATCTTGTACAAAGATGGACTTGATTTTGTGAGGTGGCAATCAAGAAGCTTCCACTACATGCCACTATACTAGAGGGATAAGGATGTGAAGAGGCTTTTCACGATGATGATGATAGAAATTATGTGTTATGAATCACCAAATTTTATCAGTGAGAGGTTCCCTTACTTATTTCTAGGGGTGATCATTGAGATGTGGTTGGATTACATAGTGTTTATGTGGGCACTTATGCTATTAGTGTAAATTTATTGAGAGCTATGGGGATTTCATGCCCATAAGAGATATGATATCAATGTCAGATTTTTTATCCATTGTTGGGCATATGAGCACATTTGAGTGTTAATACCTATGGGGTTGATGTGGGAGGGCTTTGTGTAGATAGATTATAAGGTCAGATACATGAGGTGGAGAGGCAACTATGCCCTCTTAGAATCAGGAGGAGGATCACATGATATAGATTGGTACAGTGGATAACTAGTTTCCTTAGTCATGGGAGACATGATATGGAGACCATGTGTTAGGTTTATATACTAGGCACACTATAGGAGGCATACTCTATCTGTTCAGAGCTATAAATGGATCTATAGTAGGTGAGATCATGACATAGGGATCGTTCCATTTGATAGGGTACAAAATTAGTTCAACCCTATGCATGATATACTTAGGGCATTCTTGAGATATAGGAGGGAGGATGTAGAGTTTCCACTACCTACTTCATAGCTATTCCATGATTTTATTGATCATGAGGAGTTCCCTACAAGGATAGTTATGGATGTTATAGGTGTTATAGTTGGATATCCTACGTGGTACTAGGCACACTATGCTATGGCTGATTTTGGTGGTGATGATGGTGGTTGATAGGATATAAACATTGATATAAAGGGAGATGATTAGTAGGCTTAGGTGCAAGGGGTCAACCCTGATGTACAGATAGTGATCATTGAAAGGGACTAGGCATGAGTGGCACTAGCCACAAATTAGGCTTTCTTAGTGGTAGCATAGGCATCCTTGGTAGAAACATAGGGTTAGGTGGCCACTCTAATAGGGGAGAGGGATCAGGCTAAGTCTCAACTAGACTTGGTGATGTAGGAGAGAGATTATCTCTGGTAGTCAGGAGGTAGAGTACCAGTAGCTACAAGACCAACATGGACTATCTTGATGTAGAGATATATAATGACTATGGAGGAACTATGATATTATGAGGCCTTGGTCTTTATGCTTTTGCTAGATGAGCCCTAATGGGGTGAGTACAGGGTGGGGATTACATGAGGTGATAGCATGGTGACACCAGGTTAATGGGATACATCTATAGGTAGATAGGTAGGTGCAAAAGGGTAGGCTATAGGAGGCACTGGTACCCTAGGATCATAGATTTGTTATGAGACATGATATTTTGATTTATTTTATGATTTTGATATCAGCCTATGAGTTGATGCAATGAGATGTATATTTTTTTGAGAGACATGTATATTTTGTATACACTATGATGATTATTTATGAGATGTAGATTTGATCCTTTGTTTATGGTTTGTGGTTCATGGTTTTGATGTTCATGTTGATCATTGATGATGTCATGTTGATATGATTATACTTATGAGATGTTGATGTGGACTCACCTAGCTAGGCATGTGATGATATTTCTCTTTAATTTATGTTCATGATGATGTTTGATATGGATTGATGTGATTATGATGTGATGGTTATGGATGACTATGATGACCTCAATATGATCATATGATGCTAATTTGATGATTAGGATGATGGTTATGATGTTATGATTATGGTATTTTATGGATGTGATCATTGAATTTCATGTTTGAGATGATCATGTTTATGATATTGATATGATTATGGTTATGGCTACTATTTATGCTTAGGTGGACAAGGTTATGATTTGATTATTGCTATGGTTATGGATTATGGATCATAGTTATATGGATATGATAAATGGTAGGATTCTAATGATGTTTATGATTATGGTGTTCATGCATAAATCTAATGAGTACTTTCTTCTCCATTTAGATTTAGACATGTGGTGGATATGGTATATGTGATTATGAGGATGTGATGGTTGATAGTTAATTTGTTTATGGAGGTGGTGATTATGCTAATGATGATATTAGGTGATGTGGTTATGATTATGGTCACTTTGTTTAGATTAAGGTGAAGCACATAAAGTAAGTTAAATAACAAAACTAGATGTGAGAAAAATAATACAATCAAGAGACAAATGTCTAAGTGAACATATCAACCAATATGAAAGAATAAGGAGGAACGATGCTTATTATTTAGAAAGAACTAAAATAAACTAAATTTGGATTAGCTTAAGGAACATATGCCCTTCAAATGCTTCAAATTAACATTCGTTAGTTGGTTAAAAAGTTGTTTTGATCACATAATATCAAGTAAGCTCAAAATCTCTTGCTTATAGTGTATAAAAGGGAGATGGATGAAGGTGAAACATTCTTATGAGACTAGCATGCCTCTTTTGGAGGTTATCAAAGAGCTAGTATAAATAAGTCCATGTCATATAATGTGTAGATTGATTGATGTAGAAAGTCTACTTATGAGAGCCGATTGTGGCTTTCACAATTAATTTGCTATTTTTGATGTTTGATTATAGGTCTTTTGATATTTTTTTATTGCTTATGAGGGTTGGGGGAAGATAATCAATGTGGGAATCTTACAAAAAAATTACTATGCTATGATAAATGCTTTACTCAACCATCCTTCAAGGGAGTGGTCTAAGTTTTGTGTGCTTTGTTTAAGGATTTTGATAGCTATCCTTTAAGGGAGCAATCTACCTTATATTGAGAAATTTTGATATATTTATGTAGCCGTCCTTCAAGGAAGAAGTCTACGAATGCTAGAGAGTGACCCATATGGGTTATTTTGATTTTTATTTTGATGTCATGGACTTGCGTATATAGGCTTAAAAGGTCACCTTTTATGAAGCAAAACTAAAAACACAAGAAGTTTGATTAGGTTTAAAAGAGGTTTAGGTGACAATGATCGTGGGAATATATCCTATGAAAGGGGTGGAAAGCACCATGAGAATCATGCCATGGGTAGAGCCATGGTACCCATTGTTCAAGATTAGGCTATGGTTGTGATGGATAATCACATGATTTAGTTTTAAATAGTTATTCCTAAAGTAAGGAGATGAATGTGGTTTGAAAACAAGGGATGATATTAAGCTGTACAAAAGGTGAGTTTGATCCTATTTTAACAAAATAAAGGACATAAATATGAAGCATTAAGGGGCTCAAGTTATGGGTTCCCTTCAAGAGAGGATAACCTGTTAGGTTGTGGAGCTAAAAGCTTCACCAGGATGCAAACAGGAGAAGTTACGGAGGTTGCAGAGAGTTGCAGAATGAGTTGCAGGGCAACCAACGTCAGTCTGATCAACCGATGTCGATCAAATAATAGTGAAGTAACAACTGACGTCAGTTACCAGTCGGTTGACATCGGTCATGGAGGAGCCGATGTCGACAGCCTGTACGTGAACATGCAGTTTGCATGTTGATTCCAGAGAGTCTATTTTTGGACTGTTAGTTTGCATGTTAAAGGCTAGCTGTAGTCTTGAGTTGCGCATCTAATTATTGTAATTAAGATAGTATAATTATTGTAAGCATGAGATCTATATAATAGACTCATGGGCTGTATTGTAAACTTGTGCTAGAGAGTAAGAGAGCAAAAATAAGCTCCTTCAGAGAGTAAGAGAGCAATGGTGTGTTCCTCCTAGTGCCACAGTACCAAGTGTGGGTACTGGTTTGGAGAATCAGAGGGTTTCTTTGTGTTTGTATGATCTTAGTCAGCAGGTGTGCGTGGCTTCTTTTGGAGATCTACAATGGTGAGTAAGGTCTAGTGATTTGCAGGTAGTAGCAGAGAGCAAGAGATCTACTTGGAGTATGGTTGTGTACTGGCAGCGTTGTTCCTGACTGGTTGGAGAGGTGAACATCAATTCTATATTTGAGTTGATTGTTGGGACCAAGAGAGAGAGGGAAGAAGGTCTTGAGGTGTGGCGAGCCTTTGAGGTGGAAGAAGAAGTGGCATCTTCTTTATTGTATTTTCTTCTAAGTATTTAATACAATGGTGTATTGTCTCTCATTTCCTGTGTTGTTTCATATTTCTAGTTACTTATTGATTTTGGTATAATTCTGTGTTTAGTTTCTAATACAAGAAGTAATCATATGTGCTCTATTTGTGGAGCAAGATCCTGACAAGTTGGTATCAGAGATTTTGGTTGGGTTACTAACAGGTGGTTTCAGATCTAGTTAGTGTTTGTTGATTACAGGTTACTCACAAGGGTTTCTAATTGAGTGGGAGTATAGCAATGGCAGAAGGAAGTAAGCTACGAATGGAGAAACTGAATAACACGAATGGTCTGATTGATGGAAAGAAAGAGTAGGTAAATAAAGATTGTTGGTTGGTAGCAGATCAACAGGGAGGAGCAGATGTTGCAGGGGATGTTACACAGGATGTTCTAAATAAAGTAGAATCTTGGTTTACAAATTCTTTTGCCTCTTTCCATGCAGCTTGAAATAGAGCATCTTTTCATGGGTATGTCTTTGGAGACTTTGGAGAGATTTATTTAGGAGCTAGAGAGCCTTGTCAAATGATTGGCAAAGGGGAAGTGAAGCTGAAATTACAGACAGATAACACACAGGTGTTGAATGAGGTTATGCAGGTACCAGTCTTGGAGATGAGTCTAATTTCTTCAAGAAAGTTAGGTGATGGGAGATACACAGTAACTCTTATAGCGGATGCACTTAAATTAGATGGTGGTAAGAAAGTAGGTATCCTTTATCTATCTACTTATATTACTGATTCACCTTCTGTTATAGAGATGTGGCTTTGTAGGCTTGGTTACATATGTAGGAGGGGAATGCATGTTCTTAAGCGAAAGACAGATACCTTCGACAAACTTAAGAACTGGAAAGCCTTGGTGTTCATGGAGGAGATGATGGACATAGATCAACTGAGGGGATTGAATTATTGTGAGCAGGGCTATGTTGATTTGAACAGGGTTTTGACCCAAAAAGAGCTCACGAGTAAAAAGTCATCACTCACAGGTGAACACAGATACCAACATCAGTCAGAAGGAACCGACGTCGATCATGTGCAGATCAGCAGAGTCAGTGGTGCTTAGAAGCAGGAACCAACGTTGGTCATACAGTGATTGACGTCAAAAAAAGGTACATCGGTGTCGGTCAGATGACCGATGTTGGCAGACAGGGTCAGTCGCAGAGAATCGACGTCGGTCAGGAGCAGATTGGGAGATGGCCGAGATCAATCACTAGAATAGATATTGGGTGGACAACACACTGTCAAAAAGTCTCAAACGCTCATATGGAGGTCAGAAAGGGTAAGTGAACCTCATATTCATTGTTCACCTTCTTTATATTGCTTACTGATGGTCGAGAACCAGGAAGATGTGAAGAGGCAATGCAGGTAGAATCTTGATACAGTGGGAGCTTGGCATGGATGAGGAGTGTGAGTCCTTAGAGAAGAACCAAATAGGTATTGTTGGTAGAGTTGTCAGCTAGAAGAAAGCACTGAGAGATGGATGGATTCCCAAGTTAAAGAAGAGAGTGGATGGATACGTGAGATGGAAGGCCAAGGTATATGGTCTTGAGGAAGCTGTAGGACAGTGGTACAAGTTTGACAGGTGGATGAAAAATCAGGGCTTCAGTCAATGTCAGTGTAACTATTGTGTTTATTCTTACCAGGTGGATGATGAGTCATGACATTAACCTGTTACTGTATGTGGATGGTTTGCTAGCAGATTTATACATACAGGGCTTTGTTGAGCTAAGGGTAAGGTTAGTTTAGAGGTATGTCAGGGGAATTTAGAGCAGCAAAATTCTTTGGCATGAGAGACATGGAGATTTTGTCTCCAGTGGGAGCTAATGTGAAGATGGTGTTGGTGAGGTTCATGATGCAGAATGCAGAATCGGTAAGCACACCAAGGGCTGGACAGTTTAAGCTGAGCTTAGAACAGGGTTCAAAATCACATGAGGTCTAGTGTAGACCTGAGTTTTCCCAAGCAGTGGGAGTTGTCAGAGAGTTTGGAGCCAATTCAGGGAAGGTAAATTCTTAGGTATCTGAGAGGGACCAGCAGCAGGTTAACATGTTATGCAGGGTCAAGGTCTTCACTACATGGAGTTGTAGGTTCGGATGTGGCAGGTTACTTGGATGACAGGTGTAACATCACAGGATGTGTGGTGGTTAGTCTTTAGGATTGATCTTGAAGAGGGATACAAGCCAGGGAATAATTTAGACAGTGTACAGGGATAGGTACAGGTGTAGCTGTTAATCTCCAAGTGGGAGATTGTTAGGTTGTGGAGCTAAAAGCTTCACCAGGATGTAAATAAGAGAAGTTACGGAGGTTACGGAGGTTGTAGAGAATTGTAGGGAAACTGACGTCGGTCTAATCAACTGATGTCAGTTAGATAGCAGTGAAGTAGCAACCAACATCGGTTACCAGTCAGCCGACATCGGTCATGGAGGAGCCGACGTTGGCAGCCTGTACGTGAACATGTAGTTTGCATGTTGATTTCAGAGAGTCTATTTTTGGACTATTAGTTTGCATGTTAAAGGCTAGTTATAGTCTTGAGTTGTGCATCTAATTATTGTAATTAAGATAGTCTAATTATTGTAAGCATGAGATCTATATAATAGAATCATGGGCTATATTGTAAACTTGTGCTAGAGAGTAAGAGAGCAAAAATAAGCTCCTTCAAAGAGTAAGAGAGCAATGGTGTGTTCTTCCTAGTGCCACAGTACCAAGTGTGGGTACTGGTTTGGAGAATCAGAGGGGTTCTTCATGTTTGTATGATCTTAGTCAGTAGGTGTGCATGGCTTCTTTTGGAGATCTAAAATGGTGAGTAAGGTCTAGTGATTTGCAGGTAGCAGCAGAGAGCAGGAGATCTACTTGGAGTACGGTTGTGTACTTCGTGTACTGGCAGCATTGTTACTGACTGGTTGGAGAGGTGAACATCAATTCTATATTTGAGTTGATTTTTGGGACCGAGAGAGAGAGGGAAGAAGGTCTTGAGGTGTGGCGAGCCTTTGAGGTGGAAGAAGTGGCATCTTCTTTATTGTATTTTCTTCTGAGTATTTAATACAATGGTGTATTGTCTCTCATTTCCTGTGTTGTTTCATATTTCTAGTTACTTATTGATTCTGGTATAATTCTGTGTTTAGTTGCTAATATAAGAAGTAATCATATGTGCTCTATTTGTGGAGCAAGATCCTGACATAACCGGTAAGCTCTTGATCCATACTTGTGCATTATGATATAAGGTCCAAGCCAATTGAAATAAAACTTACCTCACTTGATTTTATCCATATTGGTGACATGTTGATTTTCATTGAGGATGAGGTCTACGATATTGAATTATCACATTTTAAGGTATTTTTTATAAGCACATTTGATGCATTATTGATAGACATGAAGATGAGTGAGTGATGCTAAATTGCATTCATCAAGTAGCTCAAATTGGGCTAAATGTTATTTATGACAATCACTCTCAGAGATGAGATTTCATAGGGATATGTGAAGAGAGGGAATTTGGACTTTGAGAGGTAAGACAGCCTCTACTCCAAGAACTAGAGAGAAAGGGGTATCACCCATATGGGTTTGAATGCTAGTACAATATGCCCATAAGATGAAGGGGATGAGTAAATTCCAATCTCGACCAAATGCATTAACCATTTTAGTTAGCATGCTGTTGAGAGTTTTGTTGAAGGCTTCTACTTATCCATTAGATTGTGGATGATAGGGTGAAGAGAAACTTAATTTGATACCAGACATCACAAATACCTTAGACTTGTTTGTTTTTGAAGGATTTTCCATTATCAATGTTAATTTTGTGAGGAACATCAAAACTATAGATGATATGATGGTTGATAAAGTCAATAATAGTTTCAAATTTTGTTGAGACAAGGGGAATAGCCTCTACCCATTTGGTAAAATATTCAATTGTAGTAATGATAGAATGTTGTTGCTATGAATAATGGGGGTTAACCTCACCAATAAGGTCTAGACCGCATTATGATAAGGGATGGAAATCTTTAGATACATGAAGACTATGGCTAGGTGCATGATGTAAATTAGTATGTTGTTGATATTTGACACACTTTTCACATAATCACAATAATATTGGTTAAGGGTAGACTAGTAATATCCAAGGCAAAGCATGCATTTAGCAAAGGCTAGACCACTAAAGTGTCCCTCACAGATCCCATCATGTATTTCCCTGATAGTATGAGAGGCTTTGTGACTACATAAGAAATGGAAGAGGAGACCATCAAATCCACATTTATAAAGAATTCCCCCCAATATGGTATAATGTGAGGTACTCTAGATAAACACTCTTTGATCATTCCTATAAAGATGAGAAAGAATGATGGCAAGGTTGAGATAGTCGAAGGTCTGCTGATACCAAAGGTCAAGTTGGGTCTCTTCCACATTAAAGATGGTGGGAGAGTCTAATTTGAAATAAGAGGGCTGGGTAAGTTGGTGGATAATGACATATAGCTTAGAGTTAGATGGTACATATGGGATCTAATAAGTGAGAGAAGCCATCGTATCGTAAAACTTATTCATAGATTGTGGAGTGGTTTGGATATAGTACTATTCAAATGATGCTAAGAGTACATCAGATAATTATTTGTAATATTTCAAAACATCATTATTGCATTGTTAAGAGCTATTGATTTGATTAACCACAAGTTTGGAGTCATAAAAAATATTGATCATTTTGACTCCCAAGGCTAACACAGTTTGGAAGCCTATCACTAGGGCTTCGTACTCGACCATATTATTAGTATATTCAAAATCTAGCTTGAAGGATAAAAGAAGAGGTTCACTATTAAGGTGAATAAGGATGATCCTAGCTCCCCCACCATGGTGACACATTGATCCATTAAAGAATATGGTCACTTGATAGGTGAATTTTGCCTGAAAAAGGGTTGTGATGGACTCATCAGGGAAATCGAGAGGAGGAGGTTAGTTATCTACTAATGGTGCTTTAGCTAATTGATCAGTAATGGATTTCCCTTTAATTGACTTCTACTAAAAAAAATCAAGGTCAAATTATGATCCAAAACTTTGAAGTTTTGGTTGATAAATATTTCAAGAACACAAAAATAACACAGTAATAATGAATTCTCTGAGAAGAGATGTTTTATTACTCAAGATCGCAATACAACTATATGCTTATCTCTGGGAAGAGATGTCTAATTTCCATTTTAAGTTACATCTTAATTTATACACATTTTTAAAGTAGGGGGAGGATGTGGAAGGTCACCAATCTCGAGGGAGATTAAGTGGTTCAACTTCCATGATTTAAAACAATACAAAATTCAAGGAATTGGTATTTTTAAAAACTTACTATTTTTAGACTGCACTACTAAAATTGAAATTTAGAGCACTTCTATTGGGTTTTTAGGGGTCAAAATCCATTGATAAAATATCCATGCCATCTCACCACATTCTCCTTGTTCTTAGCTTTCTGACGGTTTAAACGATGAGTCAATTGGAGCTATGGTGCTAAAGTTATGGCTCTCAAAAGTTCCGTCATCAATTGGGGTGGAACCGTCACCCGAATTGTCACCTAAATTGTTGGCCAGATCATTCCTCCCTCTTTGAAAATTAATGGTCCCCATTGTGTCAATGTTCCTCATTAGGTGTGGTATTTTTTTCTTGATTTGATTCTCTGTGAGCCACTCATCTTGGTGGCTAAACTGGCCCTTTTTGACCACCTGATAAATTAGAATAGAGCATCTTCTTGTTGTCTTCACCCAGGTGTCCACAATCTAATCCTCCTTCACTGGAGCAAAACTCTATGGATCAAGCTCATCAATGTCTAGTTGTTATACTATGACTGAAGTGTCCAATAGAGGTGGATGATATGGTTTGAGGAGCTCCATGTTGAATATGGGATGCAAACCAAGGTAGGCTGGTAGGTTCAACTCAAAAGCATTTTCTCCAACTTTTCTAGTGATGGTGTAGGGACCATATCATAGAGGCTGAATTTTTCTATATGGGCCTGCAATTCATTCCTTCTGAAGTTACAACTAAACCTTATCACCCACAACAAAATGGTGTGCAATCCTATGTTTGTCATGGCATTGCTTATACTTCTGATTCATCTTCTCCAGAATGTCATGAACTTGCTGCTGGATGTGTTGCATTTGTTCAATGAAATTTGTTGCTTTTGCTACCTCAGATATTCCATGAGGTGTGTTTTCCATGGTGGATAATGGAATGGATATATCAATTGGTGCCATGGGTTGGAACCTGAAGCATACCTAGAATAGACTATGCTTGGTCGAGCTATGCAAGGCTCAATTGTATCCATGTTGTATGAAAAGAAGCCCCTCATCCCATGTGTGTGGATGTTTGGAGTGATACATGTAAATCATGTAATCAATCAAGTGGTTCACCACCTCTATCTGACCATCAGTTTATGGATGGAAGGCTGTGGACTTCATCAGCTTGGTATCCATCATCTTCGATAGAGTGGACTACAAGATGCTCAGGAACCTGTTGTCTTGATTGTAGACAATGGACTTGGGGAGACCAAAATTGAGCCATTTTTTCAATAGATATATTTTTATTACAAGTAATCATGATAGCCATTTTTGAAAAATGATAAAATACAACAAAAATATAGTCCTTGCCATGTTTTAAAGTAGGCAAACCTGAGAGAAAATCCATTGAGACAGATTCTTAAGGCCTGGTTGGTTCTGACAATGGCATGTACAATCCCTGATTCTGATTTTTTGGCTTGGCTATCACACATGGGGTGCACTATTTGAGATATGTTTCCACATACTTTCACATATGGGGCCAGTAAAAGTGTTTTTGAAGAATTGCCAATGTCATTTCTACACCAAAGTGTCCAGCTATCCTATTGAAATGTGCTTCCCATATCATATTCTATTGCTATATAGTTAGAACACAGATGTGCCCCATATGACAGAGGACATTATCTTAAAAATAGAAATTAGAAACATGTTTGAATTATTGAAGCACCTAATATGTACCAACAAAGGTAGGATCTGCTTCATACAGAGCAGCCCAAGTGGTAGTCTTATTTATGCACAATTCAAGAACTATTGTGAGTACAGAAATTAGTGGGTGGATCAAACGATATGCAACTATATTTGAGCTCCCCTTTTTGTGTTTGATTATCAGATGGAATTTTTGAAGATATGTGGCTCACTTTTGGTGCCTCTCATTTCATAGTTTGCTCTATTTCTAGATGAATTCCAATGGTTTGTGGTTAGTGTGAATGACCATCTCTTTCCCCAAGATGTAGTGTTTCCATTATTTATAGGCTTGCATAATGTCATAGAGCTCCTTATCATATGTTAGATATTTCCTGACTGTATTAGTTAAAGTTTCAGTATGATATGCAACAGGATGGCCATGTTGCATGATGACAACTCCCATGGCATATTCATATGCATCTGTCATCAACTCAAAAGGTTGATGCAAATCTGGCAAGGCAAGAATAGGGGCCAAAAAAAGTCTATTCTTAAAATTCTAAAATTCCCTTTATTGTATTTCACCCCATTGAAATGTAGCTTTAGCTCCTCCTTTAGTCACTTGGGTTAGTGACCAATCAACATGTGAAAATCCAAGAACAAACCTATGATAGAAATTTTTAAGACCCAAGAAGCTATGAAGTTTTGTGAGGCCCCTTGGTGTAGGCTATTATTGAATAACCTAAATCTTTTATAGATCAACATGGACCCCTTCCTCATTCACAATGTACCTAAGGTACTGAATTATTGTCATCCCAAATGTGCATTTGTCAATATTTACATACAACTTGTGCTCTTGAAGAGTTTGAAGCACCTTATGAACATGTTTTAGATGTTCCTCCCATGTTATGTTATAGATGAGTATGTCATCTAGGTAGACAATCATGAATGAGTTGGTGAAGGGTCGCAGAATGTCATCCATCATCCTCATGAAGGTTGTAGGCATGTTAGCTAAACCAAAAGGCATAACCAACCATTCGAAGAGCCCCTCCTTAGATTTGAATGCAGTCTTCCAGACATCAGTGGGATTGATGGGAATTTGGTGATAGCTAGATTTGAGATCAATTTTGGTGAAGAACTTCACACCATGGAGTTGGTCCTGCAGGTCATCAATCTTGGGGAGAGGGTAGCAATTCTTCACAATGATTTTATTTAGGGTTTGATAGTCAATGCAAAGCCTCCATGTTCCATCTTTATTTGGTGTTAGGATAATTGGGCTACCACAGGGTGAAGAGCTTGGCCTGATGTGACCCTTTTGGATCAATTCTTGAATCTATCTTTTTATCTCATCATTATCCAAAACTAATCTGTGATACACATGACTATTAGGCAAAGGTGATCTTGGGATCAAATTGATAGAATGTTTTACTTGGCAATGTAGTGGAAATCTTGTGGGTGACTTGAATAAGTCATCATATTCTCCTGTGATTTGTCCTATCTACTTTTGTTGTTGTTTTGATTGTGTAGTCAGAACTACAACATTGGCCTTCTTATATTTCTATGGTTTGACCACCATGAGAACAAATTGCTTTGTCTTTTTGACCAATCTCTTACATTTCTTGGCACTGATCAGGGAGATAGATGTGGGAGGTGGTACCTCTGGTACCCTATAACATCATGTTCCAAGAGTGAGGGAGATTCTTTAGGTTCATGATTAATAGATGCCATGTTGATCATACATGAATGACTAACCAAGGAGTACATCAAAAACATCTAGATTGACCACATCACACAAGACTTCATCTTGGAAAGGTTTTATTGCATATGAAAGAAGACACTGATGGGTGACATAGAGGTCTCTCCCTGGGTTCAACCATCCAATACTGTATGGCTTTGTATGAGGCCTCATGGTTAGATTTAGAATTTTCACAACTTTAGCAGAGATTAAATTATTTTGACTCCCACTATCAAGAATGAAATGCAAAGGCTTAACTTTTACTCATAATTTGGAGTGAAACAATCTTTCCTTGTCCTCTGATCTTTCCTTATGGGTCTGTGATGAAGTGACGATGGTGTCACACTCAGTATCTACAATCTCTTATTCATCCTCTTCAATTTTAGGTTGTGTATGAGTCAGAGTAGCAGATGTCAAGTATTATGACTTAGAAAGCAGTGACTTGATGGCTCGACATTCTTCTTTGGAGTGAGTTCCAATTTTGTGGTAATCACACCATTTTCCAACCTTCCCCTTTTGGGGTTTCTTATCTTGAAACTCCTTTTGCTTCCAATTTTGCCTCATGTTTGACCTTCCTTGTCACTTTTCCATTTTGAGGGCTAACTCTTCATATTATTTCTTCCATACTTCTACTCAATCTTCACTGCAAACTTGTATGCCTCATCGAGGGTCTCCAAATTGAAAAGTTCCATTTCCCCCCATATGTACCATTGTAGTCCACCATGATATTTGAGAGTCTTATGTTTCTCACTTTCTTGGATGCCCAATCTTGTGGACAAAGAATGAAAAATGTCTATGTAATCTTGAACAAATTGGTCCTTACCTTGGCAAAGTTGCTACCACTGCATGTATAGATTATCATATGCTCTAATGGGATAGTATTATTACTTTACCACTTCCAAAAAATCATCCTAGGTAGGTTCCACCTCAAGGCCAATGTCATCTGTACTGAACCTCTTTTTGTATACTTCCCACTAATTTTTCATGGCAAATGATGCTTTCAAAAGATCAAAAGTGATCTTTTCTCCATCGATGAATTTATTTACAGAGTAGGAAGATAATTGATCCAACCAATTTTCTGCTACATCAACATTGATTTTTCCTTCAAATTTAGGAATATAAAAATTCACATAAACCTTGAAGGGTGTTGGGGCACTGAAAGGATGTTCTATGGATGAGGAGCTAAGAAGTACAAATGAGGAGCCAAAATTTCCCATCGGGAGTTGTTGGAGAATTTTTTCAAATTACTGCAGCATCTATGCTTATTACCATTGGAGGGATTCATTCACCATTTCCTTGAAAGGATCAGATGTCTCGATGTCGTCCACCATTTGAAGTCATTTGGAGTGAATAGGTGGATAGTTTGGAAGCTCTATTATTTTCCATCCAAGCTTCTTGTAGCTTAACCTCATCCTCAGGATCATACACTCTCAAGACAAACTGTTTTGATACCATTGATCTAAAACTCAGAAGTTCTAGTTGATAAATATTTCAAGAACATAGAAATAACACAGTAAAAATGAATTCTTTGAGAAGAGATGTTTTATTACTCAAGATCGCAATATAACTATATGCTTATCTCTGAGAAGAGACGTCTAATTCCATTTTGGGTTACATCTTCATTTATACACATTTTGAAAGTAGGGGGAGGATGTGGAAAGTCATCAATATCAAGGGAGATTAAGTGGTTCTACTTCTATGATATAAAACAATACATAATTTGAGGAATTACTATTTTTAGAAACTTACTATTTTTAGACTGCATTACTAAAATTGAAATTTAGGGCACTTCCATTGGGTTTTCAAAGGTCAAATACATCAATAAAATATTCATGACATCTCACCACATTATCCTCATTCTTATCTTTCTAATGGTTCAAACAGTGAGTCAATTGGAACTACGGTGCAAAAGTTATGGCTCCTAGAAGTTTTGTCATCAATTGGGGTGGAACCATCACCCGAATTGTCACCTGAATTGTTATTCAGATCAAATTCACCCAAAATCATGAGCCACTTGGACATATGTTAGTTTCGGTTTGGCTTGGAGTAGTGCATATACTTGAGTGGGTCAGTATTGGTTATGACATAGGTCTTGTGGTTGAGAAGGTAGTGGTAAAGTTTGGTGGCCACAAAGACCAAGGTTAGATAAAGTTTCTTGGTATGGGTGTACTAAGTTTCATACTCTACAAGTGTTTGGATAATGTAGTAGATGGATTAATCTTTATGTTGTTCATCTTGATGAGCTATCATTTCCCCTAAGGAGTGGTTGGTGGTGGAGATATAAAGGTAAAAATGTTGATCTTCCTTGGGAGGAATGAGGATAGGTGGAGACAAAAGGTACTTTTAAAGTGAATTAAAGGCATTTTGATAGTCATTATTCCACTTAAAAGATACATCCTTCTTTAGAATGTGATAGAAGGGTTGGCATCAGTCTAAGGGCTGAGAGATAAAGTGATGAATGGATTGGAGATTCCCCTACAAGTTGTAGAGTTAATTTAGGTGGGTAGGAGATGATAGAGCTAAAGATATTCCCTAAAAAGACCCTAAAGATACACTTCTTGGGGTTAAGGTAGACATGGTAATGGATGAGTCGCTTAAAGACAATATTAAGAATGGCCAAATGATATTTACAACATTTGGATTTCCCAAGAAGGTCATCAACATAGTCTCTGATGATTTTGTGAATAAGGTCATGAAAGATGTAGGTCATAGTGCATTGGTAGGTTGCACTAGCATTTTTTAGTCCAAAGGGCATGAACCTATAGTAGAAGGTTACCCTTGAGGTGATAAAGGTAGTTTTATGTTGATATTAAAGGGCAATTAGGATCTGATTGTAACTCAAAAATCCATCCATAAAAGATAACATCTCATGGCTGGCTATAAGATCAAATAGTTGGTTAATGCTTTGTAGAGGAAAATCATCCCTTGGGAAAGTAAGGTTAAGGTCATGAAAGTCCACACAAATTTGAACTCCCCATATGGATTTGGTGATAGGTATGATAATTGAGACCCATTGGAGATAGTCAATGGGTTGAATGAAATTAATAAATATAAGATGTTGAAGCTCTTCTTTGTTAAGTGGGGCTAAGTGAGGGTACATTCATTAAAGAATTTATCTAATGGGATTGGCATCATGGTTGGTGACTATCTTATGGCTAGAGATGGAGAGGTTGATTCCTATCATGTCACTATAAGACTAAGCAAATGCTATGCTATGGTCTTTTAGGAAGGAGGGGAAGTCTCGAAGCTCCTCATAATTTAGTGATTGGCCAATTTTGACAATGCATAGGTTATTCAAAGTGACCAAGTTGATATCCATGGTGGATTCATTTAACATGGTTGAAGTATGAAGATGAAGATATTTTTGTATAAAGGAATCTTTTGTACCAATATAGGTGAGAATGGAATCATCATCTTGACACTAAACGGTATTAATGGTAAGAGAGTCATCTCAGGGTGGGTTAGAGGAATGGTTACAATCACTCCATCCTTTTGATAAGTCAAGGGTCTGAGGCTGATCATGTTGATGAAATTTTTTTATGGGGGATGATTTTAGAATCTTTATCAATCGATGGTAGAGTGGATGGTAAAGATGGGATTTCCTTCTTAATGATGGTAATGGGAGGTGGGTTGATTTGTTGTTTAGGTGGCATGAAACCAAGGCCATGATTTTAATACAATTTTTGGGTCTTGATTAGAAGTAACTCATATGGCCCATGTTCATAATGACCTAGACCAAATAACTTCTAAGCACACCTATAAAGTTATGTTTGGGAAAATTATGGTTTATCTAGGTAGGAGAAACTGGAGGTGAATGGTCAAGGTGAAAAAAAGGTGGCAAAAGTGTCAAGGGGTTTATCAAGTCCCCCATAGATGAAATTAGTTTGACAAATTGAGGGCCCAAAAGGAATAATGATTCTAATATTGGAGTCATAGTTGGGTTGTTGATCAAGATTCCCATACTCTTAAGGAGTAGGAAAAGTGTCTAATGTCAAAAGGTGATACTCAATGAAAGATACTATAAGGTTGATTTTAAAGGGTCTATTATGGGGATTTAGGTGGAAGGAATGGATGAACTAGTGGAAGCTTCAGTGGTAGAAGAAGATATAGCTTCATATTTTAGTGGTGAAGGTTTATTGGATGGGGGAAGGAGAACATCATTGGGTCAATACATCATGTTACATGATGTGAAAGGACTTGGGTCTACTTGTATGGTAACAACTTGACCTTCATGTTCAAATTTGATGCATCGATGCAGGGTGGATGACACACAACCCATGGAATGGATCCAAGGGCATCCTAGTAGAATATTGTATTAGAAATACTATATAGAAGAGCTTAGGAAGTGTGTGGGGTCCTAAGTGAATGTGAAGGACAATGGTTCCTAGAGTTATGGCCATGGTATCATTAAATGATCAGAGCATCACTAAGGTTTTTGACATGATGTTCTCAGGTAGTTTAAGTTGGTTGTATGCATGGGAGGAGATAATATTGATGCTAGCTCCCCCATCAATCATAACCCTCTTGATATAGGTTTGGTTGATTTATGTAGTAATAAAGAAGGGAGGATCTGGGTCATCTATATGGATGGAGGGTATTTCTAAATCCTTGAAGGTAACAAGGTTGGAAAGTTGGAGAGATCTGATAAAGGCTTATAGAGGTTGTGGGTATTCTGATTGGACCTATATAGATTGCAAAGCCTCTATCATAACTTGGTGGTCATGGGGTGAGGTATTGATTAGTTCATACAAAGTTATCTTTACAGCATTTGGTGAAGCTATTTTAGAACTACTCATTGGATTGATTCAGATAGATTGGAGTGATAGGGTCCCAAGATGGACACTTTGAGTTTAGTTAAAGGTAAAGGTGCTTGGTGTTGGCCAAGTGGTTGGGTGATGGAAAAGGGATATGTCCATGGAATGGACACCTTTGCCTTTCCATTATCCTTTGGTTAGGCTTGTGATCATGTGACCACATGGATGGTATACATTGGGGGAGGAGTCAGGCTAGAAGACTGCTTTGGTTCACCCTCTTCACTCTAAGGTGAGAGTAGAGGAGTAAGTAAATTCTAGTATATGACTCTTGGTTCTTGGATAAATGGTGGGCTTATGGGAGGCTCGTTTAACAATAATTCATCCTTTTGGTATAGTCGATGGGATAATACTTGTAGAGCCTTATAGTTCTCAATATCATGCCCAAGTGTTCTATGGTATGAACATACTAATCTATCATTATACCAAGATGGTTTAGGATTGTGTGGGTCAAATGGTTTGATATGTGGCAAGGTTAATAAAGATGCTTGAAATAGCCTTTGTAGGATGGCTAAGTAAGATTCATGTAATGATGGCAAAGGCAAGGAGGTCTTAGGTTTGGTAGTTGAGGTGGAAGCCCTTTTATGAGTGGGATTGGTGGTAAAGGTTTTGGTAAATGAGCATTCTTGGTAGATGGTTTCAATTTTGGTAGAGAGGTTGATAGTTTGGGGTTAGAAGGTTTTGGGGTATACATTTTGGAGATAAGTAGTTTGTTTATAGATTATTAGAAGATAGGAGGTATGTTCATGGATGGTTTGATGAAAATATGTGTCGATGAAAGCAGGAGTGGCATAACCAAAAATGATGTTTGGGTTTTAATTGGGATGGTTGGTTTCCTAATTAAAGTAGAGGTCTGAGGTCCCAAAATAGAGGGAAAAGTGGAGAGGGGAAGTAGAGTTTTAGTTTTTGGGATTTTAGGTGGTTTTACCTTCTTTTTTGGCTTAGTTTGGGGTTTGTTTGATAGGTTTAGTGGGGTTAAATACAACTTTATCAATGAGTGAGTAATGCCATGATTTGGAAATATGCCAAGGTTCTTGGTGGATTTGGTTAGAATGGTAGAAGGTGATTTGGTGACTTTGGGTGAGTTTAGGTCTGATGGTGCTACTATAGGTTGATGAGTAGAGGTGTGCTATGGTTGGGTTTTGATGATAGTGGATTTGATAGTGGAAAGGGTAGGTTGTTCGAATAAAGAAGGATATTGCTTGGTTCTATAAGGGAGCCCAAGATGTTTCCAAAAGGTGGCTAAATATAAGTTAGGATTAGATATGAATTCCAAGTTTTTAGCCAATCTGGAAAAGGGTTTATAAATGGGTCTGAGTCCCTCGATAATGATTGCAAAGGATAGGCCCAGGGGTTGAGGGGAAGGAATGATTATCTCATCCTTTTCCTAATCAAAAGGATCCAATAAATAGGAAGGTAATTCCTCAATGGGAAGTGTATGTGAAGTGGTTTCTTCCTTAGGAATGATTTCTAAAGGAAGAGTGGATTGTTGTATGATTGATGGGCATATCAAAGGAAAGGTTAGTGAATCCATTACCTCAATAAGTGGAGTAGGAAAAGAGGTGATTTGGTAAATGGTTTCCTCAATAATGAGTTTACTGAGAACCATATTGACAGTATAGGAATCGTGGGTATGAGAGGATTCTACTTTATTTTATTTATTGGTAGAAGGAGAGTGGTTGGGAAATGGTTGTCTAAATATGTCAAGTGATTGGTTTAGGGGTGAATTAGGGTTATCCAACACAAGTCCCCCCTTGTCAATGAGAGTTTGGACAATATTATTGAAGGTATTACACCTACTAATGTCATGTCCAATGACTCAATGGAAGGCACACAATTCATTATCCTTGTACTAACCAAATATAGGATGAGAAGAATCAAATTACTATGGAGGTTTGATCAAGGGAAGTTGTATGAATTATCCTTAAATAATGTCTCCAAGATTGAAGCATATGACTCTCCAAGCAGATTAAATTGATTTTGAGTGTTACGGTTTGGGTTCCTAGTGTTCTTATTGGAGGAGTTGGGTTGGTTAACAATGGGTAGAGGGGTGGTCTTAATGATAACTGCATTCATGATTCCCTTGTTTTTGGATTTAGTGTTGGTTTAATTGCTAGGTTTAGAGGAGGAAGCCTCATTTGATTTGAAGGTAGAGTTATTATTTCTCAACTTCATTTTCCCCTCATTGATGGCTCTATTTTCTAGTTTTCATGCCATGGTAAAAGCCTTGTCAAAGGCCTTAAATCTCTGAACCCGTAAGGTAGAAGAAATGTGTTTGGCACAAGCCCAAGCAAAAAGTTTAATAAATTTAGGTTGGGGCAAAGAGAAAGAGAGTTAATTTATCAAGATTCTCCAATGGGCTACAAAGTCAGTGATGGATTTGTCATCAAATTTCTAAATGGAGTAGAGATCAGCGATGGAAACCTTTATGGAGATGTTTATAGAAAAATGATCCAAGAAAGTTTGAGCTAAGTGGATAAAAGAAAAGAGAGAGTGATTTGTTATAACATTATACCAATCTAGTGATAGACCTGATAGAGACACGGGGAAGGTACAAAGAAGGAGAAAATCATTGTAGGAAATCAAATAACATGAGTTCCTAAATGCTCTCAGGTGCTATTGAGGGTCTTCCTTACTCTAAAATTTTGAAAACTTCAGAAGTTGTCATTGAGGAGGATATGGTCGAATGGGGATGGATGGGTGAATTAGTTCATTACATATTTGGTCATATGACAAAATATTATGAGTTTCAAAAATAGATGACTCCAAAATAGTCATTTTGTCCATTAACATTTTGACAGGGTTAGTTTGGGGTTATGCACCCCCGTAGTTATAAGCTAGGTTAAGTTGGGTTTGGATAGATGTAACATATGTATAGTTGGTATGGGGTTGAGAGGCTACCACATATTGGTATGTGGATATGGGTAGTTAAGATGATGCCACATATGAATACATGGAGATAGGTGGTTGGGTGGAAGGTAGAGGCACACACCCTTATGGGTTAGGGATGTAGCTTGGGTTCTGTGTAATGGGCACTTGTTGAGAAATCAATGTGGGTTATGTATGAGGTATGGTTGGGTTAGTAGATAGAGGGTAGGTGGTAACTTTGGTAATAATAGGTGTAAGGGTAGAAGGTATGGGAACCACCAAGTTTTGAAATGGAGTGGAGGTAGGTGGGTTGGGAATAAGAGGAATGGTGATGACACTTGCAGAGGGAACTCTTATGGTAAGGGAAGTATTGATGCCCATAGGTTGGGTTGCTCCTATAGTATAAGGTTTATTAGTTGGGGAAGAAGGTGCTTGGTTATTGCTTGGTTGCATGGGTTGGTTGTGGATGGTGGTATTGGAGGGGTTATTGGTAGAGGAAGATGGCTAGGTGACTAAAAGTTGGGGGAAGATGGTGGAAATAGAAGTGTCACACATAAGGTGGGATGACATGCCATAGGACCATTCAACATGGAAAACCAAAGTAGGGGTGTGATGAGATATGGTGTTAAGGTAATGCTAGAGGGCTATGGGGTTGTTATCCATAAAGGTGGAAAAATTTGCATCACCTTGGGTAACCATCCAAGGGATGGTGGGAATCCTAGAAGGATGTTGAGAACTCTCTGCATCTAAGATGTACTCCATGGACAAGGGAGATGAGGAAGATGGGTGATTAGGAGGTGGGTCCTGATTTGCTTGGTTTCTTAGTTGTTTTCTAGTTAAAACCATGCAAATAAGGAAAAGACGAAGATACAATAAATCTCACAACTCAAACAAAGAGAAGACAATAAAAATTCTAAGAAACAAAACACACACTAAAGCACCTTAAATCCTAAGGTTCTTTTTAGTCTCTCTTGTGGCTTATGTTTTAAGTTTTAATAATTATGTGACTCAAATTGGCTTATAGATCAAGTACTAAGAAATAAGTCTATAGTTGGTTTTAGGTTGTGTTTAGGCTCTCAAATGGATATGTATTAGAAATCAATACATGGCTTGATATTAGGGCCTACCCCCTCACTTCACACACCATAGTAATAAGGGTGTCAAGTGCTTAACCAAGATATATCAATTACCAGAGATTATACTCAACCAAAGAGCTAAGTTAGTTCTCCCCTTAGTTATGAAATCTAAGTAGGATAGCTGGGAAAGGTGACCACTAGGTGATAAAATCCTAGTCGAGCCTTCTGTCAATGTTTTTATGCTTGATTAAGTGTAAGTGGTTTGGTCTTTTATGTGTGATAAGAGTGAAACTATGATTGATTCACTTGATTAATTAAGCCATGTGAGCTAAAATAATCAAGCACATAATGGATGTAATCAATTAATCAATTTTAAGCCCAAAATGAGATTTCAATTTCATTGTATGAGCAGAAAGACAAGAAGAAGAAGCACCTAGATGCAACTATGAACCCAAGAAAAGACTCAAGGGTCCCATTAAGCATGTTAGAATGTTTTAGAGAATTTTTTATTATGTTATTTGGAAAAAAGAGAGAATAAACTTGAGAATGGTATGGTAGAAAAACCTAATATATTATGCACATATTGATCCAAAATGTTGTAGATACTCCTCTTTGGCTTGGGAGGAACGACCTGCAGATAAGAAAACACTCAAAGAAATGATTGATTAGTTAGATAGTAGGGTGGATTACCTATCAAGCTATATTTTAAGAAGCATGAGCTCCCTTGGAGGATTTCAATCCATGATTTTAAACAATTAAGTCTTGAAAGAAAAAGATAAAGTACTTGCATAAATTATAGAAGGTACTAAAATCAAATGCAAAAAGTGCTTGATAAATGAATACGTGAATTTGACTTAAATATAGAAATAAATAGATTGATATTAATACCAAAATAATCAGGTGTGGTTCAAAAAATGGGGTGAGGCTCTATGATGGGGTATGGGGTAGAAATTTGGATTTGGTTAAGGTCTAGTGGGTGAAAATAACTTGCTATTTTATTTTCCACATAGTGACCATCGATGGTTTGGGTAACCGTTAATAGTTAGGGCAATCATCAGCAATTAGGTAATCATTGGTGATCAGGGTGATCATTGGTGATTACTGTGCTTTTGGTCTAGTTTAATAAATTGGTTTGATAAGGTTATAGAATGGAATTTTGGGAAGTGGTTTTGGGTTGGGTTGGTTATGAAACAAAAACAAAATAACTAGTTACTGAAAATAGATACTTAGCTTGCTAGTTGTTGATCTAAAGAAGGGTTGACGTGGTTGAGAAATCTATTGGTGGAGCCTTAGGCAATTCTAACATAGTAACAATACTTGACTATTGGATGATAGATTGCAACACTTTGGATCTCTATCACACTTATTGGTTTGCTAGAAGAAGACTTGCAAAAGGAAGTTTTAATGCAAGAGGCTTTACTTCTATATGCAGATGATGATGAATTCATTAATTGATCATTTTCCCCCTCTTCCTCCTTTATTTTTATAAGAAGGAAGGAGAGGTGAAACAATAGGTTAACAAGAGGTTCAAAAATTAGTTTAAATTTAGCTTTCACATGTATTGGCTCGCACACAAATTAGACAAGCTAAATATTAAGAAACAAGCTAGAGTTTGACTAGAGTTAACTATTCAGGTGGTTGGAACCTAACCATTGGTGGTCAATCCTAATGGTTGATGGTTAGGGTGACTATCAGTGGTTGAGGGTAAGGTTAAGTTTGGTGAAGGTGGGTTAGCTAGTCAGCTAACTTAACTTAAGGTTTGAGGAAGAGTCCCTAGCGGGTCCTGAGGTGGTTTAGGGGTTAGTTCGACATTTAAAACCATTGTGTGTGGTTTTATAGTGTCTACATTGATAGTCTGGGTGGGGTAGGTAGTAGGATCATAGATGACTATATTCATATATAATGAGAGCATACTGAGATGGTGGTTGAGGTAGTGATGCTACAAGATAGGGAGCGCATTCATAGATTTTGGTCTTGGCCTAGATCTAGAGGGGATGTAGGAGCATCTAGATCTAGTGTGTATGTATCTGAGAGTGAGGCCAATTAGGTTGGTCCTAGTGACCAAAATTTAATTATTGAGTGATTATATATTATTTTATTGAAACTTGTTTATGAGTTATTTATATATTGACCTATTATTATATGGACATAATGTCATTTGGTATTTTTATTTGTGATATTGCATATTTGAGTAAATGTTTGATTATATTCATTTCTTATATGTTGATATAGAAATGTATTTTGTGAATAGATAATGGTAATTGATTGTAATTATATATAGATGTTTGAGTAGCTATTGATATTAGATTATGAGTGTTAGTTGTTAGTATCGATGACATAGGAGTGTCATACTATATGTGAGTAAAAACCATGTGACTGAGGCATGAACTATCTGAATCCCACTGCCATAGTAAAAATTGACCATATTGCTCATATTGTGTTGGTGTAGAAGTAATAAATTAGGAACCTGAAAAAAGGGAAGAAGAATATAGTTTAAGGGGCACCCTTGCCACACTTATTTCAAGAAGCACCATTGTCCCATTTTTTGGTGCACCTAGATATCACCCTTTCAACATTCGTGGAGTTTTGTATGATCATAAATTCACAATGTTAATTGATAATGGGGCAACCTACGACTTCATAGATGAAGGATTGATAGCCAAAAGAGTTTTGAAAACAAAATACTTTGATGAGTTCAATGTTATTGTAGCCGATGGTTTTACTATTCCTTGCACTAAGAGAATTCAACGATTAGAGATTACACTTGGCGACATAGGGTGGGTAATGACTTCTATGTTGTGGGCATAAAGGAGAGAGATGATTTTAGAGGTGCAGTGGTTACATCCCTTAGGGAATTCACACAGAATTATCAAATTATGGAGTTGAAATTCAAATTAGAAGGAAAAGAAGTAACGCTCCAAGATATTGCAAATGGAGCCCCTAGAATTGTCACAACCAAGAGGATGGAACTTTATTTCATAAAGGACAAGTAACAAGGGCTGCCAGATGCTTGGCTTTAAAAGGCATTTTTACCTTATCATTGTATGATAAGTTAGATAAAACATCATTTTGACATTTGTAGTTGTCTAAATAAGTATAGAATGGTGTTTAATTATTTGTCCCCAAGATCACAATGAAGGGAAGGAACCCAACACCTCATAACACTACTAGTAGTTAGACTTTAGACTCTATAGTAAATAGTTTAATCAGTTATCATACGAATGCCATTTTCTAATATTTTTGATATCTGGAAAATATCTTAATAAGTTGTTATACTAAATTTTTTTTATGATCTCTAGCAAATATCTTAATCAATTATCATATCGAAACTCTATTTTGAGTTAATTTCCATTTTTTCACCATGATGCTATAAGTAGGTTGATCTCTATAAATTAGTTTCCATCTATGATGATTTTATGGTCTATGATATCTTGTGTAAGTAGGTTTCCTAGAAACTACGTTGCTCATATGATGAATAACAAATGGATCCTTGAAAGAACATCTTGGGATAACTCGCTCATAGAGGAATGTGATCTAGGAGAGTGTGGGGAAGGAGATATCGATGCCACCTATGTGAATGCTATAATGCATCTATTGAAATACTGGTCAATAAGATTTATGAGTGCATAACAATTATTGTCCCAACGTCCATTGATTTGATAATAATTGTAATATGGTTTATTCTTTATTATATGCAAATGATGTGATGGATGGTGATTAGTAGGAGGAAGTGTGATCATCCCCATATCTAATAATGTAAATAATATCAAGAGGTTTATCTCTGTTTAAAAATTATATAGCCCCTTTACTAGTGTCATGTGATCTATTCAATGTGGGAGATGCATTGTGAAGTGGTTCTTTTCCCTTATTGAGTATCTTGATTGGTTGTTTTTGTTTCACTTTTTCATTGACCATGGGTGGATTAAGTTCTTACGATCATTTTATTCCCTTAATTATTTACAAGTTTAAATTAAAAATTAATTAAATATTATTAGTGTTTTTACATGTGTCATTATTAATTATAAGTAATTATTTTTAATACCATAACAAACATATATATGTTTGTGTCATGCCAAAATTGATATTTTTTACCAAAAAAAATTATACTATTGTAAATATATATATAATTATTCATTAGAATTCTTATTCAAAACTTTTATGTAATTTTTTTCAATATTAAATTACATAAATCATTAAATTTTTAAAATTAAATTTTTAGAGTTTTTAATTATATTTTCTTTTAAAAATTTAAAATATAAATTAACCTTTAAATTAAAATATATTCTACTCTTTATATTTTAATTATTAATAAATTAAGTATTAGCTAAACTATTAAAAAAAAAAAAAAGGTTTTAATATCCTCACTTAAATGGAAAATAACTTTTGAAGGGTTCTTAGTCTTTTAAATTTGAACCATCTTCATCACATCATAGATATCTGGGTAGAAACAACTAGTATTTTTAAGTTTTATATTTGTTTATTGTATCTTTTAAATAGTCTTATTAATGGGCGTTGTTGATCAAAATTAAAATTATTAATCATGTAGAGATGAGGGATTGTAGATGATTAGATGAAACAAAACTTGAAATTTGATTAAGCATTGTGTTTGATTTATTTTTATTTTGGTAAGAAATAATGTTGTTACTTTTGGATATTATTAATTAATATTAAAATTATTATCTATGTTAAGATGATCATGTCTCATATTAAAATAGGTAAAATATTGAATTTGATTCATACTCAATTTTTATTTTAATAAGATATAAAATAATAAATAAAATAAATATATATATTGAAAATGATTTATACTTTAAAAAGGTATGAATAATATAAATTAAAAGTATATAATTATAATGATAAATCATAAAATGTGATTTAAATTTTTGGGTTATGAAATTTATATATAATATTTTTTAAAGTGTTCTATGATCATATATATTGTAAAAATATTATATTTATCTTAATATATCACTTGAAAATTTAAAATTATTTTTGATAAATTCAAAGATAATTTAATTATTTATAACTTTAAAATAAAAATAAATATAATTTACCCTTTTCTCATAATGAAATCTAATATGTTGCCCATTAAAAATAAATGTATAAAATAATATTATAAAAATATAAACTAATAAAGTAAGAATAAGATAAAATTCTTAGAATGACCTCAAAATTAGTTTAACATATCTTCATCTTTAAAAAAAAGTCAAAAAATAACTTTGATAAATCATTAAATTTTTATGATATTTATAATTATATATTCCCCACATGTGATACTAGAGATATAAAATCAAAGAATAAACATAAAATATCTCAAAAAAATTAGACGGATAGAAATATTAAATATAAAAAAAAATTATTTTATTATAAAAATATCGTCAATCCAAAATTTGAACATACATCTTATTTATATAAAGCTTTTGATTTATTTAAAAAAAATAAAAAATAAAAACTAATTCACAAAAAAATATAATGAAACCAATAAATTGAGATTTTAGAAAATACTTTAAGAAAAATTATAATATATGTAAATTAAAAGAAATAAAATATGAAGTCCATTTTCTCTTAACACAATTATTATATAGTAATATTATAATACACATTTAAATGTTATAATTATTTAATTTAATTTATAAAATATTAAATCAAAATATCTATAAAAAAAAATATGAACATTTAGAATCATTTCATGTTAATGTATATTATTATTTTTTATTTGTAACATATTTTTTATGTTCTTAGGAATTTTTATTGAGTAGAATAAAAGTTAACACGAAGAAAAATAACTATAAAATTACATTTCATAAAAATGATTTAAACAAATTACATTGTCTAACACTTTTTGTTTGGTACTATAGACCAATTTGGGTAAGGATTTTAAAAGAGATTAATATCATCATATATGTAGGTATGAACTTGTTGAGTCATTTTCATGCTTGTTTGATATGTAAAGTAAGTTTTATTAGATTTTTAATTAATATATCTATACATTTTTTTACACAATTATTTTAAGTTTGATTCATTGTACACATAACATTTGTCGATGTAATTGAATCAAATGTGTCCTTAGACTACGCTCCTCCACCTACATTTTATAAAACATACAACACAAAAGTTAACATTGCAATTAGTATCTCCCTATCCTAATAAGATAGTTAAAATTCTAAACCCAAATGAAAAAATACATTAATTTTAGATTAAAATTTAATACACAAGATTATTAAATACAAAATAGAACCAAATTTAATTTTAAAATGAAATTACAACACATAATAAAATGAAATTACAACACATATTGAATAAAAATTAAAGGACCTAAGTCTTTTTTTTCCTTTTTACACTAAACATTCAATACATTTAAGACAATATTCAAATTAAAAATTATTTATATACCTCTAATGAATTTAATCCAGCGAGTAATTCTACACATTCTTGTAAAAGTGCTCTTTCTCGAGCAATAGTTTCTGCTAGTTCTGGGAGTAATGCATCCACCTTCTCTGCCTACAATAAAAGTTAAATCATTTAATATTTTATATTAATTTAACACTTATTATAAATATTGTGTGTAGATAAGAGTTAAGTGGAGTACGTACTTAAAACAAATAACCTTGGATGCAACATAAATTAAAAGTTTAAAAATTTATAAATTAATTGATGTAGTGTTGGTCGCAAATAATTCTATTAAAATTTAATAAAATGAAAGTGTTTTACAAAATTAAATCATACTTGATTAAGGTTGAATACTTAATCTTTTTTTGTGTTGACTATTTATAAGATTTATAAATTATTGATTAGACTCATAACATGTTAATGATCATTGAAGGCATGTTGCTACATTTTTTGTTATTAAATTTGGATCAAGGCTACTTCATAATTATATGTAAGTTCTAAATTTAAATAAAGATAAAAAAAGTTAATTGTTATAATAATATTTTTTTGTAGATTATTTAATTAATAAAGCTTCTTGAGTTAAATTAACATTCTTTAAATTAGTATTTTGATATATATTTATAAATATTTAGTTCTTTTTTTCTTTGACTTTACATATATTTTGATAAGATTTAATATTTAATTATCATAGATAAAATAAAATTATAATTTTTTTATAAAAATTATAATAAAAATTAATTAATTTATTTGCATACTATTAAGATTTATATTTATTATAGAAATAAAAGATGTTTCAATTTTATTTCAACAAGTAAAATATGAATACAATGTATGTATGTATATAAATAATTTAATTTTTTGAGAGGTATTCATAATTATTTGAAAAATATATTATAAAAAAGTATTTTTTAAGTATACTATTATATTGCTTTTGATATTGTTAAGTGGTTCTTTTTTGACTATTTTTTGTAGGGGGAACCTTTGAAGACCCGTGGGGAGCAGTGCCACCTTAAAAATCGACTACCAATGGCAAGGGAGACTCGAACATAGGACCTATTGGGTAAAGCCCACCTTCTTTACCATTGAGTCACCACCACAAGAACTCTTAACTATTATATTGTTATTAAAAATTAAATGTAAAATTATGTAATTATAGATTTTATTGTTTAACATTACACTATAAATCTCTACAATCATTTTTAATAAAATATGTATTTAATTTCTTAATAAATATAATTTAATAAAAAAAAGAGTAATGTACATATATATAGCTGTCATTAAATTGTGTTCGATGAAAGGTTGGATGTTTTCAATTTTCAAAAAACATATAATATTTGGTTTGGCGTCTAACACGCTAAAAAAATCTCTGTGCTCATTCATCCTCGAACACCGTAAGCGGGGGAAAAGGAAGAAAAAGAGAATCCGTAGGAAATTACATAGCTAGCTTATTAAAAATTTCTTTTTCATAATTAAAAAATGAACACTCACATATAATAAAGGATACCAGAAAATCTTTTGTTCGTTTGGAATGTTGGTATGCACAATTGCAGCCCAAAATAAAATAATGTGTATCATACATGGTATGGCATGAAACGGTTTTAACTTCCGATGATAATGATAATAGGAATAGGAATAGGAATAGGTGGAAGTTCGATAATACCTGAGGCAAAAACTTGGTTGCATTCGCATGAATTCCGTGCATGACGTCTACTGCAAAGCTCACAACTTGTTTCACAGCGCGGACATCTGCCTGCACATCGCCAACGAGTGACTGGTAATATAATATAATTATGACTTACAAATGATGATGATGATGATGATACCTTTGCGCCTGCAACGAGGGGGACTCTAATAGTCGCTGCATCTAAACATTCCATTGTCCTTCTAACTGCCCAATCGTGATTTTCCTTCAACCCTGTCCAATCTTCCAAATGCGCCGCCTGACAGTTTCAAGTTTCAACTATGGTATTAGATTCCCAAATATATACTATGGCAATGGCAACATAGGTAAAATATATATATATATATATATATATATATATATAGGTATACAGATACATACATGAGCTGCCACGACTGTGTTTACTTTGTGTTGGTGGCGAGCCCTGTTAAAATGGATGCTTTTTATAACAACACGGCTCCTGAGTTCTGACGTTTTCAACCACACCCGGTAGATCGAATTCTGCACCACCCTCATTAAAAACCAATCCATACTTCATAATCCATTTGCGATTATAGGTGATTTGTGGATGGAGAGAAGAAATTATTAGCGTACCTGTGCCCAAGCAGTTTGTGTTTGGTGTGCAATCTGTGCCCGAGCGTTTACAAAGCGCCACTGCAGACAACGATTGTGTAGCAGGCGCAGTTGATGTAGAACCTCCTCATGCGCCACAGCCTTGAGCACTTTGCTCTTTGCCTTCCCTTTCCCCTTTCCCTTTAGCATTTCCATTCCCAAATTTAACACGCTGCTCACTCGACTGCCCGTTTTAGCCGGATCGAATTGATCAGAATGTTTTGCAGTCAACGCCATATTCAGGTTGTCACGCCCTGGTGACATACCACAAGATTGAAAACCCTTGCTTCCACTTCCACCTCTATAATTATTTTTCGGCACAAGCCCGGCCTCCGACATGCGCCTAAGCCTGCTCAGCGTATCCTGCAAAAACCGCGCGGAGACGTAGCTCCCCTTTATTATTTTCTTGGAAGTTTTGTTGCCATTTTCTCCCTCTCCCTCTCCCTCTGAAGTAGGAACAGGAACGAGGTTATTTCCAGTGCCATTGCAATCAGAAACAATGGAATTTGAATTGGAATCTTCTGCATCTTCGTACGCGCGTCTTGTGACTTGCTTCCCCAAATCCACAGAGAGTCGACCAGGACTTATCAAGCCTGATAGTTTTATGTCGTTGTTTCGAAAGCTTCGCCCCGGTGAGTTCAAAGACGAGGATCTGCCTACGGCCTTCGCTCTGGTAGTGCTATCGAGGCTCCTGTTCAATATGCTTGTAAGCGGTCCGCTGTGAATATTCTCTTTCCAAGGTTCTACGCTCCTTCTTGCTCTATTGTTATTATCATTGCGTAAGCCATTTGAATTTGATGGCATATCAGTTTGCATTTTCTTTTTCAAGCCCAGGTGGTCGCCCAAAGTGGGCGAATCGTTATTAAGAGCGGTGGAAGGCCATAAGGCGGCAGACCCCCGGAGACGATTGCCCTTCTCTGGCCGTCGGCGTTCGACCGACTGGGAGCGCACGGGAGTTTCTGATCCATCTAATCTGAGCCTGCTGCTGCTGCTGGTGGTGCTGGTGGTGCTGCTGTTGCTGGTGCGGCTATTTGGAGAAGACGATCTACGAGCACGAGGCGACGCGTCGTTTGAGGCATGAATGGCTGCTGCTGAGGAAATGGTGGGAAGCATGTAACGCGAGCTCACCTCTCGACTTCTGCATCTAGTACGTACTTGCGCCTGATCTTCATCTACGTTGCTCATTTTAGAATTCGATGAAGGCTGTAACCAGACCAAGGGGGGTACTCTCCAACCAACCAGGCCGTGTCTCACAATAAAAATCACAGTATACTTCCAACATAGATTATTACTTTTGAGAGGGTGGCAGTGACCAATCACCGGTTTAATTACTAGTAAACGAGATCAGTCCAACCACATCCACCAAATGAAAAAGGACAAGTGAAGGTGAAACTCGAACTCGCAGCCAGCGAACGTCGGCATTCCTTGGTGGGACGTCCGTCTGTCCCTGCTTACAGTTGAGTGGCTTCCGTCAACATGGTATGGTGGGCAGCACGTCCTCATGTTTTTACGCCGTCCTACGCTCTCCCTTTCCCCTCTTCCATTATTATACATGAATGAACAACCAGGGTCCCCATATGTGCAACTTACGCTCCAAGCGATCCAAAATCAGGATTTTGTAAAACGAAAAAACATACTCGTGACCACTCATACCATTTTATTTTTTATGTACGAATCGGTAATGCATCATACAAGAACATGTTTCATTTCACTAGTAAAAAAATATAAAGTCATATAGAACATTAAAATGTGTCATCATGTATATATAAATAATTATAATATATATAGTATATAATATTTTATTGTATTATAATATATTAATTATGATGATATATGTTTTACAATGATATTTATGAATAATAATATGTTATGGAATGGTAGTAGATTGTAATGTAGTGTGTATGTTCACTTTTAATTCTACCATTAAATTTGGTATACATTTGATCATCACTTAAAAAATATTTAATAAAAAATTGACCGATATTATTATACCATATTATTTTTTATTAAAAATATAATTTTATAAATGCATACTATAACAAGTTAAAATTTGACTAACATTATTATACCATATTAACTTTTATTAAAAACATAATTTTATAAGTAGACACTTACTACTTAAAAACTTAAAACACATATTTTATAATTTCATCCCGCCTTCAACCATTACACATTAATTTTATCTTCTTTGACACATTAATATTGTAAACGTATAATGTTATACCATTATGATTATCCATAATACTAAATTTTATTTCTATTTACTCCACATAGTGTCAAGTCCAATGAAAAAAATGTTTGTCAGTTTGTGTGGTAAAATTAGTTGTTTTTATTTAAATTTCAACATTGGTGTGTGTTTGCAAGGATTAATTGTGTTGAATTGATAATTGTGTGTTTTTTGAAAAGTGACCATATAGTTGGAGTTTGAGAGAAAAAGTAATATTTTTTAGAGATGTTAATTACCTTGTAGATGTAGACATCCAATTTCTACCACTTCTATGTCAAAATTTCAAGTCAAAATATTTTTTGTAACAACCCAAAAACTAGGTCAAATATCATTAAAATGCTCTAATTCATCCACACACGTCACATGTAATTTCTGAAACATATTGGTGCATCCCTGATTGAGGCAATACATTGTAACAAACTGACAAGTTCATCTAAATCAACGTGCACTGAATTATTTTTTTGCAAGCAAGTGCATAGAGTTAGGGGGCTAAAAAGTGGACACATTTTACTTTCAAATGGATTTCAATATTTCTACGTACGTGACTTAAAAAAGTGCATATGTGGTCTTGGCACATACTCGATAATTATCAAGCCAAGATCGTGTATGCGGTTTTAATCTTTAGAATTACATACGTGGTATTATTGTTATAAAACTGCGTATGCATAATAGTTTAGTATTATATTGACATGCATGGTATATAAATAAAATAAATATTTAAGTATAATAAACTAAATGTCCATATCTAAATGTAAACTTATACTTTAAGTTATATTTTATTTATATACTTTCAAGATGTTTGAGAGTGGTTTCAGACCTTTAAGAGTTATAATGCAAATTCTAAGTTTTGGAGGATCCATCATATTTCAAACTTAGTCAGATTCTAGGTTTTCAGACTTAGCCATATTTCAGGGTTTCAAACTTAGCCATATTTCAAGATTTCAGGGAGACATCATAAGAGGTATGAAGGATGCATGAAGGGATGTAGGTATAATAGAATAGTATGAAAATATCTCTCACAAAGTGCCACAAGTCAATCCCAACCCATTCCTTGTGCACCCCTTAAGGTATACACTTTGGGATAAATGCATTGAAGAGCTCTTAATGCATACATGAACCATCTAATACACAAAATCATACACAAAATGATTTAAAGTTATAGGATATATTTATAACAACAATCCTATGGAAAAAACACATAGCTCACTTCTTTCATTCCATGGATCATGCATATTTCTACCAATTTTGATAAATTTAAGTCTTTTTTTACTTTGTCGATTATTCTTGAGTAATCAACCACCCTGTCAATTAATATCTAATTAAAAATCCTTACCATTATGATTTAACCTTATACCCTAAACCCTAAACCATGTACCTTAAACCCTATGCCCTAAAACTTAAACCCTAAACTAATCGATTTAACTAAAATTAACATCTTTTAGAGTAGAATTATGTTCATAAGGCTCAATGTGGCCCAAATCGCATCACTGATTACCCCAATTAACTAATTAGCTTAATTTGTGATGATATTGGGGTTAATAGAATCCAAAATCATATTTTATAGTCATAAATAGGTTCAACAAGCTCAAATTATCCCTAATTGCCTTTGTGATTTAACACTATACCCTAAAACCTAAACCTTGTAACCTATACCTTAAGCACTAAAAACTAAACCCTAAATTATAAACCCTAAACCCTAAATCAATCAATTTAGCACCTATTAACATCTTTTAGAGTAACAATTAATTTCATAGGGCTCAATTCAGTCCAAATCACATTATTTATTACCCTAATTGACTAATTGGCTCAACTTATGATGACATTGGTGATAATTATGCCCAAAAGCATATTTTATAGTTTTGGTGTAGGATATTAATTATTTCATTTAGTTATTAAATAGATAATTCCTATACTTGTAGTTTCAACTTACTTAGATATGATAAGAGGTTTTAGTGGGTGAGAGGGTGAATTTCACCTTGAGTTCCACCTGGAGTTCAATTGAGTACCACTGTGTGTTCTCCTATGAGTTTCATAGTGAGTTACACTTAGTTCCATAGTGAGTTCTTCTATGAGTTAGCTCCCCCTCCTCGTTTATATTCTTTTTCACTAGGTTATTCTAATAGGGTAGATAATTAGTAAGTAAGGCATTTAATACATCAAAAAATTATCGCACATCATCTTTATTCATTTTTAAATATAATTAGGGTCATTGATTTGTAGAATACTAGTGTGTTCACTTTACTATAAGATCATCTACTTGCCTATTCTGACATGGTATCAGAATGGGCATCTGGTAATGAACACCATAATATTTTTAGTTATTCATTATTGAAATCTTGAGTAGATATTCTATTTTGTATTCTTTGTAAATTATTGAGATAACATTTATAGATTTGAATACTTCATCGATGATTGTATTAATAATTATCCTTGGCTTTTGATTGCATCGTGTTCACTGAGTCTTCAAAATGGCTTTTTGTATTCATTGATTTTTGACCTACCTAATTAACTGCTTGATTGTAGATTGGTTTTTTGAGGACTACATACAATTTCTTTGAAATTGTCTAGAGTTTAGATTGACCTTCAAAGAAATCAAGATAGTTTTTTTGAGAGCCTTGTAAGCCATACGTGAATCAATTTATGCTCAACAATCAGAGTCAATAATTACTTAGAGATCTATAAGGAGTCATAAATGTTTCCATTGACATCAATCCATAGCTTGACCATGTGATTTTTAGTAAGAATTCTATAGGAATAGGACTGTCAATGGCCTCATCTATACCTATGCAGAGTATTGGTCTCATCTCTCATCATGCATGCTTATCTCTCACATGCATGATTAATCTCATTATGGTTATAATGAAGTGAAATCACTCTCCTATATGGTTTTCAATGTTTTATATAAATGGGAATTAGCTGGTTTGAGCTCTATGCAAACTCAATCTACACATGATCTTATGCAGTTAGTCAAACATTTCCATATTTTGGTAATTATAACTTTTTTTAATTTTATTTAAAATATTTTTAATTTTAACAATTAAAACACTTTCTATAAGTGTTTTCTAGATAAGTGCATTTATAAGTGTACAGGCAAGGATATTTTTGTCTTTAGTTTTTTTGAGGAGGTCAAGCTCTCTATTTTGGTTCTAACGAGTGGTTGGAAGGCCCCCTTACCCTTTATTTAGACAGAATTTTTAACCTTCTAAGTATAGTTTTATTAAATAGGCCTCATTTACAGGAAATATATTATGTTATAACTTTTGATCGGTAGCTCAAAATTGAGTGTCATCTTTTGAAAAAGTTTATGTTTTGTTCTATTCTATTCTTTGAATATGATGTATCTGCAACATGTTACTCTGCACTGACGTGTTTCCCTAGAACACTTCCTTGTTCATCTACTTTTTCCATGTGGCATCATTATGTTAACCTGGAACCAAAGTGAATAAAATAAGTCACCTAAATAAGTGAATCATTGGGATCTTACCAAGTGTCACCATCCTACTAACTTAGAATCTCTTGACCTTTTCATAGTATACAAAGCCTAACTTATAAGTGGATTAATGAGAGATATCCAAATGTCACCATCTTGTTAACTCAAAGGTGATGTTATTAGAGTTATTTATATGTTTATCCTAAAAAATATAAGTAGCGAGAGTTATCCTTATGACACCATCCCACTAACATGGAGGTGATGTCATTAAAGTTTTTTATATGATTATCCCTAACAAGTAGAGTAGTGAGAGTCATCCATATGTCATCATATCATTAACCTATAGGTGACATCAATAAATTTCCTTGTACAATTATCTTAGGTAAGTAGAACAATGAGATCCATCCATGTATCACCATCCTTCCAACCCAGATGTGATATCATCAAAGTTTCTTATATGTGATCCAAAACTCAGAAGTTCTGGTTGATAAATGTCTTAATAGCATATAAATAACACAATAACAATGAATTCTCTGAGAAGAGATGTAGTATTACTCAAGATCATAATACAAATATATGCTTATCTTTGGGAAGAGATGTCTGTCTTCACATTTCGGGTTACCTCTTCATTTATACACAATTAGAAGGCATGGGAAGGATGTGGAAGGTCACCAATCTTGAGGGAGATGAAGTGGTTTGACTTCCAATATTTAAAACAATACAAAATTTGAGGAATTACTATTTTTAGAAACTTACTATTTTTAGACTGCACTACTAAAATTGAAATTTGAGGCACTTCCATTGAGTTTTCAGGGGTCAAACTTTATTGAGCAAAGCTCAATGCCATTTCACGACGTTCTCCTCATTATTAGCTTTCCAACGGTTCAAACGATGAGTCAATTGGAGCTACGGTGCAAAAGTTATGGCTCCCAAAAGTTCTGTCATCAATTTAGCTTTGAGTCACGATACTTAATGTGATCATATTGTCTTCTAGATATCAAGTGAAACTGATGAATTTGAAGCCCCATAGTGACCCTGAAATTTTAGGCTACTCATAGAATAACTGTATTACTACTTGAGTTTTAATGTCTTCCTCATCTCACACTCCTCTTCCTACATATTCAATTATTGGACCAACTGAGTATAGGGACACATCATTCAATGTAGTGTTTCTTAACCATGATTTCAAAAACTACTTAGCTATTTGGGATGAGGTTGAGGTTGAGAAACCATACAAGATGGAATACTAGCTTTTAATTCTCACATAGAGATATAAGAATGACCTCTTGATAATAAAAGGAGTTGGCTTACACAATATTATAGTTAAGCCCGAGGTAACTCCCATCATTGATTTACTATTTGATTTATTTATTGATTTACTAGTCTTATTTTTTATTTAATTATTATTTTTCATTAATACATTTGAACACATATAAGGATATTATTAATAATTTAAAAATAGATTAAAAAAATCTATAATAAAATTTAAAATAAAAATATTACATACATACATACATATATATAATATAATATTGTATTATTATTTATAGTTTTTTTTAATATTAAAATATAAATTAATATAATATTAATAATATGAAGGTATGTATAAGAGAGAATAATAGTTGCATAAGATAATTAAGATTGCCATCTCTCCATCAACGTGATGTGTTATAACTTTTAAGGTCATAGTATCTTCGATTGGGTGTTTTCTATTGTTAAGAGTTGATATTTGATTTTTAGCTATTATTAATTTAGTTTATTTATTTTGTGTAAAAGGACACAAATATAAAAGGATTATCGCATGATATTTAATATTATATATATTTTATATGGTATATATAAATTTTATATTTTATAATATATTTATTCTTTATATAAGATAAATATAAATAGATAATTAAAATTTATATTTATACAAAATAGTATATATAATATTTACTATTATATATTTATTATATTGTATATATACATATTATATAGTATAATATATTTATTGTATATATTAGATAAAATTTATAATATAATAATATTTAAATAAAAATAAATATATACTTATAAAATATAATAATTTTATAAAAAATAAATATAAATCATTATAATATAATTAAATTATTTAATATCTATCATATTGTTAAAATATTATACACATATACTTATAAAATATAACACTGTTATAAAAAATTAAATATAAAACATTATAATATAATTAAATTATTTAATATTTATAATATTTTTAAAGTATTATACACATATATTATATTTATATCATGAGTTATTGTATTTTTACATCTGAGCAAAGCCCCTCAAAGATTTGACTATGCATTTGACCACCTTTTCAGTGCTTATTTATTCACTTATCGAACTATGTAGGGAAAGGGGTTCTTGTATCTTCTAATGTTTTTCATAATGTCTATTTATGTATTTCAATATATATGTTTTTTAATACAATTAAATTGATATGTGATTTAATATTTGATTTAATTAGATATATATGTTTTTATCAATTTTTTTTTTCAAAGTATGTATTTTTTATTAATATACCAAATTGTATTTTTTTAAAAGATCAAAAAAGGAACTATTAAATTGTGAAATGTTTTTTGTATTATTTAAAATAAGTATTATTTTTTAATCAAAAAAATGTTTTTTTTTCAAATATATAGAGTTGTATAATATTTTAAATATATAAACAATCATTGGACAACTACTTTGGGCATTATACCACCTCAGAATATAAACTTGGGAATGTCTTGTTTGGTACTAAGAAATGAGTTCAACAAACAAATTTCAAATACTGATATGCTAAATCATCATGTCCCCAATTGGATGTTAGACTGCATACATAATTTTTTTTTAAAGCAAGTTAACAATAGATCAATCTGATGTATACAATACTAACCCTAGTTTTTTTTAAGGAATTATATATATATATATATATATATATATGCATTTTATTTAGTATTAATAATGTCCATATTTTTATTTCATTTATGTTTATGTTTCACATTTAATGTTAATAGCATCCATATTCTTATATTATATTATCTATTTTTTTAATCAGATATATTTGACCAACATGGCAACTAGTAGTTGAAAATTTGCTATTGTAACAAAGGAGACTCCAACATGGTATTTGATCGTCAAACAACTACAAAGCAAAGATAATTTCTGTAGAAAATAGTTTGTCATTCATATCATGTATTACAAAATGTAGAAGCCTCTTATGGCCATTATAAAATACGACTTAATAGAACATTTCTCAATTATCGATCCTCAAATAATTTTTATCATAGGGTTTAAAAGTAAGAAAAAATATTCTAGAGGGTTTGGTTTAAAATATAATATAGTTAAAGATGCTTTAAGATATGAACCTGAGCATATATTAACTCAGAATGGAATCCATATTCTCAATACTAAGCCCAAATCACAATGTCCAAATAAGTTAAAAAATAATTAAAATGTTAAACAATTCAAATCAACTTGATTTCTGAGTCTATTTGTAAAGAATTACATAAAAATATTACCTTTTCTATCGTTTGATTTTTTTGTGTGATTTTTATTTAAATATTTATGTCCAATATGTTACACAATTTTATTAGAGATACAACATAGAGGCAATTCTTCATATGTTTTATTCCATCTTTAAATTTTTATTATAATTAATTATTGTACAATTGATTTGAGATTCATATTTAATAAACATCATATCTTATATTTAAAATTATTATAGGTAACAAGTATAACATTTTTGAATTAATTATTACTACATTTTTAATTTATTTTATAGGGCACCATTTATACAAACAACAAACGCATCAGACATTTTCATCTACCCAACAATTTTCAATCTCAAATAATGGATAGTAATGGAAAATAAATTAAAATCATCGAGCCATCAAATTCAACATCTAGAGGAGAATGCATGCAAGTGATGCCTTGAACTACAATCAAAAATTTAAATCCATACAAAAATAATTGGACCACTGAGGGTAGAGTACTAAAAAAATGGATATTGCATAATTACACAAACAATAATGATTCAAGACAGGTTTTCAGCTTCAATATTGTTGATAATGAGGGAGATGACATTATTGTAACTTCCTTTGGTGAGGCAACAAATCCGTAACTCTTCCAGATTCAAGATTGAAAAATATATGCAATTTCAAATGGAACATTGAAATATGCCAACAAGAAATACAAGAAATAAAAATAATCAAAAAGCCCATGGGAGATCATTCTTAGCATGACATATTTTGTTGAACATTATTATGAAGAATATTCTACCATCCCATTATTCTAGTTTATGTTCAAAAAAATTAATGACATTAAAGATGCAACAATAGACATAAAGATTGACATTATTGGTATCATTATATCTATTATTTATGCATCTCATTTTTAAATGCTGGATGAAACCTTGGATGTTAAAATTACACTAATATTGCGAGATAGATCTGAATGCAACATCCAGGTAACCCCTTGGGGAGGATTTTGTGCTAAAGAGGGGAAACTACTAGTAGATATTTGTGCTTCTACACCACCGTTGGCTCCAGTTCTTACCATCTAAAAGGGGAAATTACAATCATATCATGGGAAAACAATATGGACCAGTTAGGATACACAACTTTTGATCAATCCAAATATTCCTAAGGCACATGGGGTTAGGGCATGGCTTGAAAACATTGTACTGGGGGCATCAATTAGTGTAAGACAAACTAAGCATAAAATAATTGTGAATATCCATAAATCAAGAATTTTTAGGTAATCAAATACATTTACATTAGATTAAATAATAATATACATTAAAATGACATTTTTGTGTTATCCTATTTGCATTGCTTTAATTAACAATAAATAGTGCAAAAAGAAAATGATTCAAAATAATGATGCAATGTGGCATTGTCCAAAATGCCACATTAATATTCAAAAATATGAATATTAGTATACAATGAATTTAATATTAGAAGATGTTATAATAACAATATGGTCCAAAACATTTGCTGATGTTGCTATTGCAGTAATGGGTATCTAGGAAGATACTACATTTATGACATAACAAGACTCTTTTAACATACATAAGTGTAAATGCATTTGAAAATATTATAGATTCTCTTTTCTAGAGATTACTTATAGGTAGGACATGGTTTATTTATGGATCCTCACAAATAACATCCATAGTAAATTGAAAGAATGGGCTGATAACCCAAACAACTTGGTGATTCAAAGCCCTACTTATATTGTTCCCATAACCATATTTAGACCAAGGGTAAGGATTTCCATTGATTTGTTAAATGTAATATGTGGCTTCCCATGAATTTCCTATATCAATAAGATATGGGTCTATTTGGTAGATATCATCCTGACTTCCAAAAAAATCATCGCCCTTGGGGAGATAATCAACTCAAATTTGATTCAATGAATCACCAATCCAATGAGCTTATTAGATGGTAACTTATATATTATGTATTATTTGGTAGATTTTATGACTATAATGTTATATTCAACCTATGAATAGCCCTAAAAGCCATATACAAAATATCCAAAGAACAAGATTTGTGATGATTTTAATGTCCTTTATTTTCATAGGTTAGGAAGCAAATACAAAGGTTGACTGAAACATTTTATCCTATGGTATACCAGACCATATACAAGAATAACATTCCTAGGTTGTTAGACCCCATAAAAAACACTATCTAGAAAATGGTTGACTATTGGTTCAATCCTGAGTGCACTATAATCAGGATAGAGGACACCAAGGCACACTCTTTGTATTTATGATGAATTATTCCTAACACATTAATGAAGCAAGATATTACAACTCAATTAGTTGATAATGTTGGTGTTAAATTATAAAGGGCATGGTATCATTTTGATGAAATGATGAATCTGTGATTTTATCATGATTGTATAAATACCTCTATTGTAAAACCCCCAAATCATTAGTTGTTACCATGAACATTGTTAAAATACACTAGTTAAGCTTATAAGAAACTTTAACTAGTTAAAATTTTATAACCCTTTTGATGCTAGTAATACCAATCAATTTAAGAAATTTCCAATGCAAGGTGTGAAAAAAATGTTAGATTATGTCAAATATAACCCACAAGATTTAAAAATAAATTTCTTTAATGTTTTTTTCTTAATTAGATTAAACTATAATAAAAGGATATTATGTCACCATATACTCACAGTTCCTTATGGCACACTTGATAACCTTATGATTGTAGTTTCCCATGACATGAGTAGAAAAGGGTTTATAATAGGTCTTCACTTATGAAAACAATAAAAAAATGTGATACAAATAAATTTAAAAAATAACATTTTTCATAATACATGTCTTTGCAATATTATGTGGTTTAGCAAACACTTAAGAAGTTTTGCTTCACACATTAGCTATGATGCAACACACCCTCCCAACTTATACACTATTTAATTTTATAAAGCAATAAGAGACACTTGATTAATGGCATAGTATGATTTTTAAATTATATTTTAATTAAATACCAACCAACTATTATCAATAGGATGTGTAGGAAGAATCATGTAGCACAAGACTCAAGATGGTTATATCTCATAAAATTTGGTCATTATGTCCATACACTCGAATATTTTCACATGTGAGTACGATCTCATATGTTCAGTACCCTGAGGTGTCTAATAAAAGAGTATCCCTACTATAGATCAATCATGCATCATCCCTAAATAATTAAGTCTTGCTTTGAAATTAAATTCTAACATGGATGCATAACATGCATTTTTCAAATAATTTGGCCAATTGTAGGTAAATATGTCGAACGACACATGATTCAACATGTATGGGGAAAAACATGGTTGCATATAATTTGGAAAAACCTTTATTATAGGTGGATTTTTTTTAAATTTTAAATTTGCAATGACATGTAAGGAAACATTTGGTTTATGTCAACCCACATATAAAAACATCTGGTGCACAACCCAATGAAACTTATTGGGCATGAAACCACTTGACACAAAGAATATGGATGTTGTCACTTGACACAAGAGTTGTAACATAATGGTGTCACCCTAAGATCACCTAAAGACACCCTTATTAATATTAGACTGACTAAACACTTTGTTTAACAAGAGTTTTCATGACTAGATGTGCATTTGACAATACAAAAATAATTAGACTTGGGTTTCAATAAAGGATTATGTAGAAAGAATAAAAATAAATAAGTACCAAATTAGATTCCCTAAACACATTCTATCTAGAGTATTTACATCTATATAGATACCTCTTAATGATCAAAAACCACACCCTAGGTCATAAGACCTTCTTGGCTTTGTACATGGGCTCATGGGCTTGTAGCCATGTTTACCCTATTTTTCAAACATAGCTTTGTTAGATGGCATGATGGAGGATTCAGCTACACTCCACTCTACCAAAGGGTGAGGGGTGAGAGGAGACTACTTATGATGATGATGATCATATTATTATGATTTGTTGTTCCATATTCGAGTAGTAGGAGGCTTTCCTATCTATTATTGGGGGTATTGATCAAGATGTTATTATACTACATAGTGTTTGGTTGGGTACTTGTGTTTTTAGTTTAGATAAATAGGGAACTATGGGGTTTCAGAGCTCATATGACATGGCATCAACATCGAGTTTGTGCTACACTCCTAAACATATGAGTACATCTAAGTGCTACAATTGGTAGGGTTATTATGGGAAGGTTACACCCAAATGGAATTTTGAGTTGGGTTAATGCAATGGAGAGCTGAATTTACCCTTTTTGGAGTAGGTAGAGGGGTCCATGATACTGATTGGTTTAGAGGTGCATTGGATGCATTGGTTATTGGTGATGTTATCTATAGGCCATATGCTAGGTTTCAAAAGTGGGTTGGCTACATGAGACACACACTATCTTGTGTAAGTATGTGCCCTAGAAACCACGTTGCTCATATGATGAATAACCAATGGATCCTTGAAAGAACATCTTGGGATAACTCACTCATAGAGGAATGTGATCTAGGAGAGTGTGGGGAAGGAGATAGTGATGCCCCCTATGTGAATTCTATAATGCCTCTATTGAAATACTTGTTCATAAGATCTATGAGTGCATAACAATTATTGTCTCAATGTCCATTGATTTGATGATAATTGTAATATAATTTATTCATTATTATATGTAAATGATGTGATGGATGGTGATTAGTACAAGGAAGTGTGATCATCCCCATATCTAATAATGTAAATAATATCAAGAGTTCTATCTTTGTTTAAAAATTATAAATCCCCTTTACTAGTATCATGTGATCTATTCAATGTGGGAGATGCTCTGTGAAGTGGTTCTTTTCCCTTGTTGAGTATCTTGATTGGTTGTTTTTATTCCACTTTTTCATTGGCCATGGGTGGATTAGGTTCTTGTACCATATTAGATGACTGTGACTATGAGAGATCTAAATCCAAATCTACCTTTGAATGTGTCTCAACTAGTCCCAACTTCTTCCTTAATGCCAAAGCTGTGTAACATAAATGCCAAAATGATTTTTATGTCTCATATAACCATTTATATTTAAGAGGAAAAATGAGGACTCTATAAAATATGTACTATGTCTATAAATCTATTGATTTTTAGATTAAATGTTGTATATATGATTTGAATCATAAGATGTAATCATTTACTATTTCTAACTCACCTAGGTGTAGTGAAGGAAACTTATCATATGTGACTCGAGGTCCCTTATTATGAATATAATGCATGATAAATACTTATTATAACTCATTTTATGCATGTATTAAACCACTGGGGAGTGAATGATAAAACCAATTTAAAGGCCTCACCCTTTAGAGTTCGTGGAAATAACTGTAAGAGAATTAAACTATGAGTAACATGTGCCATAACCTTTCTATAAGCTTTGAGGTGCAAGTATGGGTCTCTATGTCCATTGAACTTTGGTAATATTGGTATTTAAAATTGCTTTGGTAAATTTTTATTGAATATTTTTCATGGGATAATATTTCCATGGATAGTATTGGAATCATCCCAAGAATAGTTTTCTTTATTTTCTAAGGTGAGATGGTGTAATTCTTGTTTTAAGGTACCCATAGCATGCATCAAAGAGATGAAATATTGTGAAGGTATATTAACATCATCAAGAGGTTCATTTAAATCTTAAATATTATTATTAATTTTAGCCATTGGAACACTACATCGGGGAACATTGGTAGAGGTAGTGGGTTTGTTCATCATAGCCTTTGGAGGGGTGATAGTTTGGACCTTTTAAGAGGGAAATTGGATATCACCCTCATAGAGGTTAGTATGAGAAATGAGTTATAATGTAGTAAGGAGGGGTGGGGGATATTCATTGGTATCTCTTATATTTTTATTTGGTAAACTAGTATCTCATGTTAATGGAATAAGACACACATTTTTATCATGTGTATATAAACCATGTAAACTATGAACATGAGTATAAGTTTGCACACTTTTATCTAAAGACATTTTATTTCTTGAATTAGCATTTAAAAATCAATCAATTTTGACATCAGAGATGGGTGAAGTGGAGGGAGAAATAGACTCAATATCTTATTCACTAAAATCATATTAACCATTATTATTCCATGTTTCATCAAAATCAGAATTTATTTCACTTGTACATGTAAGAGTAGGAGAACTATCATTTTCATGCTCAATAAGAGGAGTAGAAGAATATTTTAGATTTTTAATACTATGCAATATAATGTCATGTGTAGGTGAAACACAATGTGTATCTTCACTAGCTATGAGTGGAATGCATATGTTATCATTATTTTCAATAACAGGCTCAAGGTTAGAAGAAGTAGAAATCATGTTTTCATTTGGAATATTATGATATGTAGTAGGAGAAGGGTTAGAGATATTCGAATTATCTATATTTTTCATGCAATCACTATGTTGAGTTTGAAATGTAAAATAAGGTGACAATATAATATCACTTACTTAGGTTTGTGAATCTATAAAAGGTGTAACATTTTTTGTACTTGATTTTTTGAATTTAATTGGAAAAGGTGAAGAAGATGCATCTAATCTATCCTCATTATCACTTTCATTTTCATGCTCATAATAATCATCATATCCATAATTATAAAATAGTAATCATCATTATAAATCAAGTCATTCTCATTACCATGTGCTAGTGTACAATTTTGAAAATTGGTCCATTCATTTGTATAATTATGCTAAAAGTTTAAAAATTAATCAATTAGGTGAGGGGGAAGAGGTTCCCTAGAAGTCATTTTAAACTTAACACAAAAGAGAATGTAAAAAATGAACAATAATAAAATAATGGGGAGAAGATAATCTAACATGGATATATTTAAAAATATGCTATATATTCAGTCCAAATTATAGAAAAATTAGAAATTGACTTGAAACCCTAACGACTAATGTTTGGATGCATGAGGACCTAATATGCAGATCTAGGTTTTTAGGGTTTTTAGATAATTTTTTTAGAATATTGAATAAATTAACACCCTAATAAAGGATTGATATAAATCAGTTAAGATGTGAAAAAATCAAGAAAAAATTAGAATTTTATAAAACCTAAATTGTTACACAAAAATGGAGAAGGCAAACCCTCAAATGAAACTAGGGTTATTAAGAAATATTTGAAGTAAGATAGGTTCAACAAATAGTTTAAATTTTTAAGGAATTTACTTATGTAAATCCTATATTTTTAAAGGGTTGAGTAAAGAGGGTAAATACAAATATACTGCAAATAGCTAATTTAATTGATTTACCCAAAACAAGGAAGAAGATTCACTTATCTAGAATAAAATGAGTGTCTCTAGATAGTGATGATGATGAAATAGATCATAAAGATATCTTGGAGCTGATTCTTTCCAAAACTAGAGTTTTAGTTACCTTAGGATAGTAGCATGGTCAACTTAACACTAGCACACTATGCTATTAACAAAGGCACCAAGCTATTGTCCTTTTATGGACAAGGGGCCTAAGACTCTTAGGGATGCTGTGAGAGGTCATCTAGGTTATGTAGATGTGATTAGAAGTTATTGACCATTATTATGTATTAATTTTTGGCTTATTTTCCTTCAAAACCCTAATGAATACCTACACACATGAAATAAAAATAGAATCAAATGCAAAAGGAAGGGGAAAAGTGGGTTATGGGATATTATGATCACATGATGTAGAACCCCTATTGTTCTGACCACTACCTACATCTATTCAAATGACAGGGGTCTCAGATCACATATAGTTCTCTGTTAAGGAATGTACATAATCAACACACATGGTATGCTAGAAAGTATTTTGATTAGGCCCTTCTTTGATCATGCATGCAGATCTATGTGTGATGCTGAGTAATATGCAAATTGTTGAGCTATAATATTTGAGTGATTTTTAAGTAATTATATGCCAAAATAATAAGTTCTAGATGTAAAATTCCTTTTGGGGCTCTTTATATAAAAATATATTTAATTTGAATTTAATATGTTTGTTCATAGGATGACAAGGTGAAAAGATAGATAAAATCATAAGAAGATACCTAAAGGAAGGGTAAGGACCTAAAACAAGCTAAACATGTGACCATTGGACAATAGCATCATGGTGGACACTAGTGCAGTGCACTACTATCCAGGGCCACACTATTGTCCTGTAAGTAGAAAATTGGGTAGTGACTGTGATAAACAGGTTAGGGGGCCCTTGTGACTGGGATATCATGATGTAAGACCACCTAAGGTGAAAAAATGAAGGAAAAAAATTAATATTAAGGACCAAAAGACTAAAGTGACCATGTGAATAATACCTTCATTAATCATTAAGAACTTGTGAAAGAGATACAAAATACATAGTACTTGTGTTGCTTGACCAAATTAGGGTGTGTGTAATTCTAAACATTGATTTGAAAATTTGCATATAGTTTTCAAATAGGGTTTGCTTTCTCATTATTAATAAGAGTGACTTAATTTTCTAATTATATTTATTGTATTGCATAAAATATCTATAATATTCTTGGCTTAAATTTATATTTATATAATTAGATCTAAAAATAATAATGTTGACTTCCTTTTCAAATCAATTTTATTGTATCACTATTACATTTCTCAAGTTTTAAGTCTTCTTTAAGATAAATTTTGAGTTAGATTTACATTAAATTTATGTTTAATCTATTTTGAATTGAAATGACTCAAATAAATATATCTAAACTATTAAAATTGGAATATAGGAAATATACAGATCTGGAAGTAAAATATAAAATTTAAAGAATTGGAAACTAGCTAAACATAGTAAATTGATCAATAGACATGCAAACCTCAGTCAAACTAATTTTATGTTGATCGTGCTGGTTGAGTGTGACTATAAACTACCTAAAAAGACTTACAAATAGTGTCTTGGCTAAAAATAAGAATTCAAAATTTACCTAGACAAGGCCATGCTAAGAGGACAAGGGCACACTACAGCCTTGACTATTGATTATGGTTGTGTCCTGGTTGAACGTGCAATTGAGTTTTTGTTTTAGGTTTGAATTCCTATTTGTAAGGGTTTACTATTTAATAATGTGTGTTGATTTGATGCACATAAGACCTTAAAAATACAAAGCCTTATTCTTACACAATAAAAATAATAGAGATCAAATATAAAAAGAGGGGAATATGGTTTGAGGAATAGTCAAGATACCATTAGAAAACCCTATCTAATCATAGTACTACCTATATAGCCCAAAAGGGTCTCAGATTGATGTAGTCTCCCTCATAGAGTGGCTATGTGAATTTTGACTTTACTATATGAATGCAACTAAATATATTAATTTGAATTCTTGACAATGATTTCCCATGACCTATAAAAAATATATATTCAGATTTACCCTATGACTGTTAGAATGTAGATAAATTAAAATTGGAAGGAAATTTCTCTTTTGCTTAGTGTGCAATAGAATTGGAAAGTGATTACTAGATGCATTTGGAGAAGCCTTAATGTGATTATATATGGGAATATTTTGATTATTTACAATAATTGACCTTGATATAAGTGTGGGAGTATAAAATGCAACATATCAAATTTTAAAGTTATCATTGGGCCCTGGGGGACAAGGCCACCGTGCAAATGTTCTGACCTAAGGATATTCTTATCCCAAAAGGACATAGAATATTGGAATTGGTTTGACATGAACATAAAATAAAAATAGGGATGTTTGGATAATGTTTTTAATGGTTGTAAGATAATTTTTAGAATAGTGAATGATCCCATATAAGTTGCAAGTTAGTAGAATTATGAATAAACCAAGTAGGGTAAGAATGTCAAGATTAAATAATGTCAAATAATTAATCATTAAATTTCAATATCCAAAATTTCCCTGACTTTTATATAGTGATGCAATAAAGTGGAATCACTAGAGTAAAGTATATGCAAACTTGAGACTATATAAACACTTTATATTTTGTTGTGAAGCTTGATCTCACAATATGTCTTAATGTAAAACCTACAATAATGCCACTAAAATTATTTACCATCCATATTTTAAGATTGAAAATATGAAACTTAAAATTTTAAATATGAAAATAAAACAAGGAAATTATATGCCTCAAAGAGTATGCATTATAATTTCTTTGTAACTTGAAAATGGAGAAATTATTTCCCCCTTGTTGAGGCACTTGGAGAAATGTTAAAACTATGGCAAATTGAGAGTGATCGATTCTCAACTTGAAAACAATTGAAATCCCTTGAGTTGGAAAGATTGTATGTCGAACTCTAATTTGAATATGTAGAGTACCACCACAAAATGTGACTCACTACATAGAAAAAGTGCATCCATACACATTGAGTCTCACTATATTATAATCTGTCCACTTGCAACATGAAGATGAATCACACTACTATAGATGGATCTAGATTCTATTTAAAACTTTAAAACTTATAAAATTTTGAATTTGTCATATAGAAACATGAAAATGAATAAATATCATGCCCCATGTATCTATATTGTATTGATATTGAATGCCATTTTTATAACTTTTGAAAATTTTCAACTTGTAATTGTTTGAAACATGTAACTTGTAACTATAGGAATGAGTGCACATGTATGTCACAAGTCCCCATAATTTGAAAATGTTGAATCATATTTAAAATTTTAAAACTGTATAAATATAAAATTTTTGTTGCTTATTAGGGCTTGAATACTCAAGGTAAACCCTTTGTGATCCCCCTTTTTGAGATGAGAGACTTAGCCTACAAGCTATTAATCTAAAAATAAATCATATATGAAAGATAGAATTATGTAGTAACACTTTGAACATTTGAATTGTACCGCATCATAATATTGAATACAACATTGAGCTATATATGAAACATGTGTTAGATATAAAATTGAATCACATAATCAACATGTGCATGATATGCATCATGGAATAAGAGAAAAAATACAAATAATACACAATATGACTCATATCACCATATTAACAAATAATGGATAAGAAAACAATGTCATATAATGTCACATAATTTGTATATAATGTCATGCATAAGGCATAAAAGCCACATACAAGGGACACATGAATATCACATAAATACACAAGGCCAAGGGACACACATAAATAGCATGATGATACCATACAAGAAAGAACATATATATAATACACACACAAGGCCAAGGGCCACAAAACAAACAAGCAAGTCATATATTATCATGTAATAAAGTAAGAGAGAAACATAGAGGAAAACGAGACTAGTTCACATCAATCACATGTATCAATGTCATTGTTAGTAAATAACATATCCATTTAATATACTATAAAGTATGAATTATTAGCAAAACTTTTGTATGATATATAACTCAACATGGTAGAGAGGCTGTGGATAGATAAAACATGTTGAAGTGTTCATGGAGAATAAAGAGATGCTTCCAACTTAGAAAGGTTGTTGGGTAAAAAGGGAAGCTCGACATCAAAGAACCATGCAAAAGTATGTCTTATACCACACTCACATACCTCATGAAAAACAATGTGTATGGAAAATTGAAATATGCTATCTACTTGACATATAATAAATAACATGTGTAAATAAGTAAGCTAGAAACATTTAAAAATGTGTATAAGTCCCAATTTTAAATTTTTGAAAATAGTTTATTTTTTTTACATTTTTTGGAATATATGATTTTTTTGAATATTTTCTATATTTTTAATTTTTATAATTTTTGAAATATTAGAATTGAAAAACTTTTAAAAGTGATAAGAAGTAAAACTTCAAAAATAAAATTAATGGGAGGGATTCAAACAATTCACAAGAAGGTGCTAAAGCATGGTATGGTAAGAATGGAAGCAAACAATATGCCCCCAATGTATGTGTAAATGATTCATAGCATTGTAACATTAATGACTGCTATAGATAAGAATGTGCATGATCTTCAATGGGAAAGAGGCTATGTGTGCTCATGTAAAAGTAGAAATATGTGACTATGTATGTGAAAAGGAATCTATAACATTATATATATGTAATAGGGAGCAAGTGGATTGAGTATTTGAAAGCAATGTAAGATAGTTGTTTTGAATTTATTCAAATTGGTTAAAAAAGCTAGATGGAAAATACCCTAAGTGAAATAAAGTGAAATTAATTTTGATAATTTATTTTATGTGTATGTTTTAATTGGGTTATGTTGGTATGGACTGGTATATTTAGGACTAGTTCATTTCATCATTATTTTAAAATTTAGTATTCAAAACTTAATAAAATTGTCAATTTGATGGAAATAAGGATACAAAATAATCAATTGCCTGTAATTGTAATAATTGTGTTATTTCTTTTATAACATACCCTAATTTCATTCTAAAATCATGAAACCTCTTTTTTCTTTAGACTCTAGTATTTTTCGTTAATGGATTTTGGTGTCCTTGGCCTGCTTGGGTTGTTGGTTAAGCAGGATTGAAAGTTTTTAGACATCAAGCTTCATTGTTTTAACCAAGTCTGGAAGGGAGAAATTCATTTTATGTACTTGGTCTAAAAAATCACATTTGAGACTTATTTGATCTACTTATTTAAATTTTCCTAAGTCTAAAGAGTCTTAGTTAGTTAAAAATTAGTTTTAAAAAATATATAAAAATTCTCCTTTTGGGAAAAATATGGTTTAGACTTATGAAAATTATCTTAACTATTTTAAGATGTCTTTTGCATATTTTCCTTAATAAATTTGATCAATTATTTCTCCCTTTCAAGTTAAATTACTAAGTGTTTGCATTTCACTTTTAGAAAATTTTCACTTTATGAAATCATAGACTAAATTGGCTATTAGTTTGGTAAAAAGAATGTTTTCATCTATTTTATCGATCTAACTTTGCTTTCTCTATTGGATTTTTACTTAGCTATTTCATTCAAATTAAAAAGTTAATAGTCATTTGTATTTTCCTGTAGATGTAATTTATTCAAATTTTCAACATGGTAGTCATCCGTGGCCTCCAAGACTTTGATATTTTAAATAAGTTTTTTGGGTTCTTGATTTAACAAATATTACCACTTATCATAATCTAGGGTCTCTATAGATTTTAGGACTTAGTAAATTTTAAATAAATCCAATGATATTTGAGATAAGCGAGATGCTAACAGGTGTCCAAATCTCACTTTCTCACTTCCTTGGGCCTTTTAAGCTTTCGAGGCAGGTCCATAACCTATTGGATGCCTGAGTTATTGCCAAGTGTCATGATCCAATAACCCTGATTCATTCGAGTATTTAGATCCTAGAGTCTAGATCCACAATCTTCCAAATAAATGAGATGTTGCCACATGGTGAAATCTCATCTCTTTAAATCCATAGGATAATTAATTCACTTTGAATATGCAACGAGGTTTCAGATGAGCAAGATACTACCAAGTGTCATGATCTCACCTCACTAGAGATACACATTAAGTAGTATAGTTGGATGCATAGTCAGTCAATGACTAAGCAATAAAATACCATGTAACTTGAATCTACCAATGGAGGACATGCTGACATCCTTGTCAACAATATATGAGCTTAAATTTGATAGAGTTTCACCCATCAAAACCTAACAATAGACTCAAATCTTTGTAAATTATTTAATTATTTTTAGGGTTTCTTTCCTAGGTATTTCCTTAGTATTTTGGTTTATTTATGCCTTGTTTAAGTTAAATTGGTTGAATTATTAATATTTTTTTAATCTTTGGACTTAGTTAATTTTCTTAGGAAAGGACTATATTGGGCTAAATTGGCTAAAGGTTTGGCAAAGATGGTTTTTATTTTTGCTAAGTTTGTCTGCTTTTTGTATTTCTTTTAGGCTTTTATTTTTAGTCATTTTAATTCAAATTCAAAAGCACTAATGACTATTTCCATTTATCATAGGCTTAGGATGAACGTGAAACTACCACTTGTCATTTATCTATTTTATCGTAACTTTCAAGACTTAACTATTTTCTAAAGACTCACATCATGTTGGATGAATGAATTATTGCCAAGTGGCATGGCCTTATTTAGTTACTTCCCTAGGCTAGTCTGTGCCTATTTATTTTTAAACAATATTTTATATGAGTAAGATATACCAAGTCTTGAGATATAACCCCTTAACTTTACCAAATCACTTTAAACATAAAGCTTTCCTAATGTCTTCTAGGTGAGCAGGATGATGCCACGTGGTGAAATCTGACTTCACCATGGCCCCAAAGCAATCAATACATGGTGAAATTGTGATATATCCATAAATATATGAGATACTACCACTTTTTAAGATATTAGATTCATACGATAGTGAGTACATATTAAAAATTAAGCAAAGGTCTGTGACATCCTAGATGAGCGAAATCACACCATGTGAAAAAATCTCATCTCATCAAAGCTATGGAATAGTAAGCATATATTGGGCCCTAGTTAAATAATAAGTGAGTGAAGGGATGCCACGTAACTTAAATATACCAAAAAAATACACGTGGAAACCATGCCAAATTATATATAACATAAAGTTAATAACCATATTTCCCATTAATGCCATCAAGGCCCAAGAATAGATGTTATGTCTAATCTGACATATGCAGTCAAGTTGTATCTTGTCTTATAATAATAAAATGATCATAAAATGTGAAGAGAATTATATGGTTGCATTAAATTTAGACATGGCATAAATGTGGGGATCAAATTCAAAGAGCACATAAAGGACAATGATTTCCTTAATAAGGCATGGAATTCACTTCACAAAACATGGCCAATTGACTATCCCAAGGAGATCTCAACAAATTTTAGCCACTTAAAATTGAATTCAAGATCAATTAGACATGGCCCTTACTATGAAAAATGTCATAGAATAAGCACCTTAATGAGTTTAAAACAAATTTTAACCACCTAAAATTTAATTCCAAGTTAGTCAGCATGGATTTGATCCCAATTTCATTGGGATGGTGCAAGATCATGATCAAATTTGATTCCAGTTGGCATATTTCATTTAATTATTGAAACCACCAAACAATGGGATAATTAATGACTCCATGATTTTAATTATCTATATGAGACAATTCATAAGACTTTGAAAGGGCTAGTCAATTTATAATTAGAGGCTAGAGTAGAGGCCCACACCATTTTCATTTCTTGTATTTTCTTGCTTTCTAGTTAGATTTTACCCTTTTACATGAGTCAAGGTTGTTTGAATTTGATTCTATAATTCACCTAAGTATTTGATGAAATCCAAGTTTATGATTTATGAATTATCTTCTATCTAAAATCTTTATGATTTGATATTATTTTCCTACATGTGTATACAGTAGATTTGTTTCCTTCTTTTTCATTACTAACTTAATCTTTAGACTCCTGCACTATCTTTGTTCCTAGTCATGCTATGCTATCCATGAAAATATTAGTTTCCCAAGGGATTTGTCTACTAAATAGAATCAAATTTGTCTTCTCTAAAAAGTGGGATCATCTTCTCTTTATCCCTACTCTTTCTCTTTTTATCTTTTTTATATATTTGTTAGAGTAGTTAGAATAGTCAGAATTGTAATATGTGTTTACATGTTTATCTTGATTACAAACCCTATTGATTACTATTTTTACAGTATTAAATATCATTATGCAATGAAAAAGTGTGATAAATTAGTTGTATTTATAGGTTCAATCCACTCGTTGATCTCCTAGGTAACAAAACCCACAAAACCTACATTTCTCATCATTTATAGACCTTGGGGAGATATATAGACCTCCTTTTAAAATAGGTTGGGTGAGTCTTCACCCTTCATAAAGTTGGTGTGTATGAAATGAACCATCAATAAAATTAGCACTAGAAGGAGGGCTTGTATAAGGTATTTGTTATTTGATGTGTGTTTCATTTTGTTCTTGTTCTAAAATTTTAACCCTATAGTGTACCTAAAAAACACACCAATAGGCCTTAAACCCACTTATGTCTTTAGATTGGTTTACTAAAAGTTTTTGCCCCATGAATATTCTAGGGCATGTTATTGACTTGCCTAAGAATATTGATAAATTTTGCTCAAAATATACACATGGTGGGATTCAAACTGTTGAAGAGCAAATTAAATATTTTAAATAGAAAATTATCATAACTCAAATCCAATATGAAGATGTTGCCTATCATTTTTTTCTTTATTCTTTCGATGAGTTTTCTTATGACATGTACCTTGACTACCGAATGGGTGCATAATCTCGTGGGCCACCTTTCAAAAATTATTTGTCAATTAATTTAGCATGCTCATAGATATTTATGCCATATACTACCAATTTTATATGGCCTATAATTATCCTAATAAACCTATGAGTGCATTTAACATTCACTTCCATCAACTATACAGGTGGTTGAAAGACCCTTTCCTATAAACAAAAGCAATAGCCATTGAAATTTATCTTAAGACATTCGATCCTTTGATTGATATGATTATTAAAACAACTCCATTTTCCCTCAAATAAATGACATTGACTTACCAAGAGGATTTCATCATTGAACAACAATTAATGCCACATGGTTATTATGCTAACCCATTATACTTATTAGGATAGTTAGGTGTTTACACCCAAAATACTTTGAATTATCTATCTGAAAATCAGCCTATAGACCAATTCATGCCTTATAATGAATCATTACCTGAAAATTACAATCAATACAACCTCCCTATGATGAATGAGAACCATGTTATTACTTTTAATGCATGTGATTTTGAATTTTCAACTTTTTAATCAATAAGTTATTTTACCTTGTTTTACTGATCAAGTGTCTTTTGGTGCTTTGACTAATCAAGTATCATTAATTGTAGGAAATAATCAACAAACAATTCATGGAATCAACTATGGGACTACATTCCCAATTACATAATTTTGGATTTATGGATGTGTAAATGAGATGAATGATGAAGCGATTCTATGGACTACAAATATTCTACTTAGTAGGCAAGAACCAATCCAAGAGAATAATGATGAATATGAGTTTGATGTTGAAATAGTAACAGTTATTTCAAGAAACCAAATGGCTGAAAATTAGAGAATAAGTGAGTTTCCCACATAATAATAAGAACTAGACATCTATTGTAATCAGCTAGAAGATGAAATAAAAAAATTAGATCCTTTGATTTATATGATTATTTGAATGACTCTATCTTCCCTCAAATATCTATCATTGACCTAACAAAAGGCTTCCATAATTGAATAATAATTAATGCCACATGGTTATGTTTCTGAACCATTATACTTGTCAATATAGTTGGGTGTTTACATCTAAAATATTTTGACTTATATATTTGAAAATCAGTACATACACCAATTCATGCCTTATAATGAAGCATTGCCTCAAACTTAAAATCAATCTAACCTACATGTGATGAATGAGAACCATGTATTGATTATTGAGAACCATTCATGTATTATGATGAATGAGAACTATTCATGTATTACTTATTGATTATTTCTCACAATGAATGACACTTTGTTCTCATGATCAATGCATGAGATTATGATTTTTCAAATTTTAATCAACAAGTTGTTTTAACTTGTTCTAGTGATCAAGTATCTTTTGGTGCTTTGACTAATAAAGTGTCATTCATTGTGAGAAATACTCAATAAGCAATACATGAAATCAACTATGGCACTACATTCCCAATTTCACAACTTGGGGTCTATGGATATGAAAATGAGATGAATGATGAAGTGATTATATGTACTATGAATGTTGAAATCAATAGGAAAGAACCAATCCAAGATAATAATGATGAAGATGAGTCTGATGATGAAATAGTAGAAGTTGTTCTAAGTGACCAAATAGATAAAAATCAGAGTAGTAGTGAATTGACCACATAAGAAGAATAACTAGACATCTATTATAATAATCTAGAAGATGAAATAAAATAATTAGATCAGTTAGATGAAGAATATGCACGTCATCCATTTGAGACATCCATACTATTTTTTCTCTTACATTTGGCAAGTTGATTCAAGATGATCAACAACTTAGTTGTAGTAGTTCATACCTTATCTCTTCATTAGAGATGGAATAAATAGAATAAAATAATATCAAAATAGGTTGTCCACATGAAAGAGATTAGTTACAATAGTTTAAAATGGAAGATATATTACCTTTGGACAAACTTACCTTTTATCTAATAGGCATGGAACTAAATGATGTAGTCAGAAGAGATCGTACCCCTGAAGAGAAACACTTACATGTTGCTATCAATGGGTGGAAAAAAATAAGAAAATTAGGTTGTTATCCTTAATTCTAAAGGTTTATATCCTTTGGATCAGTGAATACAATGGGACTAAATAAACCATGAGACCCTCTTAGTAGGAGAGGTAGTTAGAATAAAGATGAGTGATCATGAGCATGGTGGATTGAATGAAAAATTAAAACTAATGAGAATTAGAGACTTGATCCAATATATCTCTCTACATACTTTATCCAATAATGATAAATAAATAAGGTCTTTGACTTAGGAAGAACCAAGTTTTAACTTCTTGAGTGATGAAAATGACAACATGGACACTGTTAAAGCATCCTTGTCAGTTGATGAGCAACCAACAATAGATTCACCACTTGGTTGCCTTGATGAAGATATATATACTAGGTTGGGTAAACATGCCACATTGGTATGTGTTGATACCCAATCCTATCCCTCACTATAATTAAATGTATAGGTATGGGTTTTAATCAAACTTTATCCCAACTACTTCTTACGAGTTAAAAAAAGTACATTGTCAAGTTTAATTCTAAAAAATTGCTTAATTTGTATGAAAACATCATAAATAATACTATTTGGACTAGTGTTTTTGAGAGTAGAGGGTAATGTAGATGAAATTATGTGTTCCTCTTGGTAATATTATTATCAACATTCTCAAAATACTAAACAAGAATATGTTTCATTTCAGGTGACTAAATGATAATGATGTCTTTTTGCTTGTCTATGGACATTTCCTTAACCCTTATTTATAGGTTTGAATTATCTTGGAAAAGTATTGTAAATAAATTAATTTTATTTTATAATTCCTTTTCTACTTGGCTTTTCTGGTTGGATGCTTGCTTTTCTTGCTTTTTGTTGTCAGTTTAGTTTCGTTGTTGTTCCTTTTTGGTCTAGACCATCTATTTTACCCTATGGGTTCCCATGTTGGTTTAAGAAAGAAGGATGAAAGGCCTACATGAAGGTATCATAAGTGACATTTTGGTGTGAGATTACTATTTGAATAAATTATAATGTTATTTATTATGTTTGAATTGGTTTTGAAAGCTTAGGTTGTCTTATGTGTTATGGATTCATTCTTGTTTGGATGAGTTTTGGTAAGTTAGTTGACCTATGAAAGTATTCTCTCAAAACCAAGTACAAAATCACACTTAAATGGTTTTTAGAGTTGTTTATGTAGCTATATTATGGTCTATATCTAGGGTGAAAAATATACATTTCTATTTTTTGTTTTCCATGGTCATCCCCAACCTAGAATTGAGATACTCAAGAAAAAGCAAAAGTAAAATAAAAAGAATAAAAATCTATTATTCAAAAAATCAGTTCTGGGTGATTAAGGTAATCTTTACTAGAACTATGGATGACCACATGGTATTATATCAAAGAATTGAGTGGTATTAGAGATAACTCCATTTGGGCTATAGATACCTAGTTAATAGTAGAGTAATATCCATGCAAATATTTCCAAGTCAAAATTAACTAAACCAATGGTTGGATCCATAGTAGTTGGACCTTTTAGGTCCTAAGTAATGGTAAATTAATTCATTTTCACACATTGGGTCAATGAAAATTCTAAATTTGACCATCAAGTCACTCCCTTATTTTCTATTATTGAATTTGTTCATGTTTCATGTGCTATTTTAGGTCATAAATTATGGGTTTATAGACACACTTATTTCATTCCAAAATAGTCAAGAGTATTTTTCAATAGAGATATCATTTGTTGTTTCTTGCACACCACACCCTAATTTTATCCTGAAATCATGGAACCTATTTTTGATCTAGAGTCTATTCTTTTTCTTTAATGGAGTTTGGTGGCCTTGGCCTGCTTGGGTTGTTGGTCGAGCAAGATAAAAAGTCCTTTGATGCTTTACTGTTTTAACCAAGTCTAGAAGGGAGATATTCATTTTATGTACTTGGTATGAAAAATCACATATGAGACTTATTTGATCTAATTATCTAATTTTGCCTAAGTTTAAAGAGTCATAGCTAGTTTGAAATTGGTTTTAAAAAATATATTAAAATTCCACTTTTGGGTAAATTATGGCTTATAATTATTCAAATTATCTAACTATTTTAAGAGGGATTTTATGTCTTTCCCTTAAGTAATTTGGTCTATTATTTCTCCATTTCAAATCAAATGATTAAGCCATTAATTACATCATTTCACTTTTAGACTTAATCACTCTATGAAATCGTAGACTAAATTGGTTCTTAGCTTGGAAAAAAGGTTGTTATCATCTATTTTATCTGTCTACCTTTGATTTCTCTATTAGATTTATATTTATTTTCATTCAAATTCAGAAGCTAATGGTTAATTATATTTTCCGAAAGATGCACTTTATTAAAATTTTCCATGTGGTAATCACCCATAGCCCATGGGACTTTGATCTTTGAGCTAAGTCTTTTAGGTTCTTGATTCAATGAATTGTTGCCACTTGTGGCAATCTAATGTCCCCACAAATTTTGGGACTTAGTCAATTTTTAATGAATCCAATGAGCTCCCAGATAAGTGAGATGCTACTAGGTTCTAAATCTTCATTCCTTGCTTCCCAAAGCCTTTTAAGCTTCTGAGGTATGTCTCCAAACTCTCAGATGCCTGAGTTTTTACCAAGTGTCACGATCCAACATCCTTATTTCATCAGATTATTTAGATCCTAAAACCTAGACCCGTGAGCTTCTAGATAAATAATAGGATGCCATTTAGTAAAATATCACTTCTTCATGACCCCAAAACAATTAATTCACTTTGACTATAAAATGAGGTTTTTAGGTGAGTAGGATGTTGTGAAGTGTCATGATCTCACCTCACTAGATCAAAAGATGAAGCAATACAAGTGGATGCCTAGTCAGGAAAAAACTAAGTGAGGAACTACCACATAATTTGGTCCTACCAATGGAAGACATGCTATCATCCTTGTTATCCATATACGAGCTTAAATTGTAATTGTCATTTCACTTGTCAGAATTGTCAAAAATTGAAAAATAGACTAATATATTTGTAAATCATTTAATTATTTTTAGGGTTTACTTCATGAGTATTTTACTTAACATCTTGGTATATTTATGCCTTATTTAAAGTTAAATTTATTGAAGTATTTATATTATTTTATCTTTGGACTTAGTCAAATTTCCTAGGAATGGACTAGATTGGGTTAAAATGACTAAGGGTTCAATAATGATGGATTTTATTTTTCCTAAATTTGTTTTCCATTTGTATTTATTTTAGGATTTTTTATTGTTTTAATTGAAAATCAAAATGACTAATGACTATTTACATTTCTTGTAGGCATAAGATGAATGTGGAACTGTCACTTGTCATTTGTCCATTTCCCTATAGCTTTCAGGACTTAGCCATATTCCAAAAACTTGCAACCTACCAAATGAATGAGATGCTTCCAAGTGGCGTGATATCATTTAATTGATTCCCTAGGCCAGTTTGTACCTATTGATTTTTAATTGAACTTCCAAATTAATGAGATCTATCAAGTGTCAAGATATCTCCCCTTCACTTCCTTGGATCACTTTGAACATTTAGATTACCTAAGGTATTTTGAGTGAATATATGATGCCAAATGGTGAAATATTACTTCACCATGACCATAGATTAGTTAGTACATGATGAACTTGTATCAGATGCTCGATTAGTTAAGATAATACCACTTTTCAAGATCTCAGAGTCTCATAATAGTTAGTACATCTTGAATATTCAACTGAGGCCCATGACCTCCTAGATGAGCGAGATCACACCACATGGTGAAATCTCATATCATTAGAGATGTAGAATAATCAATGTATATTTGGCCCCAATTAAGCTAAAAGTGAGTGAGGGGCTGCCATATAACATAAGACTACTTAAAAAATACACATGGGAAACCAAATCAACTTATATAGAACATAAAGTTAATGGACATCTCACTTGTCAATGTCATCAAGGCCTAAGACTGGATGAAATGTCTAATATGACGTCCATAGTCAAGTTGCATCTTATCTTATACTGGTAAAATGATCATAAAATGTGGAGTTCAATGCAAATTAGATGGTGGAATTAAATTTGGACATGGTGTGTATGTGAAAATAAAGTGAAGAGTGTAATAAGGATAAGAGGATTCACTACATAAAACATGGCCAAATGATTATCTTGAGGAGATCTCAGGGACTTTGAACCACCTAAAATTCAAGTTAAGATCAATCAAATGCGGCTTATGATACATGAAATGCAGTTGATTAAGTGATTTAATGAGTTTTAAATAGAGTTCAACTACTCAAAATTTAATTCCAAATCAGTCAGCACAGATTTGATCCTAATTTCATTAGGATGGTGTAAGATCATGATCAAATTTTATCACTAGTTGGCATGTATCATTTAATTCTTGTAACCACTAGATAGTGGGCTAATTAATGACTACATGGATTGTAATTGTATATATGAGACCATTCAAAATAATTTGAAATAGATGGTATATTTATAATTAGAGGCTAGAGTAGAGGTCCATGCCATTTTCATTTCATGTATTTTACTAATTTATAGTTAGATTTTCCCCTTTTGCATGAGCCAAGGTTATTTGAAGTTAGTTCTATAATTCATCTGAGTATTTGATGAACCCTAAGTTTATAATTCATGAATTATCTTCTATATAAAATCTTTGTGACTTGATATCCATTGCCTACACATGTATATAGTGGCTCTCTTTCCTTATTTTGTATAGCTAACTCAGTCCTTAGACTCCTACACTATCTTTGTTCCTAGTTATGATATGCTAGCCATCTAGAGATTGATTTCCCAAGGGACTCATTTTTTCAACATAATTAGATTTGTCTTATCTACAAAGCGGGATTATATTCTCTTTCTCCCTTCCCTTTCTCTTTTTATATTTTTTATATATCTATTATAGTAATTATAATAGTAAAAATTATAATATATTTTTACATGTTTATCTTGATTGTAGACCTTGCTTATTATTGTTTTTGCATTGTTAATTCTCTATATGTAATGAACAAGTGTGATAAATTAGTTGTATTTATAGGTTAAATCCATTTTTTGATTTCCTAAGAAACAAGCCCATAATACAAACATTCCTCATCATTTATAATAAAATATTCCAAACAGGCCCCTTGTATAGAATAGTTTACAACAACCAACTGAGCAAGATATAGTCCACCATGACCGGATAGATATAGATCTTGGGGAGATCTATAGACCTAATTTTATCACCCTTTTTAAAGTTGGTGTGTGTCAAATGAACCATCAACACATTGATTCATTATGCACTTGTATTTCATTATGCTCAATTTATGATTGTTGTGTCTTAGGAATCCATTATAGGCAACTTAGTTTACATTTTGGAAATTTATAAATTATAAAATTATTTGTGTTAATATTTTTTCACTACTTATATTTTAAAGCTTGGAATTATCAATGGTATATTGATATTTATCACTAATAGAATCCTTTGAAACCATTGTATTTTTTATTGGATATTTTCAAAGACCTTGTGTTTAACATTTAGAGATTTTGAAGGCAAATAAGTAAATTATTCTAGATTATTATCCATTTTTTGAAATGAGATAATTTATTTATTTGTAAATTCTTTAAATTTATCTTGTAATGCATAAAAAATGATTTCAAGATGTCCACTAATGCCATGATAGGTGAAAAATGGTTGGATTTTAATTTTTTCATATCGATGAGGATGATGATAATAATTAGGGCATAATTTGACTAAATTTTATCCAATAATGTATTTTAAATATGATGTGACAATTTTTTTTTTTGAGGTTTCCCATTCCTTGATGTAAATGAATGATTATGATTAGTATGATTGGGAATAAATTATTTTCCTTTATGTAAGGACACTGACATTATCGAAAGTGGTTTGAACATTAATGTATGCCTTTGAATTAAGGATTTATTTAGTGTATACACTTTTAGAATATTTTGTATAGTTTAAGGCTTGTACTTGATTAGGAATATGTGCATTAAAATTTTTGATGGGAATTTGGTGTGTGGATTATCATTATGTAGTTCAATGTCCCCATTCATATAATTTAATACTTGAACAAGACCTGATTCTTATTCTAATGCCGAGACCTCATAACCAAGATATATAAATTATTCACAAATATAATAGAGTATATTATTTTTTATAAATAAATTAAACCTCTAGAAAAAAAATTTACTTCCAAATCAGTTGGGTGGTAAACTAATTGATCCATAATAGTCTTAAATCATAAGATATAATCACAAACTTGCCTTGGTGTAAAGAAGATAAATTTTATAAGCAACTATAGGTCCCTTATTTTGAATATATTTTATTGAAAATGGTTCTTATAATTATATATAGGTAGTCAAGGATCCAATAAGAAGGGACAAAAACCAAGAAAGTGCACATCCCTTTAGAATCTTAGGAAATAATCGTATACACATTCAACCACCATTGTTACCATTCATAGTTTATCGAAAAGATCTAAGATGAAAATAAGGGTCACCACTTCCATAAAATGTGTAAAATTTATGAATTTGAAAATTATGAGGAAAAGATGTATACAAAATTTTGGACATAATAGGATTACCATGGAAAGCATTAGAGTCAAGCCAAGTGTGATACACTTTATTATTTAAGGATAATTGATGTAATTGAGATTGCCAAACAACTACAACATGCATTAATGATATGACTTCTTGGGAAGGCATGTTGAGGTTTTTAAGAGATTCATTTAGGGGTTGAATTATATTAAGATTTTTAGCCATTGGTACACTATTGTAGATAGGAGAAGAAGACCTAGGAATATTTTTTTCCTCAAAAATGGTCGGCTTAAGACACCCATTGGAATTTAGGATATCATTAATTTTCAAAGGCATGTTACATTCTCTTAAAGTATAAAAAATATCACTATTATCACTAGAATCAACATGTTCACACATTTTGTGTTTTAAAGGTGAACTAAAAATATCATCATGATATGAAATAAAATTATCATTAAGTACATTATCATTTGATTTATCATGGAACATATTATCAACATGAGGGGAGGAAAAAAGAAGAAGATATAATAGGGTTAATATAAACATTATCCTAATCACTATACACATAATAATCATCATCATTCCAATCCTCATCATGATTGTTATAGTTTTCACATTCAACACCAACATTTGAAAAAAAATTATCATTTTGACAAGAAAAAGCAAAAGGAATTTTATTACTTGTAATTATAGTATGTGGTGTGTTAGGTAATAAGAGATGAGGTTACTCTTCATTAGGTCACAAGGGGGAATAATTATGATGTATAGGATCAATATCCACCAAGTGGAAGGAAGAAGTGATGACATCATTATTAATAAGAGTCATTTTCACTTCAAAAGGAGGAATATGATTTTGCTCATGAATAACATCATCTTTATTTATGGATATATTATGTGAATTTAATTTATAAGTGGTATCAAAATGGATAGAAATAATAGGCATGAAAGGAAAAGGTTCCTCCATTTGAAGAGTAGGTGGAAATCTAAGAGATAAGGGATACTCATATTTAGGAGATTCTTTGCACTCTAATATAGATTTCGAGGAAGAAGGTAAAGACATATCTTGGGTGGAATCTAAAGATAGATCCATAGTTTAATCTAAAGAGGAATATAAAGATTATTCTAGAATGGAATATAGACAAGAATCTAAAGAGGAATTTAGAGGTGTGACCAAAGGTAAATCCAAAGAGGGATCTAAAAGTAAATTTGGTTTAATAAGCACTTGTTCCCAAGATTTAGAAAATTCAAATTTACCATTAATTGTGACATCATAAAAATCATAATCATTACTAAAATCATCTTCCACAAGTTTTTACTTTTGATGGTTTATCCATTCATTACAATAGATAAAAGACATAACATGAGTATAAACTAATTTATCTAGAGGATGTACATCATTATCCTATTATTTTGACTATACAGATATATACAATGAGTTTAAATACAATGAATTTATAAATTAAAATTCTTGTCATTAACAACTAATTGAACATGTACAAAGGAGATACTGACTATGAATATAATACAAGCAAAAGTCAAGGTATAATGGGGTGATCTAAGAAAGGATTTTAATGATTATATAGGCTATTAAATATAATTACTCATTAGTTGATTAGTGTAAACCCAATGTTTTAGATCACTAACTACAATGAAAAAAATATACTTGTAACCCATTAATCCTATTTATGATTGTATGGTAAGAGTAAATTCCTTGGGAAATACATTCCTCTTAGGTGTACCATAAATCAAATGGATAGAAGAGGATTCCTATGATATAAATAAGGGATCCTAGACATTTATGATATATCATGAGGTGTGTGGAAACTAAAATGTGTTTAGTGCTCTACAATGGCTATGAATATTGGGGTGAACCCATCATATCACAATGTCTGTAAAATAGATCATCACAAAGCCCGTAATGATAATCACTAAGTAGTTTAAAAATTGTTGAAACACAATTTCTAAAAATAAGAATAAGTAAATAGAAAATAAAATCAAAATATTTTTGTGTATAGCGATAAAAATTCAACCTAAGGTCAAAAGAAAGACCTTTAGTGTCTGATTTATCCAAGGCTACATGAGAATTTTTTCAGTGTCAAATTTATCTAAGGCTACATGACAATTTCTTCAGTGTCAGATTAAATCCAAGGTTGAAGATTGATTGGATTGAAGTGTCATATTTATATCCAAGGTGGAATATTGTTTTATTTTTATTGTCAGGAATTTACATAAATTTGAATGAAATCCTATGAAAAAAACAAATAAAAAATAAACATTATCATAAAAATAGTGGGTTTACTAGAATGTTAATCTATTTTGAATTAAAATGATTTAATTAAATAGATCTAAGCTATTAAAATTAAAATACATGATATATATAGATATATAAGTAAAATACATAATTTATAGAATTAAAAATTAACTAAAAATAGTAAATTGATCAATAGATATGTAAACCTCTCTCAAATTGATTTTATGTTGACTATGCAGGTTGACTATGACATTAAACTACCTAGAAAGACATGCAAATAATGTCATGGTTGAAAATATGAATTTAAACCTTGTTGAGATAAGGCTACACTAAAAGAACAAGGGCATACTATGGCCTTGTCTATTGACTATGATCAAATCCTAGTTAACTGTGTGACCATGTTTTTATTTGGGTATGAGCTCTTGTCTATGCGGGTTTACTTCTTATTTTTGTGTGTCAATTTTATGTGCACAAGACCTTCAAAATAAAAACCCTTGTTCCTAAAAAATAAACATAATAGAGATAAAATGAAAAAAAAGAGCGATTAAGATTAGGGGATTAACCGAGCCAATCTAAAAAAACTTCTCATAATCTGAGTGTTGCCTACATGGCCCAAAAGTCCTCATGCCAATGTAGATCTCCCTCCTAGAGTGAGTGTCTAAATTTTGAATTTGATATATGAATGAAAATAAATAGATTAATTTGAATGCTTGGTGATGAGTGCCATTGACATATAATAAAATATATTTAGACTTGGCCTATGACTATTAGAATGCATCAAAAGTAAAAATGGAAGGAATAATGCTCTTTTTCTTAGTTTGTAGTAGAATTTTGAAGTGACTACTAGATATATTTAGAGGAGCCATGATGTGCTTATATAAGGGAACATTTTAAATTTTTCACTAACTAAGCTTGTTATAAGTACGATATGGGGTAAAATGCAATGTCTCAAGTTAAAAAATTTACTATAAGGGCATAAGGGATAAGGCCACACTAGTGGATAAGGCCATAATGTAACCCTGTTTGACCTAGTGTGGTTATGTTCTAGAAGGATAAAGACTATTGGAATTAGTGTGATAGGAATCTATAGACTAAATAAGGATATCTAGATTATGTTTTAAGTGATTGTAAGATAATTAATTCTCCCGTATATATTTCAAGTTAATAGAATAATATATAGACCAAGTAGGGCAAGGATGTCAAGTTTAAACATTTTCAAGTGCTTAATGATTAATTTGAGTGTCTACACTTTAAGGCAAATTTCAATTATTTTTCATCTTTTTGGTGTTTTTATATATGTCACATTTAAGACACTTAAAGAGATCATAAACACATAAATTCATCATATGAATATGATTTTTATCAATAGAAACTTAATGATGTGACTACATTGCATTTATAACACATTCAACTTTCAAAGCTACATTTGTGTTGCAAATTTGTCTTTATGTAATCCATATATTATAAACTTATCATTCTTATATAAGTTATGTGTTTTAAGTATGTCATTCACGTGTCCATCCATGTCCAGGAATCAAAATTAATAATTATAAAATAATAACGTACAATAAAAAATAAAAATCTCATATAAAAAATGCCTTCAAACAAATATTGTATCATATGTTTAAAAGTAAAATTTTAACAATTTTCAATGTTACCATGTGTCTTAATGTCATTAATCACAAGAAAGGAGTACATTTTTTATTTTAGCCATAACAAATGGCCAAAATAATTATCATTTTATTTAAAATATGAAAACCCATGAAAGGACATTAGACACTATAATTTTTTATGTAAAAATGTGTCATGTTTAATAATTCAAAGACACTTATTTATGTTGTGCATGGATTCCTATTGAATAATATAATATGAATGAAAAAATAACAATATGATGAAACTGCATTAATGGTAGAGTTTCCATTGAAGTATTTTCTAGAGTTAGGAAAGACCCAATTTTTACTTTCAAACACATTGTTATATTTCATACATAGTAAGTTTGCCCCCATAAGGTCATTATCTAGCTTTTATTAAAAAAAAAAAAATCAATCCTCAATTAATTTATTGTTAAACCCTGAATCCATATTTTATTTACCACATTTTATCTAGTACCAAATCCTATATCCCTATTTTATTTGCTTCTAAACCCTAGATCCCCATTTTATTTACTACATTTCATTTACTTCATTTATTAATTGATAAACTCTATATCCTAATTTTATTTATTGCATTTCATTTAGTTAATTTTTTCAATAGTAAACCATATATCCTCATTTTATTTTTTGTTAAACTTTTTAATCTATTTTTGGATTAATATGACCTTGATAAGATAAATCTTATAAAATATTTAGATTGTTAAAGATGTACAATAACTAAAAAAAATCTAAGGGAAACTACATAAATATAACAATTTTCTTTTTATGGAAAATACTAGAGGAATGAAGTACTTAGCTTATTTCAGGATTAGACAAGTCTATGGAAAGATATAGTCATCAATAATGATTAGAAAAGGGTTCGTGAATGTTTGGATATAGAAATAGAGTGTTTGTGTGAGCTTAAACAAGTCCGTCTATGCTTCCTAGATGCTTGAATAGTGAAAAAAACTATGATATGGTCAAACTGTCTTATGTGCTTGTGCAGATCTATGACTATTCTATCTATTTCCCCTACATTTGATAAGGGTTCATGTGCATGTAGATGTCTTTGATCCTACATGAATATATTTTTAATATTTATCCTTGATTCAAACCTTAGTTGTGCACTAAAGAACTGCTATAAAATAGGGATAATGAGTAAAAGTGAAGGATTGAGCTAACATTAACCACCCCTATGACTAAGTGTTGCCTACATATCCAATACTCCAAACAGGGAAGTTAAACTGAATTTAATTTTTCAACCAAGTTAAGTGTATGTAATCCTATGTCATACTAACATGCAGTACAATCTTGTGTATGGATTTCAATAGTTTAAAACATATGTCTTAACCTTGAAAATAGTATTTAGACTCAGCCCAATTCTTCATCTTTTAAAGGATTTTATATTTGGGAGATTTAGGGAAGTTGATTTCAATGTGTAGTGTATTTTCCATTGAGAAGTTGATGATTGCTAGATGATAAAAAGTTTTAGGATTGATATATTTATAGCTCTTTGGTTAATTTACTCTAAAATGACATGCAAAAAGTAATAGCTAAACCATATGAATAATTTGAATTTGGGAAACTAACCTTTAAAGGATACTAGATAGGTTTGACCTAAGTGGATAGGTCCACGGTGGTATAAGTGTCTGGGGAGGTGCATAAATGCCTATAAATAAATAACAATGATCTGAGATCATGAGATAATTTGAAAATTATATTAATTTGTTTAGGCAAAGACTAGGAAGGTGTTGTGTAGAAGTAACAATATTTTGGAAGGGTTAGGTCTATATATGAGTAAATGGATATGAAGAGATGTGAACAAGAGTTATGTATGCATGTATAAGTCAACTATGTTAATATTGGTCAATTTACACATTATTAAGCATCTAATACCAAAGATTAGTGTCTAATTTACCCCCATTTTTTATAGTAATGAAATTATTAGAGTAAAAGGATAAAAGATGATATTTATGATTTTAAATTTTCATATTTGCATCTTATTTACATGGATTAAACCTTATCCTATTCTCTCCAATCAACTAGTTTTGATTTCATATTTAAAAATTGGTGCACACCTTCATTCTTTGAATGGAAACACCTTTTATGGGTTCCTCCTAGAATTTTCTTTACATTTAAATTTTGATTTTCTGATTTGCATCTAGTATGTGTTTATTTCATTTCTCAAACATTAGCATTACCTTCCTACGTGTGTTTCATGATTATATGTGTTTCATGCTTATATCTTATGATAACTATGAATCTTACATTTCACACATCTTACTAGGAAAAGTGCTATATTGCGTGGTGCTACTTGTAATTTGACCCAAGCTCCATTGTTTTCTACTCGTGATTTAAAAATGACAAACATTCATGAAATTATTCCTAATGTTAAAGGTTTAAAAAATGTTACTAATTAGATTCCTTTATATCATTATGTTTGTTCTAATGATCAAAACACTAAATATAATAAAAAATATCTTATTGATGTTGATGAAACAAATCTCGAGTACAAGGATGAAATTAATTTTAAATTTTTTCTTAATAATATCCTTAAGGAACTTGATGCCATGATTTATCTAGTTACTGAAGCATGAAATAAATGAATTAAGAATAAGAAACTTCCATGAGGTTACCACCTTTATACCTACAAATTGCATTTGTTTTAAAGCTTTCAAGTCTTTTTCAACAAACTCATTTTCATTTATACTTTTATTGATGTCCATGCTCTATCCCAAATCTCCAATTTTTTTGACAAGTTGGGAAGATGGTGGTAAACAATTTTGGAATCTGTCTTCACCAAAATAATGGATCAAACACATTTGACCAACAATGTTCAATGTCCTATTTATTAAATACATTATTTGGCTCTCTTTTGAGATGAGAGATTAAAATGCATCAAATACTATGCACCAATCTTAAATTTTACTTCCCTCTATTGGTAGTGTGAAAACACAACTCAATATATATATATATATATATATATATATATATATATATATATATATATATATATGCATCTTTTATAATATACTTGATATAAATTCATTTATCAAAGTGTGCATAGTTGAAGAAAATAAATTGATCTATTTCTTTAAAAAAGATTGAAAATACATAAAATGTGAATAAATCCATATTATTTTGGTTTTGAGATATTCAAAAAACAAATTCAAATTATAATTTTTTTGAAGAGATATTTGAGCATTTCTTGATGACCATTTACTCTAATCTGATCACTATTGACAAAAAATGATGAATAATTGTTTTCATGGATTTCTTATAAGTTTGCTTGGATATTGTAGAGATGAATCTAATTTGTTTTTTTTAACTTTTCAAAATTATTTTATTTTGTAAAAAATACTTTCTACTTGCCACACTCAAATAATTTCATGATTTATTCATATGATCATTCTTGCTCTCATCTATTTTACAATATGTTTGAAAAAATTTATCATTGAATATAAGTTAATATTTCTTATCGATTTCAATATAAAAATTATAAATGTACATTAGAGGAATCAATGCAAATGTTTCGAGGTTTGTATTGTGGGCCTACTCAATTGAATTATCTATTTGTATTGTTTTACCTCAGAAAACATTTTAGGCTTTACCACTGGCATGGTTTCTTATTATGTTTACAAATTTATAATTTTGATTATAGTTTGGGTCTGAGTTTTAAGTGATATTATTTTTAGAATTGAATTTTTATGATTTGATTTTTTAATTACACTGTTCTCTAAATTAAGAAAATTTTAATTTTGGACTTGATTCAAATATAAGTATGGGTTAAGTTGATTATGTTTTTGCACCAAATTACACCCAAAATTTGGTTAACATGGTTTGAAATTTTATTTACATTTTGATTTGAAAGTTTTTGAATTAAACTAGGTACACTCCATATTTATTTAAATTATACTTGAAAAATACTTCTAGTTGAGTTATAAATATCAAACTACAACCATAATTAGTAGGATTGACATAGTATTCACCTAAAATTAAATTTAATGTTAATATAAAATGTGCACTAATTGAGATGGGATTTGGAATCAATCTAAAAATGAAGAGTGTTAAATATATAGAAGAGATTATTCTTGGTCATGACAAGATAACTGAAGAATAGACTCAAGTAATTCATAAAGTAGGCCAATACCATCTATCATAAATAATGTCATGTAAAATATTTCACTAGAAAATAAATCTTTCTTTAAATATATTAATTCAACTATGTTTGCTCTATTTACAACCTTCATAAGTTTTTCATTCAAAAGTCCATTGATACATAACTACATCTCTTATTATGTTTCTATCTTATTATATAGCTTAGTGTTTTCCAATGATTGTATGTTGAGTATGATGTCAATATGGGTACTTGAGTATTCATATTATATTTAGTTTATTTGGTTTTTTATTAACTTAAGAATTTTTTTTAATTTAGTTATGTCTTAAATTAATTGTTTGGTCAATTTCAGATATTTTCTGAAAACTTTCTAAAAAATAGTTAGAAATTCTAGTTAGATTTGAGTTCATTGAATGTTTAGTTAACTGAATTTAAATTTATTTTAGTCAATCTTATATTTTTAGAATTTCACTTGTTGAGTATGCATGCTTGCTTAATTGATGAAGAGGCTTCTTGCATGATGTCCATATCTTATCAATGAGTTAAAATTATTATCTTAGTCTATTTTTAATTTACTTAATTGCTATGTAAATTTATTAATTTAAATTTAAATTGCCATGCACGTTTCTTACAATTGGATAGTTTTAGCATTTATTATTAATAAAATATTATGCACAAGTGTGACATAATAATTCTTTTTAAAAATTCATTTTACATATTGTTATCTATAATTTTTTTATTTCATGTATTCATAAAGAAAAACTAGAAAGGTTTTGTAACTTAATTTGAAGTCATTCAGTGTAATTTTTGTCAACAATCACACTTACAACACGTAATTTTGGGATAGATTGGTTGATAGATAACTTTAAATTCAAATAAAATCATAGATGATTTTTACTCCCTCTATGCATTCAAAACCTTAATTTGATATCAAATTCTTATTTAACAAATGTTTATAAAAGTTTTAAACCATTATTATGAGAATCAATGGTTTCAATAAATTCTATTTCCATAAATATTCCTATCTTCAAAGGTGACAACTTTGAATATTGGAGAGATCAATTGTAGTGAATGATTCTATGGAAAGGAGTTTGGGAAAATATTATACATGAGTACACACCATCTCAATATTGGAATACTTTGACTCAAAATAATAAAAGAACAAAAAAAGATGAAGAAAAGGTAGATACACAAAATTTCTTCTATCTTCAAAGTGTTATAGACCCAAGTATCTATCTAATAATTTTAGGATGTAAGAATGCCCATGAGGTATGAAATAATTTGGAAATATCATATCAAGGATTTATTAAGATAAGAGAAGAAAAACTCCAAAATCTTAAAACTAAATTGAAAAATTTGAGAATCTTTGATAGTGAAGGAGTTGGAGAATACTGTATAACAATAAATGACTTAGTACAGAGATGGAGGTTTATGGAGAAATTATACAAGATAGTGTTATAGTAAGATTTTTTTTGGGATATTTAACTAAAAAATGGATTCATATTATGATAAGTATTGAAGAGTGTAATGACATGAACACTATAAGTGTTTATGAGCTAATGGTTTCTCTCTTGTCCCATGAGGATAAGATGAAACTATATGGAGGAGATCTAAAACATGCACTTGAAACCAAGACAAAGGTTTCAAAGACCAAAGACAAAAATCATAATCATAATTAATAGAGTTAAAAACTTAAATTTAAAGGAAAAAATATGAATATAAATTTATAGATAAAATAAATACATACTTATCATTATTGTAAAAAACCATGCCACTTTATAAAATATTGTAGGATACTAGCAACTGAGAATCATGCTAATTAAAAGAGTGAAAAAAAAAGTATTTCAAGATGAACAATGTGATGTTCAAGAACACTTAGATTATTTTCTAACATGTATTATTAAAATAAAGGATAAAAATAAATTTTTTTCTCTTGATTCATGTTACTCAAATCACATGATAAGTTACACAGATAAAGCCAAGTGTGATTGGGAGATGAAAATTCCATCCAATTTAAAGGAAATGACAACATAAAAATCACCACAAGTTAAGGTAAGGGTGAAATAAAAGATGTTTATTTTTTGATAAATATAGATCATAAGAATATTGATCATAATTTCATTAGATATATTGATGAAAATAGAGTATACAAGTTTTATAATACTACAATTAAATTCATAATTATTTCTAGGGATTGTAATTTAAAAAAAATGAAGTGTATGTTGATTCTGATCATGTAACTAATAAGTTATAAGTTAAGGTGTGAATCCTCTTGAATTTGATTTCTAGGGATTATAAAGTCATACACATGTTTCTAGTTTAATAGGAAATAATACTAACTCTTCACAAGAGACTAGTCATCCATCTTCATCAACTCCAAGAAAGAACAAACGTTTGTTGAATCATGTTGTTCCCAAAATCAATTATGCTTGTTTTTGTAGACAACCCTTATGAAACTTGTCTATTTTGTAATCTATAAATCTAAGTTCATTATTTGAGACAATATTCTCTTGATCTTGAGTGTCGTTGACTGACATCTTGGAAAAGTTCACAATGCTCCCTCGTCACGATTTCTCAAAAAATGTGAAACTTGTTGCAATGTTGATCTGATCAGATGTCATATTTTGATAGTTTTCAAGGTGTTAGACAATTTTAGGTTTTCCATGCACTAGCGGCAATTTTTACCACTTTTGCATGTTTTCAATCTTTAAGTGCAATAGTGGTGAAAATTGTCGCTCTTGCAAGTTTTTTTTGGTTTTTCATGCAGGAGCAATGATTTTTTATGCCCTTGCATTTTCCTTCCTTCTTCATGTAGGAGCAGAAAAAATCACCGCCCTTGCATCCTTCTTCCCCTCTTCATGCAAGGGCAGTGATTTTTGCCACCAATGCATAATCTCCTCTATTACATGTAAGGGCAACAATTTTCACTGCTAATGCATGATCTCAATTTTCACATGACATTTATGGCCATGCACACTGAGTGGTTGGGACTTGTTTTAGGGCATTTAATTACCATTTGTTAGTCATTTTAGTTATTTTAAGTTTTTTGAGACTCCTTGCAATCACTCGACCATGTGAATGAGTAGGATTATGAATTCACCAAATGCCGACTTTGAGATTACCGGGTAAGTTTTAGTTTTAGTTTTTTATGTTTTTTTTCCCGTTAGTTTCAATTTTTCTTTTTAATTTTTTCCTATTTTCCCTAGTGAGCCTTGGCAGTTGGAGTCATCCAAACCTTGATACATATCCTAGGTTTTTTTAATGCATGTCAGGTCAGTTTTTACCTGACCTAGGTTTACTCATCATTTGGTTGATAGATGCCCTCATTTTTCAAGACAAGTCTACAAGGCAAATGCCTAAAAAATCAAATCCTATTACTTCTACACAAATGAGTTTTTACTTGCAAGAGTGGTGGATTTTATCATCGAAGCATTCCCCTACACTATTCTACAGTAGTGGAAAAATCCACTGCTTAGACATCATTACTCAACTTTCAAGTGATATGTAAAGGCGGTAGATTTCATCGCCCCTACATGCATCGACCTACAACATCGGTAAATTTTGCTACTTCTGCACAAACATGATTATCAACATACAATGGTGGTTATTTTCATCGCTTCCACATGAAAATAGTTTCTTTTTCTCCTGCAAGGTTGGAAATTTTAGCCACCGATACAAAATATAATACCCATCACCTCATATATAAGGGTGGTGATTTTTTCCACCCATGCAAACATTCCTTCAAATTTCTTAACTTTGGAAAATTTTTAGTTTCACTTTTTTGAACCTACTTTCTTCTAGTTTTTTGGCCTGCTCACACTTTAACCCTTTCAGGCACATCCCCATGGTCATGATCATCGACATGCAATTTTCTCAAATTACTAGTATTTCCCTTGATTATATGATCATGACTTTTGTTGCAGTTTATCTTGTAGATTCTTCTTCATCAACATCCTTTTGACAAAAGCTCTTCCAGATGACTGAGCTTTCTCTAAAAAAGTCAAAGGCAATGAAGTATAAATATCAAGGTGTTTTTACAATCACCTCAGCTACTTCTAATGTCAATGACATTAGAGATACAGAGATCGGTCATGTGGATATGGCTGAGTTTATGGAAAGAACTAAATCAAGCAATCCCAGCCATGAAATGAAGAAGATAATTGATAGCAATATTCATTTGGTATCTTCTTTCCTAGTAGCGGTTCACAACATAGAATTCATTCTCCAGTGCGATCAGTTTTATAATAAGGATACCAAGTCTATGTTAGATGCTAGTGGTAATGTGGTAATTAGACTAGATCCTAAGTTCATCGATAAAGTGTTCATGTGTCTTCCTGCTATCGAAGTAATAAAGCTTGATATTGTTGAAGCACAAAGAGAATATGACAAAGATCCTAAAAAAGTGAAGAAGGTAATCAACAATAAATGGCTCAAGACTCCAAGGAGAAATTTGTTAAGATGGCCATAGAGCTTTCTAAAAAGTGACTTTATAGAAGAAGTCAGTGATCTAATCATTCTTCTCAGTAGGGTAAGAGGTTTAACTTCTTCCTCACAGTTGTATGAATAGATGTATCCCTTCATCAAAATAATTTTCCAAGGCAAACAAGTCATCTTCTGGGGAGAAAAAGTCAACAAAGCTTTGCACGAGTAATTGACAAAGATATCCACTACCTTCAAATTCTACATGACTTCTTATCTAGTCTATATTGCAACTTCAATGAGAATCTTTCCAGGTTTAACATCAAAAAGAGATAGGAGAGTAACCCCAGTGTATCAATACTATTCTTAGTTAACATTGAAGAGTTCTATTCATCATTTCAAGAGAGTAAATGATGCTTTAGTTTCAGTATTTTTGTGTCTTTTTGATCATCAATTAGAATAAAAAAGAGTGTCAAATGAATCCTGGATAGTTGTAAATGATTTTGGATGTATGTTTTTACAATTTCCTTCTTTTTTTTACTTAAGGGTTGGATTTTTCCAAGGTCATCCTTATATGCTTCTGAGATTCTCCTTAGATAAATTGGTCTTAATGGAAATATGAAGACAAATAATTATCATACATAATAAATAGATGGAACTCAAGAAGCCTGGCTTCAGATTTCCAGTTGAAATTGGTAGGTTTTTAGTGTTAACCGCTGGAAAGGCTAGAGCCATGGAAACTGAAATGCAACTCATGACTTTGAAGTAATTCAAAAAAATACCAAATTTAGATTATAGGGGCATAAAGGATATAATCAAGAGGAAATCCCAATTCTATGAGCCTATAATTGAAGATGTTTGAGTTGATTTGAGAACAACAGAAGATATCAAGAAATGGACTATAATAGGCTATCTCTTTAGCAGATTGAATATCTAGGACTTGCTGATATCCCTGAGAATTTAGTAGATGATGGAGATTTGATTAATGATAAATAAAATATTGAAAAAATTTCCAATGCCCCTCTTCCTCCAATCCAATGGTCACAAAAAGAGCTGACTTTCTTGAGAAAAAGATTTGAACCTATATTGGTAAACACCAATAATTGGTTAGCTAATAAATGAATTACTTTGAAAGAATTAATATTAGGTTTAGAAGCTAAATTTTAAGAGGAAACAAGAATAAAATTAGAAAATATAATGAAGAATAAAAGTGAAGTCCCTTCTTCTTCCAAGCCACATAAGCCTGAGATCATATTTGTGATAAAGAAGTCAAAAGTTATGGAAAAAGAGCCAAAAATAGCAGATATGGAAGTTGAGAAACAAAACATTGAAGAATCAGCGATGGAATAGATGGAGACTGATGATAGGCCTATAAATCAACAAGAGAAAGAAAATTTGTCTCCTCAAGATAATGTGTAGTAAGAAACAAGAATTTCTTCTTCCCTACCAGGCACACTTGTTGCAACTCTTTCACCTATTTCTCCGATTAGTGTTCCCTCTTCTAGATAACCCTCTCCTTTCAAAATAATTTTTGACAATCTTCAAGGCACTTTTAGAGATATTATTTGTTTCTTAGGGTCAATTCCCATTTTGTCATCTCTATCTTTTGATATTGAAGATAGTTCTGCTTTTGATCACTCAGCAAAAAGTGCAGTTTTTATTGATACTCCACCTATTGTTTCTAATACTGTGCAAGTGCAATTCTAGTAATGCCAACAATGGAGATTGATTCTAATGTAAGTAATTCTGCGCTCCCACCATGGTTGTCAACTTATATGCCCAAAAGGAAAAAATAAGCCATCTCTCCAGATGACTTTGATTTTAATAAAATGGTGCTAGTAAAAGCCAAGGCTTCCTAAAAGCCAAAGATTCTTTCAAAAATGATTAGAGATAAGGGACAAAAATTTCTGGAAATTACAAGACCTTCACATGATGTAACCATTAAATTTTTTGATGTAAGTGATTAATCTATCTTCAGAGTTGAATTAGGTAAGATAACTCATGAAAGTGCCAAGAGTGATATGCAATTAGACATGGACATCTTGATTCAAAAATTTGACAGAGAGAAAGAAATGAAGGATCATTATAAAGCGATGGTGGAATAATTGATTGTAGTGGTATGGAGAATTAATTTCACTCTAGAAATAGTAACTCTAGAGGCCATTTCCATAGAAGACCCCATGATTTATAAAGTGGAAAAAACCTATCTCAAAGGAAAAGTACTTGAAGAATACTTGGACAAGATGCATGCACAAGGAGTTTCCTTACTCATAGAGTTAGCTGAGAAGACAGATAAAATGAGAAAAATAAGAACATAAATGGATGATCTCATTAATATTATCTCTTAGAATATTGAAAGCATAGAAAAGTATCTTGACAAATGGATGGATATGAAGAAGCTAAAAATAAGCACTCTAATATCAATTGGTGTCATTACTGATAGAAACTCTTATACTGAAACTAAAGAGACATTGATATATAGGATTTGGATGCTTAAAGAGTTGATCAGTGATCTCAAGTCTTCAAGGGAACTTAGTGAACAAAATGATATCAGTCTTTTGCATAAATTGGAGGAGCTATCTTGTAAACTTACATCACAAGATAACCAATTCCTTTCAGCAGAAGAAATGATTCGAGAATTTGAAGGTATATTCCAAAATAAATTTGAAGATAAGGCATTTTTAGTAGCCTCTATGAAAAATATTCTGGATAATCAGTTGACTCAAGATAATCTAAAAACCAAGTTAACTAGTCATGCAAAATTGGTCACAACAATAAGGGATGCCATAGTCATAGCTAAGGTGATTTTCAAGAATATTGTTAATCCAGACAGTATCGGGATATAGGGAACTTTTATCATGTACGATGCTCACATGAAAAAAGATGGGGATACAAATTGAATTTTTTTTTTCTTAATTTAATTTCCACTTTTTGGATGTACTTTTGTAACTACTTTGGAAATTTTTACATGTACTTTTGTCATATGTAATGACATGTAAAATATAAGAGTCCTAAGTCAAAAAGGACTCTTATCTTTGACTCGATCAAAGTAATTAGGTCTTTTCTAAAATCTTCAAGGCCTCTCCCTATAAATAAAGGGGGCCTCTATTGTAAATACAACTCTTAGTTATTGAAACAAAATTCTATCAAAATTGAAAGGTATTTTGAGACTTTGAGCTCAGATTGTAAATCAAATTTCATCAGGTGAATGAGAAAGCAAGTGACCTTGCAAACTTTGTATTGAAATAACTTGTATTATGTGAGAAATTATTCTTATGTCTTTTTTCTAATATAATCTTATCTATTTAATCAAATAAGTAGAGTGAGTGAAAATAATCTGGGAGAGGTTTTGAAGCTGATTATGGAGACTTTGTGCTAATATAATTATCTTTAGTTTGTGTTTTAGTATCTTAAAACAAAAGATATTGGACGCTTTGAACTAATTTTATCTTTTGTAATTATATACTTTGTTGTAGTTTTTGGTGAAGACTTTGGGCTGCACCTCATTCTACTGTGATATAAGTCATAAATAAGTAAGAGAAATAATGATAGACTTTGTGCTTTCATGTGTTTCTTGTAGATTCAGTTAATATCAAGGAATTTTTCTTTTATTTCTTGAACATCATTTCTATAAAAAGAGGAATGGATGATATGATCTCATCCCTATGTTAATATTTAGTATAAGTTAAGTTTGTGATAGTTTATCGGGAACCTCCCCTTACTGAGAGGAGAGATTTATCTCATTGCACTATAGTTGATATAACCATTTTGTTTTCAGTTAGTTGATGACAAAATATTCACCCAATAGTTTTTTGGCAATTCTGCTAGGGAAGAACGCACACTTTAAATCCTCAAATTTCAAATTAAAGCATTTCCAATTTTTTTCCATTCTACACTCTAGCAGATTCATGGTATACATGAAGTTAGAGAGTGTGAGGTATTATTGATCCTATATTTAAATTAATACAACAACATAATTTTGATCTCTTACCTCTACGATCTCACCTTCAATGAACCAGGGGTTTTCCTCCTACCAACATCAGGTCTTTAATACCAAGTAAAACTCCTAGTACGAGTGATAACAGAGTTTTATCTATTCATACTCTATAAAGGTTTGTTATACCTCCTTTTAATCTTCATATCATGGCAACCCAAGGCCCTTGGAGTAACACTTTTAGCCCTTTGAATTTGACCCCACCTTTACATGAGCTACTTTTTAGTTTGAGAAAAAAATTTCCTAAGTTCTATGGTGATGGAAAAGTTCACTCAGATGAGTATATTGCAGCTTTCTGCATAGCCTATGGGGTGATAGGCATTGAATATGAAGATATAGCAGTAAGATTTTTTTTAGAAACATTGCAAAGTGATACCGCATATTGGTTTTATCATCTTCAATCTTAGATTATAACTGATTGGAATACTCTCAAGACCAAGTTTGAGGCTAAGTTCAAACCCACAGAAGATGCACATGCCTTATTGGCTCAGCTTATGTAAATAAAGAAAGAGCCTCATGAGCCTATGAGAGACTTCATCACTAAATTCAATAAATTGAGAAATAAGATTCTTGTAATTGGTCAGCTAACACCAAAAAATCTTAAGTGTTTCTTGATCAATTCTCAGCTTCCCAAAGTGAGTTTTCTGTTAAGGCGAGATAGCCCTATCGATCTTTTTACAGCTCAAATTTTGGCTACCATAGTTGAAGATGATCTTATACTTGAAGGTAAGATAAGAAAAGATTCTAACAAAAATAATTTTTCCTCTTCTATTGAAAATTCTTCCACAAGCACCACTAATCCTATGGTGCAAAAGTTAGCAAATGAATTGTTAGCTCTGAAAAGGCAAATGTCCCAAGGTATGTCTTCTCCTTCTTCTTATCAAGATATACCAAGGAAGACATTTTACATAATTCATGTCAAAGAAATGTTGCCAAAAATCAAGGGAAATCCAATCATCTTCCTCCCACACAAGGGAAGCTTTCCATTGAAGCGACACTGGTCAACTCAACAATTGGTTATTATGAAGTTGAACTTGATCATTCTTTCCAACCTGAGTTGGACTAAGAAAATGATGCTAATCTCTTTATAGAAGCAAAAGAAGAGTTAGTGACTCTGTGATTATTTTTTTGAATTACCAAGATGAAGCTAAAAAAGGAGAGGTGTATGATGGAGCATATGCTATTTTTACTAGGTCCCAAAATTAGTCAATTCAACAAGTCGATAAAGGAACAGTAGGAGGACCTCAGCTAGTGATCTCAATTACTAAATGAGAAACTTTGCTGCCTTTCCAATCAAAGGACCTGATGGCTAATAAGCAAGTAAGTACTTCAAACAATCTTGTACCTCCTGCTTCTATTCCTTAGACTAGTACCACATCAAATAAAAATTAGAATGATGGACTTTCTTCGTCTATTTCTAGTTCATTCTAGTTATTTGACATAAATGATCATGCTAGGAAGACCAAGATCTAAATTTTTGAAGTTGAGTATTTACAAGCTAATTCTAAACAATTTGATAGGTTGGCTAAATACATCAAAAATAAAACCATCCCTATAGGACAAGATTTTTTAAAAGTGACCCAGGATCCTCCAAAGAATAAACCCACCCAAACTAATCTTGTAACTACTCCTCTTGCTTCCTCTAGAAAAATAGAACCTTTCTATGTTTCTCTATTGATAAATGGTCATAAGTTGAGCAATTGTATAATAGACTCTAGAGCCTCTGATAATGTTATATTGGTTAAGGTAGCAAATTATCTCGGTCTTACCTTAACTAAGATTTTTGGGAGATATTTCTTCATGGAAAATAAGCAAGTACCACTTTTGGGTCAAATTAAAGATGCCCAATTTGCATTTGCAACTTTTTTAGATAAGAGGATTAAGATGACAGTCTTAGTGGCCGATATTCCAACTTCTTATGGCATTCTATTCAGACGTAATTTTTGTAAAGATGTAGTGGAGAGTTAAATATGGATATATTTGAAGCAAGGATACATGTTAAAGGTGTCATGCAAAAGTTTCTTCCTGAGAAAGTCAAAATATATTGTTACCCAAATGTCAAACCCTAAATCTCAAATTTTGTTTGAATCCTCGAGAATGGGTGATTATTTTTTGTCCACTGAAGATGTTTTTAATTCATCAAATGAAAGTTCATTAGGTGACAATTTAGATAGTTCTAATATAAAATCAGAAGAAGTTTTATAGAAAAGTTTAGGTAAAAAGGGATCTTCTCTCATTGATACAGAGGAATCTTTAAGAAGATCAAGTTCTAATGAGGTTTGGATTTTAGAGTTTGATGGCAGCTGTTCCTCTATCAGCTCTGAAGCTGGAATTATTTTGATATCTCCATAAGGATATATTTTCTTTTACTCATATAAGTTGCAATTCAACAATACCAACAATACCACTGAATATGGATCTTTGTTGCTTGGATTGAAAGCTGCTCGTGCTAGAGGTGTTAAGATTCTTCATGCCTGAGGAGATGCTGAATTGGTGGTTTGTCAAGTAAGGAATCTGTATCAAACCAAAAATGAAAGATTGTGACATTATCGTAATCTTGTATGGGATTGTATTGAAAGTTTTGATGCTTTTAATATTTCCATAGTGCCAAGAGAGTTTAATGATCGTGTAGATTTATTAGCTGTCTCTGCAACTCTCATGGTTCCTCATAAAGATTTCAAAGGGAACAAGTACACTATTGAGCTAATTTTTTGACCAAGTGTACCTGATAATGCCGACCATTGGAAGGTGTTTAATGGTGATAATCAAAATTATTTATTTTCTTGAAAAGATAGATAGTTTTGAGGAGCTCTATTTTGAAGGTAGTGAATCTTTACCATAGGAATCAGTTTTTGAAATAGACTCACAAACTGGTGAAGAGTTTATTCAACTAAAAGGGAGAAAAATTCTAAAAAATTTGGTTTCTCTTGAAAAGATATTTGATAGGCATGACAGATATATCAAGCAACAACAACAAATGGATTCAATTTATGCTATGGAGTTTGATCAAGTGAATTTGTGTTCGAAAGCAGATCTTAAAATGGTCAACATTGGGAAATGTTGTACCACCCATGAAAAGTTCAAATTAATTATTCTTCTTCATCATTACATTGACATTTTAACATATTCTTATGATGATTTGAAATCCTTCAGGTCTAAATTAATTCAACATAAAATTCCTCTTAGAGTTGGGTCATTACCTCACATATAGAAACAAAGGCAATGCAATCCTAAAATATCAGGCACTATCCTTTCTGAATTTTAGAAGATGTTGGATGCAAGAATAATTTTTCCAATCCATCATACCACTTGGATCATGAACATAGTTCCTGTAAGAAAAAATAATAGAGAAATTCATATTTATGTTGATTTCAGAAACCTAAATCAATCTTCTCTAAAGGATAACTACCCCTACCCATCATGGATCAAGTATTGCAAACAGTGACTGGCTCAAAAATATTATCAATGTTAGATGGGTTTTTTGGGTATAATCAAGTGGAAGTCAATGAAGCAGAACAATATAAAACCAATTTCACTACACCTTGGGGCACATTCGCATATTATAGAATGTCTTTTGGTCTGATCAATGTTGGTGCCACATTCTAGAGAGAAATGGACCTTGCCTTTAGAGATGAAATATGAAAGTTTATTGTGGTGTATCTTGATGACTTAACTATTTTCGCCAAACATCGTCCTGATCATGTGCATCATTTATAACAAGTGATGGAATGCTATCATCAAAATGGTATTTATCGCAATCCTAAGAAGTTAGTTTTTGAGGTTACAGAAGGTAGACTTCTTGGTCACATTGTATCTTGAGAAGGCACAAAAATTGACTCAGAAAGATTCAAATCTATTCAAAATCTTACTCTACCTACTAATAAGACTGTTTTTCATTCCTTCTTCAGAAAGGTGAACTTTTTGCAAAGATTTATTCCTAAATTTGCTGAGAAAACTCGCCACATTATTGACATGATAAAGGGTAAGGCTAATTTATGTTGGAATGTGAAAGGCAAAGTGGAATTCAAAGATATCAAGAAGGCTATTGCTCATGTTCCAATCCTAGTTTGCCCAAATTGTACCAAAGATTTCATAGTATAGAACTATGCTTCTGAACATACATTTTCAACTATTTTGGTTCAACAAAATAAAGGTGTGGAGTCTTCCATATCATTTATGAGTTGTCCTCTCAAAGCTCATGAATTGAAATATTCAAACATGGAGAAGTATGCTTATACCATGGTTAAGGTGGTAAAATATTTCCGATTCTATATCCTAAATTCACATACTATTATTTTGGTGCCTGATACAATAGTAAAGTCTATTTTAACTCAATAGGAGTTCAGTACTAAAAGAAAAAATTGGATTGCTAAAATTCAAGAGTTTGATCTTAATATCAAACCTACCAAGCTTTTTTGGGGAAGAGATCTTTGTCAATTGATTGCTGATAACGTACCAAAAGAAATAGAACATGAAGAAGCAGAAGCTGAGGACATACCAAATTTTTTTTTTGTCGCTACTATTGATGAGTGGTATTTCAATATCACTCATTTTATTACCTATGGTGAGTGTCCTACCCACCTTTCTTATAAATAAAAAATAAATGTTAAGTTGAAAGCTGCTAACTACGTCCTATGGAACAATGGTTTGTACAAAAGAAGCCTTGATGGAGTATTTTTTTGTTGCGTGGATAAAGTGCAACAAAGTAAGCTTTTGAAGTCTTTCCACAATTTGGCTTGTGGAGGATTTTTTTTGCACCTGTGATGGCTCACACGATTCTATGAGCTAGATACTATTGGCCTACACTATTTCAAGATGCATATAATTGGGTACGTAGGTGTGAGTTATGTCAACAGTTCATTGGGAAACTCAAGTTGGCCGCATTACCTCTCAAGCCAATGGTGATTGAAGAACCTTTTTAACAATGGGGTATATACTTTATTGGCACCATGAACCCATCCTCAAGTGCCAGACACGACTATGTTCTCACTTCAATAGACTATTTTACCAAGTGGGTGGAAGCCATTCCAGTTAAGCATGCTACTTCGGAAGTGGTACGTAATTTCTTTGAAGAAAATATTATTTCTTGATTTAAAGTTTCAAGCAAGATTATAGTAGACAATGCTGCTTGTTTTTCTTTCCATGAGATTACTGACTTTTGCTACAATCACGAGATTATTCTCTCCCACTCCTCAGACTATTATCCATAAGAAAATGGTCTAGCAGAATCAAGAAACAAAAATATGGTTACTATTATCAAGAAATTGATAGATGACAATCAGAGAACTTGACATAAAACATTGTTTAATGCTTTATGGGTAGACATGATTACAACTAAGAGGGAAATAGGTATGTCACCATTTCAAATTCTATATGGTTTGAATGTGAAGATACAAATTACCTTGGAACTACCAGAATTGAAGTTGGAAAAGGTAGTCAAAGATCAAACTTTTGAAAATTCTATTGATAAGCGGATCATGTACTTAACTAAACTAGAAGAGCAATGACCTATGGTAGTAGATTGTATTGCTGAAAATTAAAATCAGGTAAAGAAACTCTTCGACAAAAAAATAAACATTCTTGAGTTTCAGATTGGAGATCAAGTCTTGTTGTGGGACAAGAGGAGAGACTCAAAAGGAATGCATAAAAAATTTGATTCCTTATGGAAAGGCCCATTCACCATTCATCAATTCTGTGGTGAAAATAGTTTCTTGCTAGAATATTGAGATGACACCATTCTCACTACCTCATAGTGGGCAACATCTAAAACACTTCAATTCTTGAAGTATCAGACAAGTTCATTTGTACATTTGTATAGTTTTATATTTTTTTATTTTTTATATTTTTGTTTAGTTTTTTGTGTCTTTTTATTTTTGGTAACTTGACTCCCTGGCCCAATGGCATAGATGAAGGCACTTAGAGATTGAATTCTACTCCCTTTGATTATTTCATAGTTCAATCAATGGAAGATCCCCAGCTGGAGCTAGCTATTGTTCCCAGAATTAGTTATGCTTGTTTTTGTAGACAACCCTTACGAAACTTGTCTATTTCATAATCTATAACTCTAAGTTTATTGTTCGAGACAAGATTCTCTTGATCTCAAGAACAGTTGATTGAAATCTTGGAAAAGTTCACAATGCTCCCTCGTCATGATTTTTCAAAAAATGTGAAATTCATTACAGTGTTGATCTGATCAGATGTCAGATTTTGATAGTTTCCAAGGTGTTAGACAATTTTAGGTTTTTCATGTACTAGCAGCGATTTTTGTCACTTTTGCATGTTTTCAATCTTTAAGTGTAATAGCGGCAAAAATCATCGCTCTTGCAAGTTTTTTTGGTTTTTCATGCAGGAGCGACAATTTTTGATGCCCTTGCATTTTCCTTTCTTCTTCAAGCAGGAGCGACATAAAATCATTGCCCTTACATCCTTCTTCCCCTCTTCATGCAAGGGCGGTGATTTTCACTGCCAATGGATAATCTCCTTTGTTACATGCAAGGGTGGTGATTTTTGCTATTAATGCATGATCTCAATTTTTGTGTGGCATTTATGGCCATGCACACCGAGTGGTTGGGGCTTGTTTTGGGGTAATTAATTACCATTTGTTAGTCATTTTAGTTATTTTAAGTTTCCTGAGACTCCTCCTTGCAATCACTCAACTGCGTGAATGAGTAAGATTATGAATTTACCAACTATTGACTTTGAGATTATCGGGTAAGTTTAGTTTTAGTTATTTATTTTTTTATTTTTTATGTTTTCTTTCCCATTAGTTTCAGTTTTTCTTTTTAATTTTTTTCTATTTTCCCTGGTGAGCCTTAGTGGTTGGAGTCATCCAAACCCTAGTACATATCCTAAGTTTTCATAATGCATGTCAAATCAGTTTTTACTTGACCTAGGTTTACTCATCATTTGGTTGATAGCCACCCTCATGTTTCAAGACAAGTCTACAAGGCAAATGCCTAAAAAATCAAATCCCGCTGCTTATGCATAAATGAGTTTTTACCTGCAAGAGCAGTGGATTTTACCACCAAAGCATTCCCTCACACTATTCTATAGTAGTGACAAAATCTGCCACTTAGACATCATTACTCAACTTTCAAGTGACATGTAAAGGTGGTAGATTTTGTCGCCCCTACATGCATTGACTTGCAATATCGATAGATTTCACCACTTTTGCACAAACATGATTATTGACATGCAATGGTGGTTATTTTTTCCACTTCCACATGAAAATGGTTTCTTTTTCTCTTGCAAGGTCAGTGATTTTTTCCACCAATACAAAAGATAATACCCCTTCCCCCATATGCAAGGGCGGCAATTTTTTTCGCCCATGCATACATTCCTTCAAATTTTAACTCTAGAAAATTTTTAGTTTTGCTTTCTCGAACCCGCTTTCTTCTATATTTTGGCCTGCTCACACTTTAACTCTTTTAGGTGCATCTCCATGGTCATGATCATTGACATGCAGTTTTCCTAGATTACCAGTATTTCTCTTGATTACATTATCATGAATTTTGTTGCAGTTTCTCTTGTGGATCCATCTTCATCGACATCCTTTTGACAAAAGCTCTTCCAGATGACTGAGCTTTCTCTAAAAAATTCAAAGGCAATGAAATACAAATATCAAGGTTTTTTTCTAATCACCTTAGTTACTTCTAATGTCGATGACATTAGAGATACAGAGATCGATCATGTGGATATGATCAAGTTCATGGAAAGAACTAAATCAAGAAATTCCAGCCATGAAATGAAGAAGATAATTGATAGCAATATTCATTTGGTATCTTCTTTCTCAATAGCAGCTCACAACATATAATTTATTCTCTAGTGTACTCAGTTCTATAACAAGGATACTAAGTCTGTGTTAGATTCTAGTGGTAATGTGGTAATTAGACTGGATCTTGAGTTCATCAATAAAGTGTTAATGTGTCTTCCTGTTACCGAAGTAATAAAGCTTGATTTTGTCAAAGCACAAAGAGAATATGACAAAGATCTTGAAAAAGTGAAGAAGGTAATCAACAATAAATGGCTCAAGACTCCAAGGGGAAATTTGTCAAGATGGCCATGGAGCTTTCCAAAAAGTGACTTTATAGAAGAAGTCGGTGATATGATCACTCTTCTCAGCAGAGTAAGAGGTTTACCTTCTTCCTCACAGTTTTATGAATGGATATATCCTTTCATCAAGATAATTCTCCAAGGCAAACAAGTCATCTTTTGGGGATAACAAGTCAGCAACGCTTTACATGAGAAATTGATGAAGGTATCCAATACCTTCAAATTCTACATGACTTCTTACCTGGTTTATTTTTTAGCTTCAATGAGGATCTTTCCAGGTTTAACATCAGAAGGAGATAGGAGAGTAACCCCAGTGTATCAATACTACTCTCAGCTAACATTGAAGAGTTCTATTCATCATTTTAGGAGAGTAAATGATGCTTTATTTGCAATATTTTTGTGTCTTTTTGATCCTAAATTAGAACAAAAAAGAGTGTCAAATGAATCTTGGACAATTGTGAATGATTTTTGATGCATGTTCTTATAATTTCTTTTTTTCTCGTACCTATAGGTTAGCTTTTTTCAAGGTCATCCTTATATGCTTTCGAGATTCCCCTCAGATAAATTGGTCTTAATGGAACTATGTAGATAAATGATTATCATGCATAATAAATAGATGAAACTCAAGAAGCCCAACTTCAGATTCCTAGTTGAAATTGGCATGTTTTTAGTGTTAACCACTGGAAAGGCTAGATCCATGGAAATTGAAATGCAACTCGTGACTTTGAAGAAATTCAAAAGAAGACCAAATTTTGATTACAAGGGTGTAAAGGATATAATTAGGAGGAAAACCCAATTCCATGAGCCTATGATTGAATATGTTTGGGTCAATTTGAGAACAATAGAAGATATCAAGAAAATGGACTACAGTAGGCTATCTCTTGAGCAGATCAAATATCTAAGACTTGCTGATATCCCTAAGAATTTAGTGTATGATGGAGATTTGATTAATGATATATACAATACTGAACAGATTGCCAATGACCCTCTTCCTCCAAACTAATGGTCACAAAAAGAGTTGATTTCCTTGAGAAAAAGATTTGAACCTATATTGGTAACCACCAATAATTGGTTAGCTAATAAAGGAATTACTTTGAAAGAATTTATTACAGGTTCAGAAGCTAAATTTCAAGAGGAAATAAGAAGAAAAGTAAAAAATATAATGTATAAAAAAAGTGATGTCCCTTCTTCTTCCAAGCCACATAAGCTTAAGATCATATTTTTGATGAAGAAGTCAAAAGTTATGGAAAAAGACCCAGAAATAGCAGATATGGAAGCTGAGAAATAAAGCACTGAAGAACCAACAATGGAATAGATGGAGACTAATGATAGGCTATAGATCAACAAGAGAAAAAAACTTTGTCTCCTCAAGAGAATGTGCTGTAAGAAATAGGAATTTCTTCTTCCCCACCAAGCACCCCTGTTACAACTCCACCTATTTTTCTGATAAGTGTTCCCTCTTCTGGATCACCCTTTCCTTCCAAAATAATTTTTGACAATCCTCAAGGCACTTTTGGAGATATTATTCATTCTTTAAGGTTAATTTTGAGTTTGTCATCTCCATCTTTTGATATTGAAGATAGTTCTACTTTTGATCACTCAGCAAAAATTGCAGTTTTTACTGATACTCCACCTATTGTTTTCACTATCGATGCAAGTGTAACTCTAGCAATGCTAACAATGGAGATTGATCATAATGTAAGTACTTATGTGCTCTCACCATGGTTGTTAGCTTATACACCCAAAAATAAAAAACAAGCCATCTTTACAAATGACTTTAATTTCAATAAAATGGTGCTAGTCAAAGCCAAGGCTCCCAAAAAAGCCAAAGATTCTTTCAAAAATGATTGGAAATAAGGGACACAAATTTTTGGAAATTGTAAGACCTCCACATGATGCAACCATTAAATTTTTTGATGTAAGTGATTACTCTATCTCTAGATTTGAATTAGGTAAGATAACTCATGAAAATGCCAAGAGTGATATGCAGTCAGCGATGGATATCTTGATTCAAAAATTTGATAGAGAGAAAGAAATGAAGGATCATTATAAAGCAATGGTTGAATAATTGACTGCAGTGGTAAGGAGAATTAATTTCACTCCAAAAATAGTAACTCCAGAGGACATTTTCATAGAAGACCCCATGATTCAAAAAGTGAAAAAGACCTATCTCAAAGGAAAAGTAATTGGAAAATACTTGGACAAGATGCATGCACAAGGAGTTTCCTTACTCACAAAGTTATCTGAAAAGATAGATAAAATGAGAAAAATAAGAGTAGAGCTAGATGATCTCAATAATATTATTTCTCAGGATATTGAAAGCATAAAAAAATATCTTGACAAATGGATGGATATGAAAAATCTAACAATAAGCACTCTAATATCAATTGGTGTCATTACCGATAGAAAATCTTATACTAAAACTAAAGAGACATTGATATATAAGATTCAGGTGCTTAAAGAGTTGATCAGTGATCTTGAGTCTTCAAGGGAACTTAGTGAATAAAATGATATTAGTCTTTTACATAAATTGGAGGAACTGCCTTGTAAACTTACATCACAAGATAACCAATTCTTTTCAGTAGAAGAAATGATTTGGGAATTTGAAGATAAGGAATTTTTAGTAGCCTCTGTGGATAATATTCTGGATAATCAGTTGACTCTGGATAATCTGAAAACCAAGTTAACTAGTCATGCAAAATTAGTCACAGCAGTAAGGGACACCATAGTCAGAGCTAAGGTGATTTTCAAGAACACTGTTAATCCAGAGTATCGGGATACAAGCAAATTTTGTCATGTACGATGCTCACATGAAAAAAGATGGGGATACAAATTAAAACCATGTTTTTTTAGTTTAATTTTCACTTTTTGGATGTACTTTTGTAACCACTTTGGACATTTTTAAATGTACTTTTGTGATATATAATTACTTGTAAAATATAGGAGTCCTAAGTCAAAAAGGGCTCTTATCTTTGACTCGGTCAAAGTAATTAGTCTTTTCTAAAATCTTCAAGGACACTCCTTATAAATAAAGAGGGCCTCTATTGTAAATATAGCTCTTAGTTATTGAAAGCAAAACTCTACCAAAATTGAAAGGCATTTTGAGACTTTGAGCTCAGATTGTAAATCAAATTTCATCAGGTGAATGAGAAAGTAAGTGACCTTTCAAAATTTGTGTTGAAATAACTTGTGTTATGTAAGAAATTATTCTTATGTCATTTTTCTAATAAAATCTTATATATTTGATTAAATAAGTAGAGTGACTGAAAATAATCTGGGAGAGGTTCTGAAGCTGATTATGGAGACTTTGTGTTAATATAATTGTCTTTAGTTTGTGTTTTAGTGTCTTAGAACCAAGGATATTAGAAAGGCTTTGAAGTAATTTTATCTTTTGTAATTATATATTTTGTTTTAGTTTTCGGTGAAGAATTTGGGCTTCACCTCATTCTACTATGATATAAGTCATAAATAAGCAAGAGAAGCAATGATAGACTTTGTGCTTTCATGGGTTTCTTGTAGATTCAGTTAATATCAAAGAAGTTTTCCTTTGTTTCATGAACATAATTTATGAAAAAAGAGAAATAGATGATATGATCTCACCCCTGAGTTAATATTTAGTATATGTTAAGTTTGTGATAGTTTATAGGGAACCTCCCCTTGCTGAGAGGAGAGATTTATCTCACTGCACTGTAGTTGATATAGCCATTTTGTCTTCAGTTAGTTGACAAAAAAATATTCACCCAAAAAATTCACATCTAGCCAACCAAATATTGGATCAAAATTATGAATGATAAAAAGGCTTAAAAATTATGAAGGCAATTTTTTATTATTCTTATTATGAAAATACTATGTTTGCATTGTCATCTGTAGCTAGTGAACCTAAAAGTTATTTAAAAGCTAGCAAAATAAATAATGAATTGATGTTATGAAATAAGATATGGATTTTATTGAGATAAATGATACATTAATTTTGTTTTATTATAAATTAAATAAATATGTCATAGGAATCAATTGGATCCACATGACCAAATTTAAGAGTGACGGAATAGTTGATAAGATAAAAGCTAGACTAGTTGAAAAAGGATTTGTAAAAACATATGGGGTTCACTATGAAGAAACTTATGCACATGTGGAACATCAAGATACTATAATAATAACACTTACTATATATTCTGATAAAGGATTTAAAATAAATGAAATAGATGTCAAATGTGCATTTCTAATTGGAGTAATTTAAGAAGAAGTATATATGAGGAAACCACAGAGTTTTGAGTTAAAGGGCAAATAATTTTGTGTATATATGTTAAGGAAGACTCTTTATGGGTTGAAGTAAGATTAAATATATTGGTACTCAATAATTGATAGATGTTTATTAGATTAAGGATTTTTAATAACTCATAATGAATTAACTCTTTACATATAAGCATTGGGTTCTAATATTTTATATGTATGTCTCTATGTAAATGAATTGATATTTATAGGTAGCTCTATGGAGATGTTGAATAAATTCAAGGAATTTATGAAATTATAAACTAATAAAACTGATATTGGACCTATTAAGTACTTTTTTGACATGAAATTTTATCAAAATAAAGATGAAGTATTCATTTATCAAGCCAAGTATGTCTAAGACATATTAAAGAAGTACAATAGTTAAAATTTGAAGCCCACAGACACTCCAATTATAAGTGGATAAAATATAATGAGAGAGGATGAAATTAATTCAACTAATAAAAATATTTTATAAGCATGGTGGGAGGTTTGATGTATCTTACTATGACAAGACATAATATTAGTTATGGGGTTTCACTAGTTTCTAAATTTATGGGCAAACTATCACTCAAGCATTGCAAGAAGTGAAGAGAATTTTCAGATATCTAAGAGGTAATTAAAATCATGGTATTCATTTTAGACCAAAAATTACATTATGTTTAATCATATACATAGATTTAGAGTGGGGAGGATCTCTTAATGACATGAAGTCAACTTCAGGGTATTGCTTCATTAGCAAGTAGGTTGGTTTATTGGTCTTCAAATAAACAAGTATCATTTCCATTTTCCTCTAATGAAGTTTAATATACAACCCTTACATCAGTTTTCACATAGGAATTATGGCTGAGAAGACTCTTGGCTGATTTTAGAGAGACTCAACTTGAGCCAACATAGATTTTTTATGATAACAACGAGGCAATACAATTATCCAAGAATCTAGTTTTCCATACTAGAACCAAGCATATTGAACTCAAAGCTAATTTTTTTGGAGACTTGATCAATGATAAAAAAATTATCTTTGAGTATTTTAGAGTTTAAGATCAATTTGTTGATGATTACACACACAAATTCATGGAAGACTTAAGGAGATGATAGGCATTTCTGCGCTTTGCATCAAAAGGGGGAATGTTGAGTATGATGTCAATATGAAAAATTAATTATTAATGTTATATTTAGTTTATTTGGTGTTTTGTTAGCTTATAAATGTTATTTAATATAATTATGTCTAAGATTAATTGTTTGATCAATTTCAAACACTTTTCAGGAACAACATAAAAAATAGCTAGAAGTGCTAGTTAGAGTCCAATTCACTGAATGTTTAGTTAATTGAATTTAAATTAAATTTATTCAAATTTATATTTTTAGAGTTCTATTTTCATATTTCTATTTTTAAACTCTCACTCGTTGAGTGTACATGTTTGCTTAATTGATGAAGAAACTTCTTACATAATGTGTATATCTTATCAATGAGTTAAACTTGTTATCTTAAAGTATATTTTTAAGAGTCTATTTTTTTAATTGAAGAGTGTAATTTTTTAAATATATGCAAATAATGGTACAACAATAGTCATACAATAAAAAGGGTATAAAAATTCACAACCCACAAGCATAATTATATCGAGGTAATAAACCCTAGAGAAAAGAATAAGTCCAACAAAGAGTAAATAATTAACACACTAAAAAAAATCACATAAAACTATCATAAATGTGTAAAAATTAAAAATTATGCATATAAAAATACATGCAATCAAATAAAATATTTACATTGTAATAACAAACATAGTGTCCATAAGAGGTAGATATTATGGCTTATCACCCCATCCCTTTGAGTAGGGGGTATTCATCCATAGGTAATGGATCCCACCCATGATTATACTAAAGATTATTATTTTTATCATTATGTTGATTAGGTGAGATAGAAAGATATAGACATAGATATTTGTCCTATAGGGAAAGGCCCCAATACCTTATATCACCTCCTCCTCTAGTAGATCCATGAGACCATTAATGTCGAGGTGATAACCAATAAGGGATGACTGATGAGGAGAGAGAATCCTATGCTAGTTCATAGACTGCTACTGGTGCATACCATGCCCTTGACCACAAGGAGGTGACTAAATACATGGAAGTTTTAGAGGCTCATGGTTAACCACACATGGGGTATTACCCTAGTGATGAAGTAAATGGTGGAGATGATAAGGTTCCACAAAAAAATTATTATCCTGGTTTTGAATCTGGATAATAGCATTAGAAATGATAATAAATTTATTAATAATAAAAAAACTACATTCCATTTACTCATGATTAAAACAAACATAATTTATAAAATTATATATTTTAAAAGGAATATAAACATGAAAAATATGCCAAAATCTATTGTATCTTTTAGGATGCAAGGCAGAGTCCCCCAAGAGAGCCATCTTTCACATAAAAAACTTAGGCCTAAAAGGTTGAAAAAGAGTATGAATCTAATGCCACACAATTTGGGTATGGGAGAAAACCATAAAATATGCTTAATTATCTCAGGTTGATGGCATGATGGGAAAATATGATTTGAAACCCCATGTGCTTAAGATGGTCACCCATAAGCAAACCCTGATAAATAATACACCAAATAAAATGAGCCTTCTTAGGCTCAATGAGAGTAACCCACATGGTGGTAAATCTTCTGGACTAGATCACATGGCTAGAATGAAGATTCCATCAGTGATCAAGAGTGTCATATTGAATATAATGGGGAGATAAAATATTATACCCCAAACATGGATAATAATGATTAAAAGGAGTGGCCATAGGCCATTGCCAATCCTTACACCAGGGAGTAAGGGAGTTAACTCCAATCTTATGAAGATACTTGTCAGATATGGAGCCTAAAACCTCTATAGTAGAATCAACATATATATTATTTAAATTAAATTTATTTTTAACTAGATACCAAGGAAGCCAAGAGTGACTTGCTTTATAGAAAATATCCCTAATATTTTCCACACCTTTTTTGAATAGCCTTAAGTTTTTGATCCAAGTGACCAAAGCGAAGGGAACATTGTGAAAATTCAGCATGGGAGAACACCAAAGAGAATGAAAATTAAGATAAAGACCATTCATTAAACCTTTCCACACCCAAATGAGATGGGGTTTGAGTTTATCCCAAGATTTTTAAATGCTATGAATAACAAAAGTATCTTTAATTTTAAAAAGAATAGGGGTTATGATAAGAGTATGTAACATAAGTCCTTGTCATTTATGTCCACTATAAGGAACCCCTTGAGAGATATAGTGGTGAATCAATATATTATAGGGTTAATCACATTCCAAAACTTGGATAACCAATTTAATGTTAAGAGTAAGACCTTTAAAATTAATGTCCATGAGCCCCATACCACTTGCCTTTTTAGGCTGACAACAAATATCCCCAAAAACTCTGTGAAAGCCTTTATGACCTTTAGAATTATCCTAGAGGAAATATTTTATAATATTTTCCAACCTACCATAATATTAGAGAGATCCCAACAAGAATAAAAATAAAATGCATAGTTTCCAACTCTTTGGAGTAAATCTAAAACTTACCCACCAAATACAAGGGTTTTATAATCTAATTTTTTTTTCTAAACTCTTTGAGCCACATAGGACCATAAATCATTTGGAGAGGCCTAAATATAAATATTAATGCCAATAAAATTAAATTGAAAACTTGGAAGAAGCCATTAGTTGTTAAGTAAAGGTCTTCATTTAACATTAACTTGTCATGCAAGTTTCTTGTAATTGGCTAGTTTTAGCCTTTATTAATGATAACAGATTATGCACAAATGTGATGCACTAATTCCTTTTGGATTTTTTTCCTATTTTATTATTTATGATTTTATATTTTAGGTATTCACAAAGGAAAAACAACCAGATTTAGTAGTTTAATTTGAATTTATTCAATGCAATTTTGTCAACAATCATATTTACAACACTATTAGATCAACAACTAATAATTCTGAGACAAATTGGTTGATACTGTAGACATCTAATTATTATCACTTTCATGATAAGATGTCAAATATAAACAACATTATACAACAATACATAATCTGGATAAAAATCACTAAAATGCTCTAATTCATCCACACACATCACGTGTAGGTGATGATTTATGCTCATGTATCCCTGAATGGGGTAATGCATTTTATGCAATCATTGTATTCTTATAATTAGCTTAATATCAAGTTTAATACCAAGTAAATTATCATTATAGACCATTTAAATGCTTTAATTCATTTACACATGCCACATGCAAGTGCTGATTTGTGCCTATGTATCCTTGAATGTGGTAATGCATCATTCATAACTATTATATTTCTCTAATTCAACTCCATTCAAATTGTGACCAAGAAAATTGACATTTTTGACCATTTTAATTAAACATGCAACTAATTTCCAAGAATTGTAAAATACTAAGTAAAGTCATTAAGGAAATCAAATCAGAGTAAGAGCTTAAGTGGAAAATCCATGGAAAGTTATTGAATATCTAGTATTAAAAATTCATAATTCAAAATATATGGGCCATGACATCACCTATGACATCATCAAAAGGGTGTCAAGCACTAGGCATTTATAGAGATAAATATCATGTTTAAGGCCTTCCATGCCTCATTAATACTCCCTTATTCTAAAATATTAATTTATTTGTCCACCAAAATTAAATTTATCTTTAACCACACACCTTGATCTCAATATGGATGATCACGATTGATTATCAACATTTCTAGAAAAGTATAAATACATGAGCCACCATAGACAAAATGAAAATATTTTTAGTGAAAACAACCTATGCATAAATCTTTCTAGAAGAGCTTCACTAATTCCTTTGAATTGATCAATCAAGGAGCCAAAACCGTTAGTGCTAGAAGAGATGTCAGAGGCACTTGCCCAACCATATTGATAAAGATGTGGAGCACTAAATCTAGGCACAAACATGTTTATAGACCGTATTTGAAGGAGAACCACTTTGGGAGGGTATTACTTGTCTTGATTTCCTCATTAGTGTTTTGATTTAATTGACACCTCCCCTCGAGGTAATGGGCTTAGCATGTTATGTTCTTTATGATTATTATTGGTTTTCATTACTAATGCATGAAATAACTTGCTTTGTAATCCTTCTCTACATTTTATCACATTTGATGGGACTGCACATCTCATGTACCCCTTTGGGGGCCTTTTTATCCTTCTCATTGTGTATTCAGACTAGATTTTGATGCTATTTTTCTATTTTATTACATTTTCTATCTTCTGAGCCAAATAGTGAGATCACCTTGTATATTGGTGAGGTCATCTTTAACATCAACAAGAACCCTATGGAATGGTGAGGTCATCATGAGCAACAATAAGGTCATAAATGCAAATGCTGAGGTTGATTATTGTAATTTTTCATTCTCTATTTTTTTATAGATTGGCAAGATCAACCTGTGCAGTAGTGATATCGACTTATGGAATGGGGGGGTTGACTACTAATCAATGAAATCATGTTGAACCAAAATTTTAGGTAATAGTTTGTTGTGTTTAAAACTTATTGAAAATGGTAAACTCAACCTGTCAATCGATGAGGTCATCCTAATAATTGGTGAATTCATCACATAGTATGTTTTCCTTTCTATGGAATAGTGGGATCACTTTGTAGAATGATAAGATCACTCTATAAAATGATGAAGTCACCCTGTGTCCAAATCCAACAAGTTAAAAATAATAATATTTAGTTTCCTTTTGATATCCTACACCCTTTCTTGATTACTAACAACTTTATTTTTGTAGGATTAAAACACTTTATTAGTTTACTTGCAACAACAACAAAGGTAAACTTTAATCACACTTGATATTTAGGATTAAAATGAACATCAATTATAGCTTAGGGCTCTTAAGAGTCTTTCCTTTTTAATTATTTGTTTGTTAAATTAATTTCAAAGTTTTTAAGTTATTTTTTATTTTGGCAAACCAAGCTTAGTGTGTATGCTCTCCCTCTATCCCCTTTAGGGAACTTGGGTGACCATAAGTGCTTTGCTTATTGCCTTATTCAAAATTATACTAGGATATAAGGAATTTTTCAAAGGCACTCCCTAAGATTTTAGTAATTTAGATGATCCTAAACAACCTTGGAAGTCCTTCTATTTTTTTTTTCATTTTGGCTTATGGGTGGGAGTTCATCACCTCCCCGCAAGTTGTTTAGGGGATTTTTGACCCAAGATTTCATCTTCTGACATTATTCCAACCCCAATCCATGGTGGGGAATATAAATTGAGGGTGACTCACTAGGACATTAGTTTGAGTGGTTAAACTAACTCCATTAGTGATATTTGCCTTAGAACAATGACCTAATCTGGACATCACACTACATTGAGCAATCTGACAGATGTAGTGGTTATAAAAAGGACAAGGCATTTTAAAAAAAAGATGATTAGATTAGATACAAATGATATGTTTCTATATAGTGTTAACCACACATATGGGACCATCTAGATCGATCAAAACTTATAGTTTTTAGACAAACCTCATTTTTTGTGGAGTATTATTGGTGCAGGGTGATGCCCAAAGTTTCATGTCACCATACAATTTCTTGAGAGAATACGGGGTCCAAACAAACCTAATTTTCATGTGCCTTTAATTTTTGGATTAACAAACTTAATTACTCTTAATAATGAGTATATCAATGGATTCTAATGGTACAAAGAAACCTTGTTAGTTTCTCAGGTAGGATGCACACTTCTATGTTTTCTAGTTCTTGTCTACTTGCATAACTTTTCGATTCTAAAACTATTTTTTTTTTTTTTTTGTGTGTGTGTGTGTGTGATGCTAAAAAAAAAAAAAAAAAATCACATCCAAAATAAGACACATGTTAGACACCACCTTTTGAAAAAGGAGTTATGCTAGTCAAATTAAATCAAAACAAGTTACCTTATTCAAAAAATGAATCAAACCATTTATGCTTATGTCTTAAAAAAGCATCGTTACATTGTCCATTTGGGTCTATAATATTCATCACTTAGATATCTAAGGTCCTTTATTCCAAATTTGAAATTTTATCTTTCTAAGTTCTAACCCAAAACACAATTGGTCTATGTCAGAGTTTTGCATACAACTTGGGCTTAGGTGGTTTACCTTTTGTGCTTGGATTTTGTAACTTGGGTGGATTTTTTATGTTTGGTTTGAAAGCCTTTTTCTAGATTTTACTCATTCTATTCTTGTTAAAAATTGGCTTATCTTGCATTGTCTCACACTCTAAGTTATTTAACCATTTGAATTTCTTTTCTATTAGGCACCGTTGTTTTACCCATTTGTTTTTAGTTTTAGACTTAGTGTTAGTATACATCCTAAGCTTCTTGGATCACTAGAGACTTCTTATAATTTTTATGAACATGGCTTGCAATCATCATGCTCAGATATTCATGGTACTAACATACTTTTAACTTAGGATTTATTGTGCTAGCCTGCACCTTAAACTTTAAGGTTGTTGTACCTTCCTCTAAATTATTGTTCTTGACAAACCAAGGTCAAGTATTCTTAGGACTTTTTATTATTTTTATATTAAGAAGCATCATGCCATTTATTTCTAATTCTAGACCCAAATCCACCTTGTACTGTTTGATCTTATAATCCAAACACCTTTTAACTTTTTCAAACCAAAATTTAAAATACTTCATAAACATAGAAAATCATTTTCAAACATGCAAAAGTATACTCATAGTGGGGTATCTTATGGTACTAGTTACAAGGGAGAGAATTTTCATGATGGGGAAGAACACCCAATAATATTTGATGACATACTAAATATGGTAAGATCTAAATAAGGTTCCTTTGAGCACCATCCTATAGAGGATAAAGATGAATCTCTCCTAACGTTGATAGATTTGAGGGCTAGATTTCTATCTGATTTCATAGTAATTAAATACAATTGTTAAAGTAGAGGATCAATTGCTGGAGCAACCTCTTACTTGTATCACAAAATCAAACATTACTTATTCTAGCAAAGGGAAAGGCCCACTTGTGAACTCTTCTCCAATTGATCAAGATCTTGTGACCAAAATATAACAAATGAGTCAATAGTATGTTGATTAATTCATCACATAATTAATAGCTTCTTTGGATACAACTTCAGCCAATAATACTAATTTTGTGGAGAAATAAAATCCATTAGAACAAATGTATCAAGACCTATCTAATCCTACATTTGATGTAGACCTTGTGGCTTCTCCTGAATAGAGTAAACCAATAGATACTTCACAACAAGTTCCACTTGATATGAAGCACACTTTCTTTAACCATCAAGGGACTCTTGCCTAGTCAAAACAACACTTAGTTAAATACCCATTACCATCATAGATTATGGGTATTTTACACAAGAATTTACTGAGTTCTTCTCATTCAAACTATAGACACCCAATTTTGGCCACAACCAACTTTTGACTAATTCCTACCAAAAATTAAAAATTAAGCCTAAGAATCACTAAACATCCCAATTTATTATATTCATCAATGATTAGAATCATGTTGAGGCATCACTATTTGGGATACTAGCCTATATGCAACACTAACCTCTCATGGATTCATCCTCAGTCACCTTGTGACCTAACAATTGATAGTTTGGCCTATGGACCCATTAAGTGGGGCACTTGATCAAATATTAAAATAGATACAATGCTATCAAATTCAATCATCTAATTAACCAAGATTAAATGCTTAGTTGAATTATCCATTTGTAATTATATGAATATCTAAAAATAGAAATTATAAAAATAAAAATATCAAACCTTTTTTATCATTACTTTTATGATTTGACAAACTCTTCCAAAATATCTAATTTGAGAACCATGCCTAGTAATTAAAAATCATAGTTACGCGATAACTTTTAACTCAACTAGAGTTAGCCTTAAATCACCTAGGGTTATTTTGAACCCATTTCATATTTAAACTCAACCTTAACTCACCTTGGGTGAGAGTTAACTTTTGAGGCTATAAATACAAGGCCATACCTATTGATGTTTAATCTCTTTTGGTGTAAATTTATTATGCTTAAATGTTTTCAAAACTATCTTGGTGTAATGTTATAATACTCAAATAAATGCAAATAAACCTTATACATAATGTTACCATGCCAAATTCATAAGCCAAGTAGCCAATCCAAGGTGCCAAGGAGAGAAGGAGCAAAGAAAGCTTCATTGTCAAAGACTTATTGATGCACAAACCGATCAAGACACTTCAAAAAGCCATTTGGATCTCTAAGGAAGGTAAAAGAGTGATTTATTTTATGTTGTAATTGTGATTTCATTTGTATGTTTGCTAATTTTCAAGGGTATCACTTTTATCAAAAAAAATCAAACCCACTAACTTAGTTTGTAGGACCCAAAGGCCAAGAAAATGCATTTTTAAACACTCTAAGTTGCAAAACTCACATTTGAATTTGGTGTTTTGAAATCATTTTACTTGAGTTATTTTTCATTTTGTTTAAGTTTCAACACAATGCCAAGTGTATTTAACTTCATAACATACTTTGTTTGGTACTATAAAAATGAATTATCACTTTAGTTACATACTCATAAAAGTTTTCATTTTTATTCTTGTTTGTTGAAGAGTGTTTTGTTTATCAAAATGAGTGTCACATGTATGCTCTCTCCCATCCCCTTTAGGGAACTTGGGTGACAAAATAATCTCACTCTTTGCATTTATCACTTTAGTCCAAAATTGTGGAAGGAAAGTTTCTAGTCCATAAAAAAAATTTGAATCATTTGGGTGACCCACTGAGATGCTTGTTTGAGTAGTTAAACAAGCTCCATTAGTGGTACTCAACCTCAAAACATGGGGGCAACTCAGACATCACACTACACTAAGCAATTAATAGATGTAGTGGCTATGAAAAGGATGAGACATTTTCAAAACAAGCTAGTTGATGTGGATACAAATGACATGATTGTACCCTAGTGTTATCCACACATATGGAACCATTTAGAAATGAGTGAAAATTGATAGTTTAGACAACCCCACTTTTTGTAGACACACTGTTGATGCAGGGCAAGTATCCCAAAGTTCTATGTCACCATACCAACTCTTGAGAGAATAAAGGGTCAAAAAACCTTACTTTTCATGCACTTTTAGTTTTTGAATAAAAAGTTAAAATCTTCTCAAGATCAAGTATATAGATAAAATTTGGCAATACGATGCCACCTTGTCAACTTTAGGATTTATGACTTTACACTTAGGTATTTTTGTCATTTTGTCATTTTTACTTACATGGTCTTGAGTTGAAAACTATTTGTTTATCGTACCACATATAAAGATGAGTCTTGTTTACACATCACTCCTTTGTTTGAAGAGGCATTATGTTATTCATTTGACAACACACATTTACCTTAGTCTTTTGATAAAACCTTTTTGTGTGTGTGTCACTTATTTTAAAGGGGTGTCATGATGCAATCCAATTCATTTCAAGTCTTGATCCTTAAAGTGTTTGAAACAAACCATTTTCCATAATTTTATAACACAATAGAATTTTTATTTTTATTTAATCATTTCAAAGACTTGTTTCCTTGTGTCCAGTTACAAAACCAAAACCACATGTGCCTTATTGGTCTATGCCTAGTACTGTCATGTTGTTTGTTCTTACCTAGCTTGTTGTCTATTTTGAAAATTCTAGTATTATAATTTAAGTTTTAAATTAGCCTTGATAATTTCATATCCAAAAATTGATTGTTTTATGCCTATGCCTTGTGTAATTTTTGCCTAGACATTGATATTTCACTTTTGTGATGTGTAACTTAGGTTAATTTTTTGTTATATTTAAAGATTATTTTTGCACCCAAATTTGGGGAAGTGGTATATCTTCCATATGCCTAAGGTTCAATGTATTTTACCAAATGATCAAGTGTGTGATTAAATCTAAATGCCTAGTTTGTGTTAAAGTGTTTCAAAAATTTTAGATTAAATCTCTTGCCTTTTAGACCTCATTTTGTTTAAAGTCTAGCTTTTGTGCCTTGTTCCCAAAAGACCTAGTAATTCCTATTTTGATCCTAGATTTTTTTCCTTATTTCCAAAAGATTTAACAACCCTTATTTCTTTAGACCTAGATTACACTTGTTTGAAACACTTTCTACCTATGTTTGGCATTTTGGTTTTTATTCATCCATTTGAGCACTTGTGTAAGACATTTGATGTTAGACTATTTTAGACCAAGTTTACCATTGATATTTTTAGAGATACAACTCCATCCCTAGACCAAGTTAGAACAATTTTGGACAATTTTTCCCTCAAAACTTGTTTTTAAGAGTTTGTGAAACTCTAGGCCTATCTTCACGAAATTTTAGTCATCAATTTGGATATGTCTCATTACAATTGTAGTGGATCCATGTACAATTTAGGTTATAATAATGTGGTTACACAAGATGAATTTGTTTAATACCTATAAAATGATGATGTGGGTTTTGATATGGATACTTATCCTCCAGACACTACTCAATCTAGAGAATAAATTCAAGATCTGTTAGCCCATTATTTAATTAACACACCTCCATATTCAAAGAAAAACCAAGAGCAAACCATGTAGTATCTTGATAGTGTACCATCAGTCATAAAAAAAGTTTAATAACAATTGTATTATGTTACTATGCCATCGATGCATGATTATTATTTGTTTGATCATCACTTGCTTGAAAATAAGGATGAGGTATATGTTAGATCCACAAAGGTAGGGGTGAAGTTTCTATCAGACTTCCCTCATGAAAATTTACCTAGTCTAGTTAGAGTGCCTTTAAATGTGCCTTATACCCAAACCATTGAACATGCCTCTATTAGAAATCATCAAGCACTTGTACCAATGTCATATCAAGACCCAAATATACTTTCCAAAGGGAAGGGCCTCATAGAGGACCACTTTATATAAATGAAATAAGCATATCAAACCTATTTACATCCAATGCATAATTCTAGTACTATGGCCATATAAAATTCTCCACTCATAGAATTAGCTCCTTCAAAAGGAATATTAATTGAATTGATAACTTAAGATAATTATGGTATAAACCCATTTTCACAAAGTAATTCGGTTGGTGACATATACAACATCTCATATATTGAAGAAGTGACTATTACTTGTATGTAAAATAATGTATAGAACATGGTGGATAACACAAGTGTCTTCCAATCTAGGCCAAAGTGGTTTAATTACACCAATAACTAGTTCACAACAAAAACAAGTGCCTTTAGTTAATACCATGAGTGGTTCACAATATTAGGGGGCAGGAACTCCTAGGTCCCAACTACAACAAGTTACCTTTAATCCTTAACCAATTGCATTTTTGAGAATTCAACACTAAGAATTAATTAATCAAGCTTTAACTAGTGTTATACCTCAACAACATGTGATGAATGTTACTCCACCACAACAAGTGATGATTAACATTCAACAACAACAAGAACGATATAATATTCCATCACAACATAGGAAGAACATTTTATCACCTTAATAAGGGGCAATAAATATTCCACCTTGATAGGTAACAATAAATGTACCTCTACAATCATAGACTAATATGCATTTATAATCACAAACATTTCCTAATCAATAATGTATGTCTATTGGTCAAATATAAATGATGAACACCTTACAAGAATATAGATCACAATCGATGTTCAGACAATAAATAGGTACCACAATCCAACAATTACCAATTAGGCATAAATTATCTTTTGTTCAACACGTGCCTTAAATCCAATGATAGGGACTTGGTCCAAAAAAATTTCCCCTTATTCATCTAGGTTTGACTAGTCGGTAGTAAATCCCTATTAAACCTTGATAGGCATAGTACTTTTCTTCAAGACATATCCTTCCATCGTAGACATAATTTCCTCAAAATTAGGCCTATAAGTTGAATCCAAACTAGAATATTACACTATAACACATGTAATTTCAACAACTACATCATAATCCATAGATGCATATTCCTATTTAGTTTACTCATCAAACCAACATTCTATAACAAACCATTCCACCTTTATACCCTAGTCAAGGTAATCCACCTTTGACCACCCATAATCCATCTCAACCGAATGTTCCATCTAGTTTATTGTCACAAGAACTAAAACAAATGAAGAATGTGATTAAAACCATTCAATTATGGAAATAAACCAAGAAGTTTAAGTTATATGACATGTGTTCATACCTATTCAATATGGAGTATCTACAGATACCATTTCCTCCAAGGTATGAACCACTAAAATTTGATAAATACAAGGGTGAAGGAGACCCTGAAACCCATTTGATAGAATTATTTATTTCTTACCAACCAGTGGCTTAAAATGACATTTACCTACTCCTCTTATTTAACTAAATCCTATTAGGATAGGCTTTGGATTAGTTCCTAAAATTTCCAAGGAATTCTACATCTGATTTTGATAACCTCTCAAAAACATTTGTGTAGCATTTCTCCTACAATCTCAAACATCAAATTTCATTAGTATATTTGACTCAGACCAAGCAAAAATTTGGTGAAATATTTTAAATATATATATATATATATATATATATATATATATATATATATATATATAGATGGAGAATGCTTGATATTTGTTTCACCAATAGCTTATTACATAAACAATTGACCATTGTGATTACTAAAAATTTGTATAATGAGATATCCTATCATCTAGAGATTTAGTGTGTATATATTTTAAAAGAGATCATTGATAAAGTTTTGATAATTTAAAATTCACTTGATAAAGGGATTATAAATATCACCTCTTTGAATCAAAGTTAGAACTAAAACCAAGGAATAGGCCAAAATCAGAACCAAAACTAAGTCTAAGTGCAAACATTAGCACCAGCCCAGGCCAGTAACTATAAAAAATCCAAGTAATTCAACTACAATAAGAATTTTGTTAGAAATTAAGTAACCAAGTCAAATCATGTAAAAATTGTGTAAATACCATATGCTCATCCAATGCCACAAATGTAACTTACTCCTCATCAGTAACCTATTTAGTAAGCACAACCTTTATAGTAACCTAGACCAGTTCAACAAATGCAATAACCACTACCTTTTTAAACCCCTCCTTTAAGAATAAATTTACCTGATCATCAAGTCTTTAATGACCTTGGAGAACCTATTGAATTTGTGTTTCATAATCTATTTGTAGCTAACATGATTAGTTGGCCAATTCTAAAGCACTATCCTAAGGGTATTTCTTATCCAAACTAGTACTGATAAAATGAGTTATGTGAATACCATCATGTTCATGGACATAATCTATGTTGTTGTGTGAAAATAAAACACCTCATCAAAAAATATGTTGGAAAATGAGGAGATTACATTAGATAATAGAGCATCTACATCTAATCAAAACCTAGGTATTTATCAAAACCTTTTTTCAACTTAATAATAACCAATAATAGCAACAACAAATGCTAAAACAATAACAATAGTATCAACAACCATGAAAATAATAACAATAATGGTAGTAAAAATAACAATGTCAAATAGATGGGAGTAACCAAGGCCATGATGATTATAGCAACTAATATACTTATCACACAGTTGCACATGACTACACCAAATTTGTAAGTTATATTATGGGAGGTTGGGTTTCAGTCATCACCATTAATCCTAAACCACATTCTAATAGAACATGACCATTTCCAAATAATTTCAATCAATCCACTTATTCTAGTAATCCTTCCTTGACCTTGGATAATAAACAAACACAACAATAACCAATGATTACTATTTTTGGACCTTATACCAATAACTCATCATTTCCCCATGACCATAACCAAGTGTATTGATAATCAAGACTTATCCTATCTGGCCCCTCTCCATCATCATTTTTAGAAGCAATGGTCTCATTTCTAATCCTAATTATGTAATCACAACTCAACAGTCAAAGATTACCATTCTTGGCCCATAACCACCTACCAAAGAACTAATTCAACCCACTACCCTAGATAGGAATAAGACATATACCACTGTTAAGGACACAATGCTCAACATTGTGGAACAACTTTAGAAGATGCCCATACAAATTTCCATTTTGGATTTATTATGTATGTCTACTATCCACAAAAACATCTTAAAAAAATTCTTAGGCCAATCCCAAGTGCTTGATGACATAACCCTAGACAAATTCTAAGCTTTGGTTGGACATCTAGCCCCAAACTAATAGTTGACCTTTGATCAAAGTGATGTGTCATCCCTTGATCCTCTCCATAACAATCCATTGTACATTGAAGTTGTCATAGTGTAGAACAAATTCAAACGTGTCCTCATAGATAATGTATCAAGTCTAATTATTATGTCTTTAAAGCTAATCAAACATCTCAGATATACAATAACCAATCTACAATCAGAAATAATCACTATCAAGGCTTATGATAATGAAGATCCAAAATCACAAGGCACTATAAACTTTCTAGTTATCATTGGGCCCTTAACCCATGATACACTTTACCATGTGTTAGACCTTGACCCATATTATAATTTACTCTTGGATAGATCTTGGATACATGAAATTCGTGTAATCCCTTCAACATTGCACCAATGTCTCAATTTATCTCACTCAAGCATGAAAGCCACCATTAATGGAGATTTATATCACTATGAACATTGTAAACATTTGGAGGTAGAGTAAAAAAGTTATAGCTAATGCTTAAACCTATATTTTATTCCTAAAAAGGATAAAAACAAAGAAATAATTTTTGAGTTGCTTGAGGTTAATTACATAGACCCTAATAGCCCTGATTCCTCTTCACACATGCCTCCTCTTAAATTGTCTAATCATTTTAACATTTTGGCCACTGGCTTAGGAGATTATTTGACTCATGACACATTTCACATTGCTAAGCTTTAAAATAAACCCAAATCCTATGGAATACATAAAGCTAAGCCACCTTGAATGGAATGGTAACAAAAAGGCAAGGGTAAACTTCATAGTCCAGTTCCTATAATTTTCACACCGGACACAGGCCAAGGAGGAGACCCACTCACCAATAAGGAATTATGGTTGTATAATGACAAATTGGTTGATTTATATAAAATTATAAATATCCCATTCCTAATCAGATCATGGATAATTATGCCTATGAAAGGGGAGGCCTCAGTCCAAATTAGTAGGGAAATCTTGAGCTGATTTCTATAACTCAAAACAAAGGAACTTATGTCTTGGATTTAAGCTACCTAGGGTTGACCCTGCATATCTTATTCATGTTCCAATACTAAAATCTAGTGATGACTATGTCAGAATTGAATTAAATTATGATCACAAAATTTATGAAGACCATGCCAATATTAACATTTTGACCCACATGCTAGTTGTATCATTACTCCAATAACCTGACACAATCTGCTTCCTCTTTGTCACCCTTAACTTATAGCCTAGGACCAAAAAGAATCCACAATGCCTATAGATGAGTTTGAGAATGATGAGGCCTTTTAAAATTTTCTAAGCCTAAGAGAAAATGTTCTTTTGGGAGACCATAAACAAGGTTTCTCCATCAAACTAGATCTTGAAACCTATTTTGGAGAATGAGTGAACACCTTTATCCAAAAATAAAAGAATAAAACATTGAGGTCCCAAAGTGAAAACCTCTTTGAGGTAATTTTGGACCTAGGTAAAAATAAAGAGAAAGGTTAGTCTTTTAGTCAAAACCTATTTTAAGAACTATTAGATTGGGGTGTTCACCTTTCCTTGAATGAAGCTCAAGCCACCAACAATGAACTTACTTTTGGGTTTTAGTTAAGTTCAATAGAACATCATACCTTTGATTGAATTATCAAGAAATTTATAATAATATTTATAACATGTCCATACCTACCATTAGGGTATTTAGATTCATCTTATTTAGGCAAACTTGAATAATCAATCCAAATAGAGGACTCTACCATTGTAGGTCAATTCAAATCATTTTCAACCATTCTAGAAGACGGTTTGACTCTCCTTATAGAGGACACTATAGAAGTCAAAATCAGAATTCAAAATGATCCCAAGTGGATCAAATTATGCACATCCCTTAATGAGGAGTAACATGAAATATTTACAGCCCTTATGAGGGTTGCTTGGGCCTATTTAGACATGCCAAGATTTGACCCCACCTTGTTGTACATCTTGATGCCAAACCTATGAAACAAAAATTGCATAAGATGCATCCTCATATTATTGTATTAGTAAAGAAAGAGCTTAAAAAACTCATAGAATCAAGATGCATATGTTTGATTGATTATTTAGAGTGGATCTCAAATATTGTGCCAATTGGTAAGAAGCTAGAAGGAATTAAAATATGCACTAATTTCAAATATATAAACAAGACCTACCCCAAGGATGAATTTCCTCTGCTGAATATCAACATGATAGTTGAATCCATAGTGGGGTATAAATGTTTTCACTTATGCGTGGATTCTTAAGTTATAACCATATTTGGATTGCACTAAAAGATTAACATAAGACAATATTCTCCATTCCATGGGGAACATATTTTATCAGGTTATGTTGTTTGGTCTCAAGAGTGCTAGGACTACATACCAAAGAGTCATGACCATCGTATTTCATGATATGATGCATGAAATTATTTAAGACTATGTCTATGACATATTGGGTAAATCAAAGACCCATGCCAATCATCTAGCCATGCTATGAAAAATATTTAAGAGGCTTCATGAACACAAGGTAAAAATCAATCCTAAGAAGTAAATTTTTGGTGTCACTTCAGTCAAAATTCTAGGATTCATCATCTCTCATTGAGGTTTTGAATTTGATCCTACCAAAGTACAAGTTATTATTGAGAAACTACCACCTTCTAATTTGAAGTAGCTCCACAATTTGCAAGGTAAAACTCAATCTAATAGACACTTTTCTCATAATTGGATAACAAATACCATCCATTTACATAATTATTGAATAAATGTGTCATATTTATTGGGATGAAGACTGCTAGAAGCCTTCCAACATCTGAATAAATATCTTGCCAATCTACCCATTTTGTTACCACCAATGCTAGTAAATCCATTCCTACTATGCCTATCTACCATAAATGAAGCCCGAGGGTCACTTCTAACTCAACATGATGATAATGGAAAATAACATGATGTGTACTATCTAAGTCATACACTAGTTGTGTATGAACATAATTATACACCAATTGAAAAATCCTATTTAGCTATGGTCTTTGCAACATAGAAATTATGAAATTAATTGCTTAAAAACAAGACCATGATTATTTCCAAAGTAGATCCAATCAAGTATCTACTATCCAAGATAACTTTACAAGGCCGCATGGCTAAATGGATCATGATTCTGAGTGAGATTGAGATCGATTATGTCAAATAGAAGGCTATAAATAGATAAGTACTTATAGATCAACTTGTTGAAGCACCCTTTGTAGATACCAAACCCCTTACTTTTCAATTCCCAGATGAGTCCATCATGGCCATAATTGAAACACCTTATGAAGATCAACACTAGAATTTGTATTTTTATGGATCATTCACATCATATGGATTAGGGGCAGGCCTATTATTTATTACACCATAAGGGGATCTTATCCCTAAATCATTTCATATCAGATTTCCTTGTACTAACAATATGGTTGAGTATGAAGCACTTATTATAGGGATTCATTAGGTAGTATAAAGGAATATTTAACATCTCAAGGTTTATGGTGATTCTCATTTAATCATCAATCATGTTACAGACCAATTTCAAACTAAAGATGACAAGTTGGTACCATACAAATCCATGATCAATGTTCTCAAATAGAAAATTTCCAACATATAGTTTGAACACATACCAAGGGCTAGTAATAGAATAATGGATACCATGGTAACCATTGTCTCTTTGATCCTCCACATCGACAAGGAAAAAGAATATCAATTCCTTACTAAAAATCTTGTAGCACCAACTCATGAACCTTCAACCTGTTGCAATGAGCTATGATATTATTGGCCCCAGTTCTATATGGTATTCAGACCTCTTTACCTACCTTCATCACCATAGTATGCCACCAGAACTATCATGTAAACAATAAAAGGAATTTACACACTAAGCCTCATGATATACCTTACTTGGTCCAACCCTTTACTACCGTAGCTATGATTAAACTCTACTTCATTATTTAAATTTGGTAGAAGAAACATTAGAATTAAAATAAGTCATGAATGAGTATGTGGAGTCCACACCAACGGGGCCATCCTAACTAAGAAATTCTTATGTATCAATTATTAGTGTCCAACTATGGATGTAGATACAACTACTTATGTCAAAAGGTATGAAAAATTCAAAGGCATGCTAATTTGATTAATAACCTAAAAAACCACTAAAACCAATGCTTACACCTTGGCATTTTGCAGCATGGGGAATTGATCTCATTAGGAAGATTAACCCTACCTCATCTAATGGCCATAAATATATCCTTACTGCTATCGAATATTTCAGTAAATGGGTTGAAGTTATACCCCTCACATGACTAGAAAATAGATTTCCAAGTTCATCTTCAACCATCTCATCTGATGCTATGGTATCCCATCCGAAATTATATCTGATAATGGTAGATTATTTAAGAACAAGGATGTCAAAATGTTGTGTGTTGAGTATAATATCACCCAACATTTTTCCATTGCATATTACCCATAAGGTAATGGACAATAAAAATCATCTAATAAAACCATTGTTGATATCCTTAAAAAAATTATCAGTGATGCTGGCCATGATTGACACTTCCAAATCTTTTTCACCCTATGGTCATACCACACTAATTATCATACTCCAACCGGAGCCATTCCATATTCCTTAGTTTATGTCACTAAAGCTATTCTTCCCATTGAGTTTGAGTTACCTTCTCTGCGTATTTTATTGAAACACATCTTGGATGATGAAGACTATAGAGTTTCTCACCTCCAAGAGCTAGAGTTACTTGATGAAAAATGCATGGCCACTGTCAACAACCTTCAAACATACCAAAATATACTCATGACCACTACAATCTCTAGCTGAAACATAGAGAGTTCAATATTGGGATCTTATTCTTAAATAAAATCCAAAGAACACCATGATCGAGAAGAAGAAGGGAATGTTTAAACCTAATTAGATAGGTACCTATATCATTATTGCCAATTATGGATCTAGAGCATATAGGATCACTACACCAGATGGGGATGAACTTGATGATTCAATAAATATTATCCACCTCAAGCATTACTTTACTTTAGAGACCTGAAGTATTTTATATGAGGCACATTTATGTTGTACCATATTGTCATCTTTTTTTATACCATACCATATATCGCTCTACCATACCTTCACTATCAACTAAAGTTATTTTTACCCTTCCTCCCAGACCCTTTGACCTTGGTTCAATTTCATTGGTTATTAGAGCACCTTCAATGTGGGGATTTAGATCAATTTTAGCAATTAATTCAGTATTCTAGATAGAGGCATTATCTTGGACCAATATGACTATGGTTTGGCAGTTACATCCTTCATTTCATTGCGAGTGTTATTGATTCTAACCACCTTTAGGAAAATCATTATCCCACTATGTGCTACTAATTATAATTACCTTTGGAAAAATTAGTATGGTTGACCTATTCCATTATCCCCTAATTATAACCACCTATGGGTAAATTAGGAAAAACACTTTTAACATGCCTTGAAGTCCCACCTAACCATTCTTATGTCATACTATGACATTTACCTAGTTTTAAAACTTGTTGTTACCTAGTCAGATTCCTTCACTATAAGGAGAAACTATAGTGACTTGAGGTCTCATCTTAGGAATATGTAGGTAATGCTTGATTTACATTGAGGTCGTCTCAATCACCGTTTTCCATGCTCTCACCATTTTATAAGAAATTTTAGTTTGAATGCTCTCACCATTTTGTGAGATGGACCATTTAGTATCTCAGTTCTCAATTGAGTTGTGATACTTCAAAAATTCCAAAAAAAATTGCCAATAATTTTTTATTCTAGCCATTTTATGAGTATTCTAGATCTCTCATGCACTCACCATTTTGTGAAATCATTCCCATGTTCCTCTATAACATGATCATGTTTTTCCTCGATTATCATTTTCTTCTACCACATATCTTGGGATAATTACATTTGGCCTTAAGTTTATATTGGACCTTGAATCCATAGAACTATGTAGGCAATGTCCACTTGCCTAGTGCATTTGGAGTCAACTCAACTACCCCCTTCTTTTTATTCTATTCCCCCATTTCATCTATTTGTTTTTTTATCTCCTATAGCCTAGGGGAAATGTCTTTCATCTTGTTTTTGTTGTTGTTTCCCTATAACCAAGGACCAACCTTGTATCATTTGTTTTTGTTTTCTATTTTCACTAACATTGAAATTAACCATTTTTTGTGTTTGTTTCAAGTTATTTTGTGTTGTTTTGTTCACTTCTTGTTTCTTGGTGTTTTTTTTTGTTTATTAGTGTTTTGTCTTCCTATTTGTTTATTTGTTCTCCTATTTGTTTGCTTTCATTATTGTGATTTGACTTAATATCTATCCATTCATTGGGTGATTCCTTTCACATTATAATTAAGTTTATCCATATTCATATGCCAACATTATCATAATTATTTTTATCATTGTTGCATTTTTTTCAATTGTTTATTGGGTTGTGTGTCAGTTCTTATGCATCTTTTGGCTAAGTTTTCATGGTGTTCTATATCATGATGCCTACTGTTATATGTTATAGTAAAAATTAGCTTGGGAAATGTTACCAGTAATGAAACCGTGATACTTCTCCTTGGTCACCTAAAAAATTCTTGATCCATCCCGATCATTATCAAAATACATAGTAATTAACTAACAAAAAAAATTTAATCCTTGATAGTTAGGACATGCATCTCCATATTAGCAGGTTACCCAAATTCATCTTTCTCCTCTGTATTAGCTTACTCTTACTTCATGCATATGAATTCAGGTTGTAAGCCCCCTTTTCCAAATTTTCATGTTATCCCACCTATAGTACCAATGATCTAACTTCCTTTGGGAAAATTATTGTGTTCATATCCAAATTATCGTACCAATGATTCTAATCACCTTTGGGAAAATTATTGTGTTTTCATTTTAACTACTGTGCAAATGATTATAACCATCTTTGGGAAAATTATTACCTCTATCCACCCAATTGGGGCATGTTTTCATTATGATAATGATTCTAACTACCTTTGGGTAAATCATTTTCTCTATCAACCCAACTGGGGCATATTTTCATCCTACTAATGATTATAACCATCTATGGGCAAATAAATGTTTTATTTTTAATGATTATAACCACCTTTGGGTAAATAATTCTCTTGTTACCTTTTCCTATGGCTAATGATTATAATTTCCTTTGGTCAAATCATTATCTATTTACCTAGTTATGTTGATGATTATAACTACTTATGGGCAAATCATCCTTTTTATCTACCCAACTAGGGCATTTTATTGTGCCATTGATTATAAACACCCGTGGGAAAAATAGTCTTTACCATACCCTTTTACCTTTTGGTCCCATTGTTTTCTTATTTTTATGGATCGATCACTGACCTTATTCTCTAATCGCTCCCTCAAGGGGGAATCTAGAGCTCATCTACCATTTTTTGGAGCATTAGGCATATAATACCTTGTCATTATTTAAGAAGACATTATTGTGTACATAGCTTGAAATTCCTTCCAAAAGAAGGAGCAAACTATAGACACCTAATTCCATCCATAATTGGATTTCGATCAGACTTCAAACTAATTACTACCAAACATTGACAATTAATCTTAGGAATCATTAAACATTCCAATTTTGTATGTGCATCATTCATAAATAATCAAAATTATGTTAAGGCATCCCTATTTAGGTACTATCTCATATGCAACACTAACCTCTCACAGATTCATCCTCAGTCACCTTGTCACCTAACAACCGATAGTTTGGCTTATAGACCCAAAGTGGGATACTTGATCAAATCTTAAAAGAGCTAAAATGTTAATCAAATTGAATCATATAATTAAATAAAATTAAATTCTTATTTTAATTATCCATTTATGATTAATGAATATCTAAAAATGGAAATTCCAAAAATCAAAATATCAAGCCTTTTTTATCATTACTTTTATGAGTTGTCAAGCTCTTTCAAAATATCTCAAAATATCTAATTTTAGATCCATGCGTAGTAATTGAAAATTATAATTACACAAAAAAATTTAACACAATTGGAGTTAGCCTCAACTCACCTAGGGTTAGTTTGAACCCATTCAATGTTTAAACTCAACTTTAAGTCACCTTGGGTGAGAGTTAACTTTTGAGGTTATAAATACCAAGCCACACCTATTGATGTTTAATCTCTTTTGGTATAAATTTATGCTTGAATTTCATCAAATATATCTTGGTGTAATGTTATAATGATAAAATATATGAAAAATAAACCTTTCAAGTAATGTTACCATGCCAAATTCATAAGCCATATAACCAAGCCAAGGTGCTAAGGAGAGAAGGAACAAAGAAAGCTTCATTTTCAAAGACTTCTTGATGAAAAAAATGAGCAAGTCACTTCAACAAGCCATTTGGAGCTCTAATAAAGGTAAATCAATGATTTATTTTATGTTTTATTTGTGCTTTCATTTGTATGTTTGATACCTATGCTCTCCTTAGTGTCTAGGTTAGAGGTTTAGGATTTTAGTGTGTTATTTTGATTTGTTTTATTGGACTAACACAAGACTAACCTCCCATTTACGGATTCCTTTTTCATATAATGGCATGCTCGATGGGACCACATACCCCAAAGTATAAATGGAGTCTTTTGTGAGATTTTTTGAGCCAATAGTACTTCATTATAGAGATTAATTTCATGATTTATTGCTAAATTTTTTGTGTTTTTGATTTTGACTACATATTCATGAATTTATAACTTTGAATTCGACACAAAAAACCATGAAATCATCAATAAAATCTATGAATTTGTATCCAAAAACTATGAAATTGCTCTAGTTTAGCCTCGACCTTGTTTAACTATGAATTTGGGATAGAAAATGGAAAAATCATTGAACAAAACTAGGAAATCATCTTACAAGAAAAATCCCTTTTCATTTTTTAACGAACTACAAAATTGTTATAGATTCGAGAATATGTTATTTTTAGTAGCGAAATCATTACTTTTAACATCAAAATCATTTTTGATAGAAACCAAATAGTTAAACAATGAAATAATTATTGTGTACTTATGTTTATTACAGGTTGATCAAGAATGACAAAATTATCCTATAAAGCAACAAATTCATCCACTTGAGTAGTGAAATCATCAAAGTTGTGAAATCACTCAGAACTTGTAAAATTGCTCATTGTGAGTTTTTAGGCATTTTGTCTTGAATATGTTTTTATGATAGAATAATTTCATAGTTCAGAGTTTACTACATAACTATGAAACCATTCTAGCGAGGTTATTTTATGCTTTATTGAGCTAATTTGCAAGGGTATCACTTTTGTAAAGTAAGAAGTAAACCCACTAACTTATTTTGTAGGCCCCAAAGGCCAAGCAAAGATGTTTTCAAACACTTTAAGTTGTAAAACTCACATTTTAATTTAGTGTTTTGAAATAATTTCAAAAAATATAGACCATTTATTAAGCTAGGAGAACTTGGTAAGGCAATTTTCTAAAAGTTGGTTGCAACTAATTTAATCATATGGCCTGTGTTCAAACCATTTCCTAAAGATCAAACCAAACCTGAATAATATTATGAAGATGAGTTATATGATTTCCATCATGTTATTGGCCATGTTTTTTATTGATGTCTATAATTGAGGCATCTCATTGAAGACCTAATTGAGAGTGGAGATATTGAAGTAAAACAAGTAACATAGAACACCAATCATGATATGGGCATTTATAAAGACCTATTTACCAAGCACAACCAAAAATAACAATGTAATAATATTAAATAATAGGGCCAATGTCAGTAAGGACAAGGTCAAAACTAGAATCATCATCATCATCATCATAAGGATCATGATACCCAAGCCAATAACTTGGGCTACAATATCATTCTATATGATTATAATCATGCCATGCGACATATTTCTAGTAATCACATCTCCACCATTATAATTAAATACCATGTACCATCTAAATATTATTGAAGTTTTGGTCCCTCTATTTTGGGGTCATCGCCATCATCCTCAATTATGGTTACACCAAGTTCAAGCAATTATCTTGCACTTCATTTTTTGTGGGTTATTATTCCTGGACCACCACCCAATTTTAATTATGATAACTCCCTACCAACTCAAAATTGTGAAATCATAACTAGAGGCTCATGAGTTACCCTTCAAGTCCCTTTGCCTTCTTTCAATATTGAGCCAAATTTTAATCTTATGTATTCTAATAATAAATCAAACCTTGTACCAGCTAAGGCTAAACCTTCTTACCCTAATGTTGAGAAACCATATAGTATTAATGAACAACTAAGCAAAACATCTATGCAAATTTATATTATAGATACCTTACATATGTCAAAAGTTCACATGACCATACTAAATGAATTCCTCCAACAATCCACTATTCTCAAGGACATTAACCCTAGCTAATTTCAAACACTCATGGGACATCTATCTCCAAGCCAACAACTTACCTTTGATAAATGAGATATGTCTTCCCATGGTCCTAGACATAATAATCCCTTGTATATCAATGTTGTTATAACATATCACAAGATTAAATAGGTTCTTATAGATAATGGTTTAGGTCTGAATGTAGTGTCACTAAAATTAATACAATGGTTGGGATATACAAACAAAGACATGTAGCTAGAAATAATCACAATCAAAACACATGACAATAGTGAAAGAGAGTCTTTAGGGACCATTTGTTTGCCAATTATTATTGGGCTTATAACCCATGATACCCTATGCCATGTCATAGACATGTATTTATTGATAATTTACTTCTTGGTCATCCTTGGATCCATAAAGTACACATTGTCCCTTCTACCCTACATCAATGCCTCAAGTTCCCCCATTTTGGAATTGAGGTCACTATTCATGTTGATCTACAAACATACCAATATTATAATCACTTAGAGGATGAATACGTGAATTATAAATATTTCCCTAGTTTTGAATTTGTAGCCAAGAATAATAAATCCATAGTATATAAACCACTTGAATCCAATTATATCGACCTTAGTGATCTTGCTTCCACTTTGGTCAATCGATTTCCTATAACCATTGGAAATAGTATTTTTGAGGATGATAAAATTTCCACATACCATCTAAAAGTTGATTTTCATAGAGGAAATTTTCCCAAATCTCTCAATTCCTGTGGAAGACCCAAACCTTCCAAAATCCCTAACATGACAAACATGATTTGGAAGAAGAAAAATACACCTCAATAAATGCAACTAATGGCATTTGTACCAGACACTTCACCAAATTAGGACTGAGAGGCTATTACTAAAGGAGATTAGTTGTATTCTAATAACCTCATAAATTTATTTTAGAATCCTAAATACCATATCCCTAATTAAATTATAGATAGTTTGGACTATGCAGGTAAAGGTCTGGGACCACGTGACCAAGGTATTCTTGAACCTCTATCTGCTAGTAAACCTACTAAGAACCATGGTCTTATATTTATAGTACCTTGGGGTGACCTAATTTATTTTGAAAGTGATTCCTCTTTATTGAATGATAAATTAGCTCTTGATAGTGACACAACATCCCATTATAGTGCCTATGATGAGCTATTCGATATTAACCTATTTGATTCCAATTCCTTTATGACCATCACAACTCATTACCCACTCACCCTTTTCTATATTGACCTTATTTATTGGGAACAATAAAGTTATATCATACTTCTAGATGATTTTCAAAATGAGGAATATATCACAGAGTATATGGGCCTTAGAGATGGATTACCACACGGTGATCACAAACAAGGTTTTGACTTCTCATTAGACCCTACTACCTACTTTGGAGAATAGGTAAACTTTATTGGTCATAAAATATAAAAAAATCAAGATATTCAGGTGAAAACCTCTTTGAAGTCCTCATTGGTCAGGGAAATAGTAAAGATAAATACAATCCCTTGAGTGGAAACCTATTTCAGGTGTTCTAGGATGGGGAAGTTTACTTACCTCCACAAGAAGCGCAATGTTCACCAAGTTGAAGCTTTACAACCAATTTTAGTATTACGTCTAAACAATATAAAGTCTTTGAGTATCTTGCTCTCAATTTTTTTTATAAATTTATCACTTGGACATTACCAGAGTAGATAAACTTAGATTCCTCTTACTATATGGATGAGCTTTGGGACTCATAATCGATAGCGAAATAAGAGGATCAATATCAAACATTGCCTACTATTCTAGAAGATGACTCCACACTCATTGTAGAACTTAAAACTAAGGTAAACCTTAGAACTTATGAAGATCCTAAGATCATTTATCTAGGCACATCCCTCACTAATGAAGAACATGATTATATTGTCACTATTTTGAGGGATTTATTGATACATTCACATGAATCTTATTTGTATGTATTTCATGGATCAAAAATACAAATAAGGAGAATACCTTCCTTTGATTGAGTTTGCATACAACAAATCATACCAATTTACTTTGAATATGGCACAATTTTAAGCACTTTATAGGAGAAAGTTCAGGACACCAATCAGTTGGGACAGGTTGGAAGATAGGATAGTCTATGGACCTAAAATGCTTTTAGAAATGGAGGAACAGGTTAAAAAATTAGGCAGAGATTGGCCGAGCCTAATGATAGGTAGAAGAGATATGGTAATCTGAAGAGAATAAATATGTAGTGTTTAGTAAGTGATAAATTATTTTTATGATTTAAGCCAGAAAAGATCTCAATTAAATTTGGGAACTCAACAAAACTTTCACCGAGATATGTGGGACCCTTAGAAGTTTAATAAGTGATCAAACCTATAGTGTATAGGCTTGCATTGCCACCAGCCTATACACTATAGGTTTGATACTTAGTGTATAGTGTATAGTGTACAAGTTCTAGATCTTAGGGTGGTCACGATATAACCAATCAGAGTAATTGATACTCACAAACTTCATTTACGTAATAGAGAAGTGTCATAGTAAAAGGTCTTATGGGAATAATACTCTGAATATAGTGTTACTTTGGAGGACTATGATGAGTTCTACATGCTATTTTCACTTTTATTTTCTTTATTTAATGCTAGATACTATGTTTTTATTTTTTTAAACTCTATTTGTTATTCAGAACTATTGTTTAAATAAGTGTCATTGAGATGATTACCAGTTTTAGGGGGGAAGGATGTTACATCCTAGTTATCTCACTAAACTAATTTACCTAATTATCTATGAATTTATAATGTTGGTTAAATTAATTTTTAATTTTTTATAAGTCATATGTTGTTATGGGATGGATATATGTTACTTAGATTTCATGAGTTCATTATTTTGAGATGATAAATTATGGATTTTTTACATAATAATTATGTTACATTTATTTTTATAATATTGTTTTATATGTATCATGATATACTTGACTAACTACTTTCTTGTCATGAGATGGATGCAAGATAATCTATTCCTCAAAGCATAACAGAGGGAGAGCATCATTAGAGAGGGTGGCATAGATGGATATAGGCTTAGCCCTATCAATGGCTCGACCATCCATAAAACTAACCCATTGCTCCCAAATCCTAAGAGTTTTATTTGAGAATAGAATGAATATTAAAATCATAGGGTGAATTAAAGTTTTAAATATAAATGACATATTTTCTTAGTTGTAGAAAACAAAACCCTAAGGAAATAGTTACATTTAAACAAAGATAAAGTTTTGATAAAACATATCCACATACTTGGTTATAATATGAGAATAGCGAGTTATCCCTATTTTAAGAAGATGTTGATTGAGCCATTAAAATTATAGATGGTTTTTTATTTGGGTAATAGGGTACTATAGTTTTATTTCAAATATATTTATAGTGACAGTCAAAACATAGGCAAAATAGAGTTTTGTTTACATGGGTTAAATTTTTAGGAACCTTTAGAATGCCTTGGAAACATGTTTTAGACAAATCCATAGCATGTTGTGGAAATTCATAACTCAAATTTGAAATCCGTAGCTCAACTGTCAAAATTTGTAGCTCGATTGTCAAAATTTATAGCTCCACTATTAAAATTTTTACTCAACTATGAAAGTCCATAGCTATCTAGTGAGGTCTATAGAATGCCTGGTAAAGTCTGGAGATTTACTTAGAACGATATGTTTGTGTCTAAATACCTTTATTCTCTTCATGGGATCATATCAAGACTCTTATTTAGATGCTATACTACATCTACATATAAAAAATGGAGGACTAAACATGCAAATAGTTAGAACATTATGTAAAGAATGTTAACTCAGACTCACATAAGCTTAAAGAGACAAAATAATTCATCTTCTACCTTCGACTAGTTATAAGACCTAATACTACATGCAATGCTCAACATAAATGGCATATTAATGGTTGTGAAGGATGATATTATGGTTATAATGAGTCATAGCATGGACATAATAAACTATGTGTTTTTGATATAAACTAGTCTTAATTCGTGAATTGACTTGTAACCAATGAACATAGAGAGTTGAACACATTATGGTTGGAAATAAAAATAGTAAACATTATATTTAAGTGGAAAACATATTCACTATGTTAAGAAAATTATTGACTATTTTTCCACAGTATTTGATAAATTAGATTATTGAATAAATGACTTAAAATTGGGAATTAACAAAATTATGAAATTAGGAATGAAATAGAGCATTGTTAGATTCATTATTTTTTATGTTAAATTATTTGAGAACAAAATATTTGCAATTATGTTTTTTCTCAGCATTTTCTTGGAAATTTTATATCTTTTAAGATTTAAAAAGAATAACAAAAAAGTTCTGTTAATAATTAGAATGTTAATTTTATGTTAAATTATATATATTATGGGATATATATAATATAACCATATAAATATACAAAATACATGTATGAGAGAACCTATACTTATAGAATAGGTAGCAATCCTATAGTTATAGTTGTGACTAATAAGCTAAGTCATGAAATCCTGAAGGATAGGGAACTATAACTATACAAACATAATGTAAGTTCCATAAAGGATGAATATGTGAATGTTGATAAATTTTAATGAAAATTGTGAATGTTAATTATATATAGTATGAACTTTATGTTATGAAAATGTTAATTCTTGTGTAAAACATTTACTAAAGGAAAATAGACTCTTCAAATGACTTGTATGATACCCATATGGTAAATAATCTTGCTTGTCATAGATATTGTTTATGGGATAAATAATATAAATGAGGTTCATTCATATGTTTGATGGACTAAATATATGGTAATTATTTATGTAATTAGAACAAGTTTATACTTGCTATTAGAGATAACTTCATGAACATGTTGGTTATAACTATATGTTAACCAAATCTAGCATTGATTATTCTAACTAAGTAGTGAGATGGACTTCATCGACTTAATTAGCATCACCAATCCTAGATGAAGATAATTTGATCAAATGGTGTATATGAATTTGACTGATCCTAGAGATCATATGTTATTTGAAAAATTTGGCCAAAGTAATGTTTAAATAGACATTGTCATTTCATATGTATGATTTACATGCTTATGCAATATCATGTTAGAATGCATTTATTTATGGTACACATCATGTAGTAGAAATTTTATAGCATACGGGGTACTAACATGTCTCTCTAGATTCCCAAACCATCATTATCTACCCATATGTGAAGGGAGGGATATTCCTTATTTGAGAGATTATGTGGGGGGTCGATGGTCTATGGTTGGCAAGGAAAAACACTCAGATAATTCTCTTCATCCTCACTACAATACTTACTTTGGTGACTACACTCGAGATTATCAGAGATACAAGAATTAATGTGACTCAATTTTTGTGGAGTATTGTATCTATTATTGTACTTATTTATTGAAGGCATCATCCCTAAAGGAAATGTAATTGATTATTATTAGACATTGACAATAAAGGATATATTATTATACCATCCATGGTTAGATTTTATTATGATTACTTTCCTTATGTAATTATGATTATTTACATAAGTTACTAGTGATTAGTAAATATTATTGTTATATGTTTATATAAATTTAATATGTTGGTTAGTATGTTGAAAATCACTAATTATATTCTCATGGTGTGATCTAATCAAAAAATAAGTGTAGAGTAAATATATAAAAAAAATTACTACATTATTCTAGTAAATCCCTATAGGGACGTTACATTGTGGTATCAAAGTTATGGATTAAAGTCTAGGACTTAATGAGTCCACTAAATTTTTTGTATTCTTATGATATAAAAAATAAGAATGGTGAAAGAAAGAACATCTGGAGAGGGTCCTTCAAATGTCAATGAAAATAACCCTTCATTTGATCCTAACCAATTTTCCACTGAATAAGAAGCAAAGTTAGATCAGATTATTGTGACCATGAATGAGGCTAGGGATAGAGTTGTAGCCCTGGAATAAGAAATTCATGGACAAGAGAATCCAAATAGGATGTGCCTTAAGATCATCCTGCTAAGCAAGAAATATTTCAAAATTAGAGACATGAGGAAGTGCCTCAAGGTGCGAGATCATGTGTAGCTACAGAATTGGCAAGGGATATGAAAAAGGTGAATCTACCTAAGTTTGATAGAACCATTATGGGAGATAGTTGAAGCATGATTGATTGAAATGGAAAAGTATTTCAAGATTCAAAACTACTCTAAGGTCACCAAAGCTATTTATAAATCTTATCAGTTGGTTGGAGAAACAACTATGTGGTGGGCCAACAAGAAGTTGGAAATGAATCTAAACTTAACCACCACTATTTGGGAGTAGTTTGTCACACTATTCATATCATGATGGATTTCATAGTTATATTTTGACCAAAAGTTGATAGATTTTCAAAATTTGAAGCAAAGGGACTTGGTAAATGAGTACTAGAATAGTTCACCAAACTTATAAAATATGTACCTTAGTATCAAGCTGATGAGAGGTTTAGGATTAGGAAGTTTATCATGGGACTAAAACCCTATATTGGTGGAGAGGTGGATATTCATGGACCATCTATCATGGACCAAGTCTTTGAAAAAATACTCAAGCAAGATCAAATGTTGAAAACTATTGCTCAAGTTAGGGACAAGTTAAATAAAAAGTTTGGACGTTAAAAGCCAAATTTGAAAAAGAATAATTGGAAGAAGAGTGAAGACTCCAAGAGTCATTTCAGGAATTAGAATACTAGATTCAATAATGGTCTAGGTAGAAAGAAACTAGGTAAGGGTTCCAAGGGTGGTTTCAAGAGAAACCAACAATCTGATAGAAAAAGACCACTAGGAGGTTGTTTCACCTATAGAGGTGACCATTTTATGTGTGAATGTACCTAGTATAAGTTGAGAAACAAAGTTTTTACCCCTCATCAAGGAAAGTTTTAGCAACATATCCATGTAGCAGTTGATAATCAACAAACCAAATTCTAAGCTTCACCCATAGAATTTTCAAGTATTTTTCTTAAACATGAAGTTTCCATTTTGATAAATACAGGGGATATAAAATGCTTTATAGCTCCTAGAATTCTAAATAAATTGTCTAGAAAAGTTTGTGTAATAGAAAATGCATGGTTTGTATAATATGGGAATGACTCTAAAGTGTAGGTTATTAAGTGTTTAGTAGAAGAAAAAAATAGGTTTCCAAAATTCATAATGGTTATGGATCTTTATGTAGCACTAGTACGGTCATATGATGTGATATTAGGAGTCAATTGTCTTGCAAATCAAAAATTCAAGGGTGACTATTATCTAAATGAGTTGAGTGTCTTGATGATTCTAGAAATCAAAAACTAATTCAGGGTGATAAAAGGGAATTAAGGCTTAGAATTTTTTTGCAATGCAACTCAGGAAGGCTCAAAGTAAGGGATGTCAAACATTTATCATCAAGATAAATGAAATGGAGGAAACTAAGGAACCATCAATTGAAAATTATCCTTTCCTTAGGTATTTTCATGATGTGTTCCTAGAAGAATTAACATGATTTCCTCCTAAATAGGAATTTTACTTCTCTATTGATATCAAACAAGGATCAGAACCTCAGCCTAAGGCTCTGTATTGAATGATAACCACTAAATTAGTAGAATTGAAGGCACAACTTTAGGAATTGTTGTATAAAGTATCGATCAAACCAAGTGTGTCACCATGGGGTGCACTAGTTATTTTCATTAAGAAGGATGACACTCTTTTACTGTGCATTGATTATAGAATGTTGAATAAAATGACCATAAAAAATAGGTATCCACTACAATGAATAGATGATCTTTTCAATCAGATACAAGGAAAAATGATATTTTCTAAGATTGATCTTAGAGTTGGATATCATTAGTTAAGAATAAATGATGAGGATATTTCATATACTACATTTATAACTCATTATGGGCATTATGAGTTTACAGTGTTACCATTTGGGTTGATGAATGCACCTGCAACATTCATGAATCTTGTGAATAGTGTGTTCAGATATTATTTAGATCAATTTCTTTTGGTGATTTTAGATGACATTATTATATATTCTAAGGATGAATAAGAGAATCTTTAACATCTGGAGCTAGTTTTACAATGTTTATGAAAGCATAAGCTATATGAAAAATATTCCAAGTATGCATTTTTCCAAATGAAAGTGCAATATCTAGGACATATTATCTCAGTGGATGGCATTTTTATTGATCTAGCTAAGATAAGAGCTATAATGGAGTGGTCAAAACCAAGGAATGTCCATGAGGTTAGGAGTTTCATGGGATTAGTAGGCTATTATAGGAAATCCATCTTGAAATTTTCCAAGATAGCTAATCCAATTACCTCTTCGTAGTGTAAGAATAAAAGTTTTATTTGGTTAAATAAATATGAAGTGGCTTTTTAGGAATTGAAAAGAAGGCTTAATTTGGTACCAGTATTAAGAATTATTAATCCCAATGGTTAATTTTTAGTGATCACAGATGCATCTAAGGATGGACTAGGATCATTCCTTATGTAGGATGGTGCCGTAGTCACTTATGAGTTAAGGAATTTAAATCCTTATGAGGTGAATTATGTCCCTCGTGATCTTAAACTTGCAGTAATTATCCATTCTTTATAATTTTGGAGACATTATTTGTTGGGAAAGCCATTTGAGCTCAATACTGATAGCTTGGGACTCAAATACATTTTTACCCAACCAAATTTGAATGCTCATCAGAGGTGTTGGTTAGAGTTTTTGTCTAACTATGACTTTGATATCAATTACATCAAAGGTAAAGATAACAAAGTAATTGACACCAAGTCATAAAAGGTATATAACAGTCGTGGCTACTATGAGGAGTAATTTTAGGGATCATGTGATTTAGTTATCACCAAGAGATGAATTATATGATCAAGTAAAAAAATATTTATCTAAGAATGCTCAAAATCTTAGGTATAAAGGATACAACCTAGAGAGTGATGGTCTTTTGCATTATAATAGAAGAATGTATGTGCTAGATTGATAAAATCTAAGGATCACAATTCTTAAATAACTACATAATGCCCCATATTTATGACATCCAAGAGTAACAAAGCTTATGGTATATCTTAGACCACTTTATTTCTAAAAGGGAATCAAGAAAGATGTAGTGGAATTCATTTCACATTATCTGGAATATTAACAAGTGAAAGCTAAACATGTGCATCCAAATGGATTGTTATACCCACATGATATATCAGAGTGGAAATGGTAAGTAATCAATATGTACTTTATCTAAGGATTATCATTATCATAAAATAGGCATGACATGATCTTGGTTGTTGTTGATAAATTAACCAAGGTATCACATTTTATACCAGATAATTGATAGATGATGCACTAATTCTTGTAAAGAGATTCATAAAGTAAGTTAATCAATTGCATGGATTTCGAGATAATATCATATCAGATCATGATCCAAGAATGACTTATATATATTAGTTAACTCTAAATTCATATTTGGGTACGTAACTAAATTTCAAAACTGCATATCACCCACAAATTGATAGTCAAACTGAGCAAGTTAATTAGGTGTTAGAGTGTCTTCTTCATATGTAATGCATGGATCAACAATACAAATGGGAATAATAGCTTCCTTTGATTGAGTTTGCATACAAAAAATCATACCAATTTGCTTTGAATATGACTCCATTATAATCACTTTATGGGAGAAAGTGTGATGGGTGTCATTGTTACCCCTTCATTTAGCCAATTCATGTTGGTGTTATTTCTTACCAGGGCCAGTGTCCAAGGCTGTGTAAATAATTGATCATACCAAGTGTGTCACCACGAGGTTCACTATTTATTTTTGTTAAGAATAAAGATGGCACTCTTTGACTTTGCATTGATTATATAATGTTGAATAAAGTGACCATCAAAAATAGGTAATCCACTACCTCAAATAGATGATATTTTTGACTATATGTGAGGAGCAATGATATTTTATAAGATTGATCTTGGAGTTGGATATCATCAGTTAAGAATAAAAATGAGTATATTTCAAATACTGAATTTAGAACTCATTATGGGCATTGCGAGTTTATGGTGTTACCATTTGGGTTGATGAATGCACCTAAAACATTTATGAATCTCTTGAATAGTGTGTTCAGAAATTATCTAAATCATTTTGCTCTGGTATTTTTATATGACATTCTTATATATTTTAAGGATGAATAAAATCATCTTCAACATCTAGATTTGGATTTGCAACATCTGCAAAAGTATAGGCTATATGGTAAATTATCCAATTGTGCATTTTTATAAAAGAAAGTGTAATATTTGGGACATTATCTCAATAGATGGAATTTATATTGATCCAACTAAGATAGATCCATAATTGAAAGGTTGGAACCAAGGAATTTCCATGAGGTTAGAAGTTTTATGGGATTAACGGGCTATTATAGGAAATTCATCTCAAAATTTTCCAAGATAGCTAATACAATAACCTCTTTGCAACATAAGAATCAGATTTTTATCTGATCAGATAAATGTGAAGTGGATTTTTAGGAATTGAACACAAGGCTTACTTCGGTAGTAGTATTAAGAGTTCCTAATCCCAATGGTCAATTTTTAGTGATCACAAATGTGTCTGGGGATGGACTAGGAGGAGTCCTTATGCAAGGTGGTGAAGTAGTAGCTTATGAGTCAAGGAAGCTAAATATTTATGAGGTGAATTACACCCCTCCTGATCTTGAACTTGCAGCAATTATCTATGCTTTGGAATTTTAAATACATTATTTTTTGGGAAAATCATTTGAGCTCAAGGCTAATAACTTGGGACTCAAATACATTTTCACCCAACCAAATTTGAATTCTCATCAAAGGCATTGGTTAGAGTTTTTATCTGACTATTACTTTGATATCGATTACATTAAAGGTAAAGAGAATAGATTAGTTAATGCCTTGAGTTATAGAAGGTATATAGCCATTGTGGCTACTATAAGGAGTAATTTTAGGGATCATGTGATTGAGTTCTCACCATGAGATGAATTTTATGATCAAGTTAGGAAAGCTTTATTTGAGAATGCTCAAAATCATAGGTATAAAGGATACAACCTAGAGAGTGTTGGTATTATGTGTTATAATGGAAAGATGTATGTGCTAGATCAAGAAAATATAAGGAGCATAGTGCTTAAATAACTACACAATTCCCCATATTTAAGACATCTAAGAGTAAACAAGATTATGATAGATCTTAGACCACTTTATTTTTGGAAGGAAATCAAGAAAGATGCAATGAACTTCATGTCATGTTGTCTAGAATGTCAATGAGTGAAAGTTGAACATTTACATCTAGATGGATTATTATACCCACAATATATATCAGAGTGGAAATGGTAGGTAATCAATATGGACTTTATCCATGGATTACCATTATCATGGAATAGACATGATATGATATTGGTTATTATTGATAAATTAACCAAGGTGGCATATTTTATCCCAATCAATTCGATAGATGATGCACCAATTATTGAAAATATATTTGTAAAGGAAGTGTATTGATTGCATGGATTTATATAAAAGATCATATCGGATCATGATCCGATAATGACTTCTAGATTTTGGTTAATTCTACTTATATGCAACTAAATTTTATCATTGCATATCACCCACATATTGATAATTAAATTGAGAAATTAAAATACATGTTAGAGGATCTTATTCATATGTATTACATGGATAAACAATACAAATGTAAAAAATACCTTCCTTTGGTTGAGTTTACATATAACAACTCATACCAATCTACTTTGAAGATGACACTATTTTAAGCACTTTATGGGAGAAAGTGTTATAGGTGTCATTGTTACCCCTTCATTTAACCAATCTATGTTGGTGTCATTTCTTACCAGGGCCAATGTCCAAGGCTATCTATAGTAATGTATTTATAGGGTTCAACTAATAATGTTGGTTGGGGGTTTTTGGTGTTGATTTATCCTAAATTTCTACTTCCTAAATTTCTACTTCCTAATGTCTAAACTAATACTTGAAAAAAACACACTTAATCAAATTATAAACACACCAAACTGAATTAAATACTTTGAAATCAATCACACAATGTTGTTGTAAAGTAGACACAATGAAATCTAATATCAAATCCACACTTCTAAGCTAAGTTGCAAAATTAAAATTGTTGAAATTGAAGAAATTATAAATGCTTGTTCAAATCTTAAAGAACACACATTAACAATCTATTATGACCTAAAGGTTATTAATCCAATCACACACAAAGAATTTATACTAATTATAATTAAAAATAAATTATAAATACCAAAAGTACACATCTTATCTCCTTGGGGAGTGGGCCCTTACTCCTCCTTGGATTTAGGGTTAAATCAACTCAATCCTTAAAAATCTTTCTTAACGCATAGAATGAAAGAGTATTCTAATAGAAAATATTCTTGTATTTAAAATAATAATTCTTACAATGTGTTCTTCACTTGTATATCGAGAATGGATTTGCCTTTTATTTGATGAAAAAAAAACTATCTATAAACTAGGTAACAACTCAATTAACTAGAACAAGAAGATATTCAGAGAGATTGGTTTATATGGATAAAATAGATAAGAGCATTACAACAAGATCCAAATGCATTTGGGAAGATTTTTATGGGATTTTATACTACTTATAACAATATTTGATCACCAAATATTACATAAAATGTGTCCATATCATCTAATTTAGAGTTGCAACCTATATTTACCAACTTCTAAAAATGGAAAGTTATACATAAGTAAAAATCCATGTATAGACATATATAAAAATATAAAGTACTTAAAGGAGTCACATATCATCATATAATAGCTTTAAAAACTTTTTAAATGCCTTGGAACATGTTATGGATGAGTCCATAGTGAGTTATGAGAATTCAGAGTGTGACTGTCAAAATGCATAGCTTGACTGTCATAATCTGTAGCTATCTATCAAGTTCCATAGAATGCCTAAAAGAATTTAGATTTGCACTCAAATGATCATTTCACGGTCATGGCACTTCTTTATCTTCATGAGATCATATAAAAATTCTTATTTAGATGTTATCATACCTGTACATATCAAAATATAGAAGACTAAACATGCAAATAGTTAGAACATCATGCAAAGAATGCTAACATAGACTCACACAAGCTTATAGAGATAAAAACATTCATGTTCTACCTTAAGATAGTTATAAGCCCTAAGACTACATGTAATTATCAACTCAAATGGAATGTTTATGGCTATAAAGGATGATATATCATGGATATAATGAGTCATAGTGTGGACTCATCATTTTCCCACACCTTACCTTTTGCAAGTCCCATTGCAAACTAACTTATCCTATCTTCATATGAGTGAATTATATAATCCAGATTGAGATCAAATATGGAATACAAATATTGTAATATTCTCTCATGAGGAGAAGTAACTCTCATATCCCTGTTAACATAATGAAGCCAAAGAGAAAACTATTCCTCAAACTGTGGCCTTGTATTATGCCATGGAGACATAATAGAAAGCAATAGAGTTGGTCTGAATCTCATACCAATCCACAATTTTTAACCTCCTTCTTGAAGTACATCAGTAATTATCTAATTAATGACCTCATCTCTTCTAAGGGTCCATCTGGTAGTAATAAGAGAAAGAATTTCTCTCCTTTTCAAATAGACTATCAACAAATTCTAGCGTTGACTACAAGCAATCACAACTTGGTCAAATAAATGTTGGACAAATAATTCAAAATTGATAATTCCATCTTGTAGAGCATGAAGATAGTGATAATGTATTTTAGACCATTGAAAATAATTTTTTTTGAATTTTTTCAATATTTATTGTACATTACTAAACTGGGGTTTAATGCATACCAACTTATCTTGTAGTACTTACATGGTCATTATATCTATCCTACCATGCTATTTTATTCTTATAGGTAGAGATAATAGCTCTCAATTTTAACTCTCCAATAAAAAAATTGACCAATAAATTATTAGTGTTTCTGAAAATAATATCACATAGATAAAATTCACACAATAAATCATGTCTATCAGGAGTAATTTTCTAATAGACTATCAAGAATTCTTCACTTGTATTAATATCATGTGGCAATCCACAAGATATTTGGAGTGATTTCCATCTAAAAAAAATTTCATGCAAGAATAAACTATATGAAGGGGATGAACTCCTACAAGCTAATAGCTTTTCACCAAGTTGATGGGTGAATTTTATGGTTTGTCTAGCTTGTTCTTCCTACTATTGTTCTTGTGTCAAGTCTTCTTTCAATTTTTGTTTCTCCTTCTCAAGAAGTTTATTTTGCTTCTTCAATTCTCCAAGCTTATAAAAAAATTTCTTCTAGTGACTTATGACATTAGGTTGGATAGAATGGTTTGGCAACCTTGTTCTACTATGGGTTTGAGAGGCACATTATAAAAGTTGGAAGCTATTTGGGATTTCAATGTGGTATTATCCTATTCATATTTAAGAATATTACTTCTCAAGGATATATTATCTTCTTCAAGTGTCTTGATGTAACTCCAAATATCAATAATGTCATTCTCAAATTCATCTAACTTCTGATAATATTGAGTTTGAATTCTTTCTATTTTTTTCAACAAAAGAGAGATAAAAAAATCCTTACATTGGGTTGAATATAATATCTTAGCAATGTCCTCTAAATTATATTTGATTGTGGCTTCTAATTAGGATAATGCCAAGGTATACTATAGTTCTACATCATCTATCTCTTTGGATGGTTGATCTTCTTCATCAATCATGGGATCTCTACCTTTGTCAATGGATATATGTGTTGAGGTAAAAGGAATAGTCTTTGAAAAATCATCTTGCGAAAAAGGAGTTTCCACTTCCTCTTTATCTTATGCTAAACTGATAGTGGCAGTGGGTTCCTGTCATAGGATATTAAGAGTTTATTTATCCATTGATTCTTCATCATCATCAACCAATATCCACTTTCTTCTTCTCTTCTAAGTGAGAGGAAGAATTTCTTCATGTGAAGCTTCTTGGGTTGTTGGATGTAAAATAGGGTTTGGAGTAGGTTCATCTTCTATTATATGAATGGGTTCCTATGTATAGGTAGGTTGTGAAGATGGCTTAGGTTTTTTTATGGAGGACCTAAGTCTTAACTTTCTTCTTGGCTTTGATGGTGCAATCACATTGAAGGGACTTGAATTTCTAGGTGTAAAAGCCCTAACAGTTGATCTTGTACTCTGAAATGACTCAAGAGAAACCATTTTGGAGGAAGACATCCATGGTGGATCCTTAGAACTCGAAGCAAAAGGATATCATGGTATGTTCTTAGAAATTTTTATTTATTTCCTCTTCTTTCCCTCACATAAATAAATCCACGTTTTTGTGCCCTAATTTTGTTGAAGAAAATGATGTTGGATTATCAACTGAATGAGTCTATGATGGTGGGTAGAAGATTGGTTATTAGGCTACCTCATATCCATGACTTGTATATACCCTAAAAAAATGAGGGTAAGTTGATTAGATGTTGGGGTTTTTACAAGCCATACCTTAAATGAATCAACATTATCATCATAATACAACTTAAAATACTACATTGTCTATCATAAAGGAGGTATATAATGATCCAAAAATATATAGATCTCCATGGTTTGGATAAGGAATATTTATTGATACCTTTGATTATTCTATTGACATCTTGAACACACACTGACACTGGTTCTCCCTCATTATATAACATAAGGTTAAGGCCATTAAAGGAAGATATTCCTATGATCTTGGCCCCTTCATCTAGAATCCTAGATAATTCACTAATAACCTAGATGGATAATGGAAATTTTACCCCTCTGATAGTGGGAAAATCTATCTTCAGGTGGAGGATAAATTTTCTAACAAGGGTTTCATCAAAACCCTATAATTTCATGAGAAACTCGAGCCATCCTACTACTTCAAATACCTATTTTGATTGTTCATATCCTAAGAGACTTTCTATAGATTTGGGCTCAGATTTATTCTTCTGTCCCATTCTAAATTTTTTCAACTCTACACAAAACACAATAGTCTATAGCTCTGCTTAAGAGGAAAATGACACTTTTTTGGATTCAAGCAATGGATTATGATATCAATGGTATCTTTTTGGTCTCAATACTACAGATGAATCTTGTAGTTCTCTAAGTGTGTCAAGTGATGATGATAGATCAAGTTGATCATGTCATAAAGTAATAATGATTACTTATTATTGCCTTTTTATCTATTTGTAATAGTCAATCCACTAATTCTCTATCAATTACTTATCCACATGAGTTGTGATGTGATGACAAAGACAAGGCCATCATGGAAGTGTTTATGACTTGACAAGATAAAGTTCATAGCTTGTATTCAATTTTCAAAAAGTAAATTTTTAAAAAGATTAACTATTGATGTGGGAATATCCTTCACATAGAACAATGGAGTCTTTGCCAAAGATTGAACATATACTTACAGACTTAGAAATTTAAAAGTTAACCCTTAGTAAAAGAATACACATTGTATCTTTAAAAATCATGATGTTGTCCTTGTTTTTTTTTACTTATTCTAATAAAATAAATTGCATGGATTAGTTTAAGGAATAGTATAGAAGAAGACAACATCAATGTTCATTGCTTTGGGTATAAGCATAACCAATCATAAATGATGATTAATCTTGAATTTTTGAACTCACTTTTTTTTTTTTTTTTTTTAGTTTTTTCCCTTAACCAACCATTTATTGATTTTCTGATCAAGGCTCATTTTGTAATACATGATCAACCAACAAACTAGTTTTTTGGTCATCACTGTCAACAACATCCCTAAGGATTTTCATTATTGATTTTTTTTTTTTCTTCTTTTTTTTTTGTACTTTTTTAAAGAAGAGGTGAATCCCCTTCCTTTATTAAAACCATCTTGTCTTCAAGGATCAGTTATTATGGAATCTTTGAGTTCTTCCATGAGGCCAAACTCATTTTGCACTATCCAGATGAATTCTTATTTATTGGAAGGCTTATGGTACAGCTTCAACCTATGTCCATTGACTAAGAGTGTCTTTTGATTACCAGCTATAGGCAAAAATTATACTGAACCATTAGAAAAAATCTTCTCTGTCTAAAACAGTCTTAGCCATATAGTTATTAAATTACCTTTAAAGTGTCGATACTTAGAATCATAAAAAAATACCCATCCTCCTTATTTGAAATGTCTTTCCTTCATGTGCAAATCATGCAATTGTTTCCTTTCATATTGCATCATCTTTGTCTACTAAAAAACTTATGTTCTCATTTCATCCAGCTCATTTAGTTGTAAAATTCTCTCTCTATATGCTTCATCCAAGTCAATTCCTACTTTTAGTGCAGTCCTTAAAATTTACATCTCAAATTCAATTGAAAAGAGAGGTTTTTTACCAAATACCAATTCATATGGTGAAAAATTAGTAGTAGTCTTCCATGTTATGTTTTATGCCCATACATCTTCTGGAAGCTTGGTTACCTAATTTTTTCTACTGCTAATAAATATCTTAGTAAGGATATTCTATAATTATCTATTAGTAACCTCTACCTATCCATTTTATTGAGGGTTGTATGGAGAAGACTTTCTATGGTTAACTTGGTATATCTTTGTGAATGTTCAAATCATTTTGGACATGAATTGGGGTCCTTGATCAGACGATATATCTATAAGTTCTCAAAATATCCACATGATTTTGGAGTATAATAAATCTATTACTACCTCCTCTCTTGCAAATGAAAGAGCTTGTACTTCAACCCATTTCTTCACATAATCTCTACATAGCAGCAAGTACTCCTTGCCTTGAGAAGGTGGATATATGGGTCCAACAAAGTTCATGCCCAACTTTTCAAAAGTTTCTAAAACTACTTGAGGATGGAGGAGATTTTTAGAAGATAGTGTAGGTTTACCCATTCTCTAACATGGATCACATTGCCAAATGTACCTCTTTATCTACTTATGAAGTGTTGGATAGTTGTAGCCAGCTCCAAGGATCTTGTGCACTATCATTTTGATTGAGTAATGTTCTCCATTAGGTTCATCATGATAAGCATAAATGATGTCATACATGTCATTTTATTTTACACACCTATGGAAGACATGATCAAGTCCATATTTAAATAATATACCACTAATCCATTTATAACAAGAACTAACTTTAGTCAAATGTTTCTTTTATTTTCTAGTGAAATGAAAAGGAAACTTCCATGTATCCAAGAAGTTTTCTATATCAAAAAAATAAGGTGATTATGTTACAACAAAAAATAGTTTCTCATCTGGGAAACTATCTTCTATAGGTTCTTCTTCATCTGCATTATTCAATCTAGAAAGAAAATCAATAACCACATTGAACTTTCGAGGTTTATCAATAATTTTTATATCAAATTCCTAATAATATCCATCTTATAATTCTTCCTCCTACTATTAGTTTGTTCATCAAATATCTTATAGTTATATGATTAGTATATATAAATATTTTGTAATTAGTGATATAGTGTCTAAACTTGTTTATAGCATAAATCACAACAAAGAATTCTTTCTCAGTGGTTGTGTTGTTTCTCTTAATAGGATTTAAGTTCTTGCTAATGTAATATATGACATACATATGTCCATCTTCATATTTTCATCCTAGAACTAGCCCCATAACATGATTAGATGCATCAATGTAAATATGAAAAGGCTGTGACCAATTAGGTCCACTTAGGACTGGAGTAGAACTCAAATTTTCCTTAATGGTCTTAAAGGCTTGTTGGTAATCTGGACTCTAAACAAACTCACTCTTTTTTTTATCAAATCAAACATTAGAGCAATAATTTTGCTAAAATATTCTATAAACATTCTATAATATCCTACATGGCCTAAGAAGATTTTGATATCATTCTGGTTTTGAGGGATAGGTAGGTTTGAAATGACTTCAATCTTCCTTAGATCCACTTGGATTCCTTTTGCAAAAATATGATGTTCTAAAACTATTTCTTCCTTTACCATGATCAAACATTTTTCTTGACTCAAGGATAGATGGTGTTCTAGACATATTTTCAATACTCTACTTAGATTATTCAAACTTTCATCAAAGGATTCTCCATGAACAATAAAATCATCCATGTAAATTTATTCACAATCATTAGTTAAATCCAAAAATATGGTTAAGATTACTTGTTGGAAGGCAGCAGGTACATTGTATAAACCAAATGGAAATATCCTATATACAAATGTCCCCCATGGACAAGCGAAGGTTGTTTTATCATGATATTTAGGTTCCAATTGTATTTGATTGTACCTAGTAAAACCATCCAAGAAATAAAATTATATTTTCCCTAACAAATTGTCAATTACTTGGTCAATAAAGGGTAAAGGAAAATAATCTCTCGTGGTTACTTTATTCAGTTCCTTGTAGTCTATGCATAGTCTCCATTTACCATTTTTATTAGGAACAATAACCATGGGGGAGACCCATTGGTTGTCAAAAATAGGATAAATGAGTCCCACTTCTAACAAGTTTTCTATCTTCATTTTCACAATGTCTCTTAAGGCAGGATTAATAATTCTTTGAGGTTACCTTACCAGTTTAATGTTCTCTATGTAGATATGATGGGTGAATACACTTGGATGGATTCCATTCATGTATTAATATTTCCAAGTAAAATCTTTAGTATGTTCTCTAAGTACATTAAAGAAATTTATTTCTTGATCATCTGTCAACTAAAATTTATGTTGAGTAACTTCTTTGTTGCTATTATTATTTACTTAGTGCATGGATGGGAATAATTTATTTGTTTTAATTCACTCATTAAAGAGTTGAAAGGACAAGGATGTGGAAACAACATATGGAATGTGAGAAAGACTTTGACAAATTTATCTCAAATAGAAATCACTCTAGCTAGAGGAAAATATAAGTCTATCAAAAATGAATTTTGACCTTCATATACCCATTGCATAACATTGTTTTGGATGTCTTTATGGTCGTACAACATGCTAGAAGAGGTGAAAAATGATGGGAATTTAGAAAGATAGGAAGTGATTTCATTATAGGATCCATTGACAAGGTTGATAGTTAGACTGAAAAAATATGTAGCTAGACTATTGAAATCTATAGTGTGATCAAGGAATCCAAGAAGGGAGGTTAGATAGAGTGTTAGAACAAGTAACAAAACTTGAATAAAAACACACTAACATGCAAACACTTACTTGCCTAGATCATAAGGGGAGATTAATAAACAAAACCAATTGAAAACACAACTAAAATTCAAAGAATGATAAATACCTTACCTTCCTTAAATGATCCAAATGATTCAATGTGTGGCTTGCTCGATTTGTGCTCAAAGAATCTTTGACAATGGAGTTTTATTTGCTCTTTATCTCCTTAGCACAATTATGTCTTGATATGTCTTATGCTTACTTGATGTGTCTTAGCTCAATATTTTTACATTATAAAATTATGGATATAATTCATGCTACAAAACATGCATTATAACTCTATTATTTCCAAACTCTGTTTTCAATAGGCAATGGCTTGTATTTATAGGCTTAGGAACTAACCCCAATTCAAGGTGAGTTAAAGTGTAGTTTAAACATGGAAAGAGTTCAAACTTAACCTAAGTGAGTCAATTAACCCCATTAGAGTTTAAAGGTGTCAATAACTCATGATTTTTTATGAATATGCATGGATGAGATATTTATAAAGGATTGACAACTCACAAAAGGTAATCATGAAAAGCTAGGATATTTCATATTTTAAAATTTTCTTTTTTAGTTATTCATTAATTGCACATGGATAATTCAACTAGGATTTTAATTTATTTTATATTTTTAATAAATTTTGATAATCTATTTATCTCTTTCAAGACTTGATTTTATGTCCATATGCCCTATTTAATAGGTCTATAGGCCAAATTGCATGCTGTGATGTTGTAGGATGATTAGAGATGAATTCATGAGAGGTTATTATTGAAAATAGTAGGGTACCCCAATTAATAATGCCTTAGAACATTTTAAATCTTTGATGAATGATGCATAAGCAAATTTGGGGTGTTCAATGATTTCTAAACTTAATTTATAAAGGTTGATAGGAATCGGTCTCAAATCTAGTCTAAGGTCACTGGTGGCCAATTTTAGGTGTCTATAATTTTCCCCTATTTAGAAAGGCATTGAAATATATAAGCATAGTAAAATATTATAAAATAATGAAAATATCTTGTATGCTTATGATTTCAATGGCAATAGATGAACTGTAGGTGCCCCCTTGAGGGAGTAGTTAGCAAAGGGGTCAACAATCGATCCCTTGAAAGGAGGAAAATGAGTGGACCAAAAAGATGAAATGGGGTGAAAATGATTGATTTTCCCATAGGTGGTTATAATCAATGGCATAGGGAGCTATCCCAGGTAGGGTAGACAAACAGGATGATTTTCCCATAGGTAGTTATAATCATCGGCATAGGTGGAACAAAAAAGTCAATATTTTTCCCAAAGGTAGTTATAATCATTGAAAAAGGCTTAGGGTAACAAGAAAATGATTTTCCCAAAGGTATTTATAATCATAAAAAGGAAAACAATAATTTCCCCACAAGATATTAGAATCATTGGTAGGATAAAAACATGCCCCAATTGCGCAGATAGAGATAATGGTTTGTCCAAAGGTGGGTCTAAGAATTATCACAATGAAAATGTGCTCCAAGTGGGTATAAGAAAGATAATTATTTTCCCATAGGTGATTATAATCATCAACCTTAAAATGGATGGAGACAATGATTTTTCCAAAGGTCATTAGAATCATTGGTAATGCGAGTGGGATGGTATACAATTTTACCCAGAGGCAGTTATAATCATTGGCATCCTGATTATTGAAAACATGATATGGAAGATGATGACAAGTTGGTATAGAGGAAAAAGATGAATTTGGGAAACCTTATAGTAGGGAGATTCTCATTTGAATTAGCAAAGGTAAAAATTATTACATTGTTTAATTACTCTGTGTAGGATATGATTTGGATTAGATCAAGAATTTTTTCAATGATAAGGAGATACAACATTGTTTTATTGTTGTGTTGGCTCTTGGAGCTTATTTTTGCTCTATCATGTGATGGTAAGCATCATGATATAACACCATAATAACTTGGATAAAATATGCATAATGACTGACACCCAATCCAATACTTAATGAAAATAATGCACCACTGATAAAAACCATGATGACAATGTTGACATATGAATATGTATGAATTCAAGAATAATGTGCAAGGAATCACCTAATGAACACACATAGATTGAATCAAGTCATAATAATAAAGAAAAAAAATAGGTGAACAAATAAATATACAAACAAAACTCCAAGAGAAAAAATAAACAAAACAAAACAAAGAGAAATAATAAACAAACAATGGTTAATCACAATGTTAGTAAAAACAACATGACACAAACAAGATGATGAACATTTCCCCTTGAGTATAGGAGATAATGAAAAAAATAAACAAAATGAGGGAAGAGAAGAAAAGGAAGGGAGTAGTTGAGATGGCTTTAGATGCACTAGGCAAGTCGATGTTGCCTATGTAATTCCATGGATTTAATATCCAATAAAAACTTCAGGCCAAGTTCTCCCAGGTATGGGATAGAAGAAAATGATGAGAAGAAAAATTTGATGGTGTGTTATAAAATAATATGGGAATGAGCTTGAACAATAGTGAGAGCATGGGATATTAGGCCAATAAGGATGGGGAAACTAAATGAAAAATGACTTCTTGTGACTTAGTGAGGGTTCCCATAATCCTTAAGGCAAAGAAGTGGTCAATGTTTTTAGATTTTATAGGTATCTTAACTTGATATAAAATGATGAGATATTAAATAGTCCAAGCTCATAGAGTAGAGAGAGTGTTCAAATTGAATATTTATAGTAAAATAGTGAGAGCATGGCTGAGGATGCTTACAAAATGGTGAGAGCATGGCTTAGTTTGCTCACAAAATGATGAGAGTATGGCTTAGGTTGCTCACAAAATGGTGAGAGTGTGGAAAAGGGTGACTACATTGACCTCAACATAAATCAAGCACTTCCTACATAGTCCCAGTATGGGACCTCAAGTCACTATAGTTCCACCTTATAGTGGAGGAATCTAACTAAGCAACCAATTCAAACAAAACAAACAAAGTAGGTAAATGGCATAGTATGGCATAAGCATGACAAGATGATACTTCAAGGCATGATAAATAATTATTGCCCTTAATTTGACTATAGGTGGTTATAATTAGGAGATAATGACATAGGTTAATGATAATAATTTTCCCATAAGTGGTTATAATTAGTAACATGATGGTAAGACACTAATTTTCCCAAAGGTGGTTATAATCAGGCCCACATGGTATAGAATGGAATAAGAAATGAAGGATGCAACAACCAAACCACTATCATACTGCTCTAAAATATGGCTTCTATCTGGAATACTTGAAACAACTACTGAAACTTGATTTGAATCTTCATGTTGAAAGCAAATGTGAAACCAATGGAATGGAACCAAGGTTAAAGGGTTGGGTAAGGTGGGTAAAAAAACTTAATCAATAGAAAAGGTATGGTACAATGAAATAAAATATACGGGTATGGTACAAAGAAGAATGTCGATATTATGGTACAATTGAAATGGGACTCATAGGCAATATACCAAGTCTCTCAAGTGAAGTAATGCTTGAGGTGAATAATTTTCATCAACTCATCAAGTTCATCCCCATCTGGTGTGGTGAGCATGTATGCTCTAGTGCTATAATTTGCAACAATGATGAAAGGACCTACCCATTTGGGTTTGAACTTACCTTTATGTTTATTCTTGGTCATGTTACTCTTTTGGTTTTCCTTAAGAATAAGATTACCAAGCTCAAATTATTTGTGCTTAATGCATCGATTATAGTGGTCATAGAGTTAGTTTTAGTATGATTGAAGATTATTAACTATGGCCATAAATTTCTCATCAAGTAAATTTAGCTTTTGTAGGTGAGCTACTCTATAGTCTTCATCATCCAAGACATGCTTTAAAGAGATGCACAAAGAAGGTAACTCAACCTCAATGGGAAAAATTGTTTTAGTGTCATAAACAAGTTAATATGGAGTGGATCCTATTAGAATATGGTAGTTTGTATGGTATGTCCAGAGGATGAAAAATATTTGGAGGTGCCAATCATGGCTAACATAATTGACAATATTTTTTAGAATGCTAACACTAGTTTTGTTAGATGCTTCTGCTTGGCCATTACCTTGTGGGTAATACACCATGGAAAAATCTTGTTTAATCTTATACTCAACACATAGTGACCCATCATCCTTGTTTTTGAATGGTCCACCATTATTAGATATAATTTTGGATGAGATACCATAGCGGCAAATGAGGTGGTTGAATATGAATTTGGAAATTTTCTATCTAGTCATGTAACTGAGGGGTATAGCTTCAACCCATTTAGTGAAGTATTTTCTGGTGGTAAGAATATATTTGTGGCCATTAGATGAGGTGGAGTTTATATTCCTAATAATATTGAGGCCCCATGTTTAAAATGGCTATGGTATAATCATTGGTTTCAAAGTCTTGGCTGGGGCATGAATCAGATTGGCATGCCTTTGACATTTGTCATACTTTTTTACATATGTAGTTGCATCTACATCCATTGTTGGCTAATAGTACCCAGTACGTAAGATATTTTTAGATAGGATGGCCCCACTTATGTGGGATCCACATACTCCAAGAAATTATTGTAATTTTAATGTAGATTATGTTGAAGTTAAATAATGAAATAGACTTATATCAAAACTATAGTATTACAGGGTTGGTCTGAGTAAGGTATATCATGAAACATTATGGATAAAAGCTTTGGATTATTTTTTGGATAAGTCTAGTGGTAGAATGTGGTCATGAAGATAGACTTATAGGTCAGAATACCATACAGAGCTAGAAGTAATAATATCACATATTATTGTGATGGTTGAAGGTTCATGAGTTGGTGCTAACAAATTTTCAATGAGGAACTAGTATTCCTTGTTTGTATCTATATAAAAAATAAAAGATCCAGTGGTTCCCATGGAATCTACTATTCTATTATTGTCCCTTGGTATATGTTCAAACTAGACATTGATAATTTACTATTTGATAGCATTGACTATGGCCTTGTATGGTACCAACTTGTCATCCTTGGTCTAAAAATAGTTTGTAACCTGATTGATGATTAACTAAGAATCACCATAAACCTTTATATGTTGTATATTCCATTATACTGCTTATCAAACTCCTTTAACAAGTGCTTCATATTCAACCATGTTTTTGGTACAAGAAAAGTTGATCTTGAAAGACTTAGGGATTAGATCCCCCTATGGAGAAATAAACAAAAGGTCTGCCCCCAATCTATGTGTTGTGAATGATCCATCAAATTGCAACTTCTAGTGTTGATCCTCAAGAGGTGTTTCAATGATGGTCATAATGGATTCATCAGGAAATTAGAATGTTAGTAACTCGATATCTGTAAGGGGTACTTTAGTAAGCTAATTTTTAAGAACCTATCCCTTGATGGATTTTTGGTTAACATTTTATATCTCAAATTCACTTAGAATCATGATTCATTTGGCCATGCATCCTTGTGAAGCTATTTTAGATAGTAGATACTTGATTGGATCTACTTTTGAAATGACCATGGTCGTGTTGTTTAACATATAATGTCATAGTTTTTGAGCTACAAAGACCATAACTAAACATGATTTTTCAATGGGCATATAATTATGCTCATTTGAAACCATTGTATAGCTTAGATAATACATGTCATGCTCCTTTCCATTATCATCATGTTGAGATAGAAGTTCCCCTAGGTCTTTGTCTGTGGTCGATAGATATAGTAAGAATGGTTTTCATGGCATGGGAGGTAATAGAATAGGTGGATTTACAAGATAATCCTTCAATTGTTGGAAAGCTTTCTAATAGCTATCATCCCATTGAAATGTGACACCCTTATTCAGTATGTGCATGAAGGGATGGCACTTATCATTGAAGTGAGATATGAAACATCTAATAGATTATATCTTTCCCTACAAATTGTAGAGCTACTTCAAATTAGTTGGTGGTGGAATACTTGTTATGGCTTGTACTTTGGCTAGGTTGACTTCAATGCCTCGATGAGACATAATGAAGCCAAGTAATTTTCCTAAGGCAACTCCAAAACACACTTGTTAGGATTGAGCCTAACTTTATAATCATGTAGTCACTCAAATATCCATCCTAAAGTTTATGGATGATCAGCCTTAGACTTTGATTTACCTAGTATGTCGTCGATGTGGTCTTTAATAATGTCATGCATCATATCATGAAATATGATTATCATGTATATTTGATAAGTGGCCCTAATGTTTTTAAGACAAAATGGCATAACATAATAATATAACATTCTCTATAAAGTGGTGAAGGCTATTTTAAGTTGGTCTTCTAGTATATTATGGATCTGGTTATATCTTGAGAATCCATCCATCAATGAAATCATTTCACAACCCACTATGGACTCGACAATCATGTCAATGTTTGATAGAGAAAAGTCATCCTTGGGGCAGGATTTATTTGTCTCTGAAATCAGTGCATATTTTAATTCCTTCTAAATTCTTCCTAACTGGCATAATGTTTGAGATCCACTTAGATTAATCAATTAATCAAAGACATCCTATTTTTAATATTTTTTCCAACTCTTTCTTAAATAATATAACAATGTGAGGATGCATATTACACAATTTTTTTTTTAATGTTTGGAATTAAGATATACCACAAGGTGGTGTACAACTAAGGTGGGGTCAAAACATAGCATGTCAGAGTAGGCCCATGTAAGTATATCAATAAATTCCCTCAAAAGGGTTGAAAAGACTTCACATTCTTTATCTATGAGGGATGCACCTAATTTGATCCATTTTAGGTCATCTAGAGTCTTGATGTTAACTTATATAGTGTCATATACAAGAAGAGTTGAACCATCTTCTAGAATGGTTGGCAAAGATTTAAACTAGCCTATAATGTCAGAGTCCTCTGATAAGACTAATTCTTCAAGTTTTACTAGGCATGATGAATTGAAATCCCCTAAGAGTAAGGATGGCCATGTGACATATACTATTAGAAAATCTTGGATGATTCAGTCAAAATATTGCTATTCTTCAAGACTAAACTTAGACCCATAGATAAGTTCATTGTTGGTGGTCTCCTGAGCTATATTTGAGGAAGGTTGAACACCCCCATTTAGTGGTGCCTAAAATACATTTTCACCACTAGATTGGCCTTTATCTTTAATATTTCCCTAATCTAAAAGCACCTCAAAGATGTTTTCACTTTGGGACCTCAGTGTTTTATTTAATTGTTTGTGGCTAAGGGTGTTCACCCACTCTCTAAAATAGGCTTCAGGATCTAGTTTGATTGAGAACTCTTTTTTATGGTCTCCCAACAGAACATTGACCCTCAAGCTAAGAAAATTGTAGAAGGCCTCATCATTTTGACTCTCATCAACTGACACTATCCATTTTTGTTGGCCTTGGTCTATAAGTTGAGGATAATATAAAAGTAGTGAGTTATGGTGAATGATTGGTCTAAGGGTAAAAATGGCATTGGTATCAAATAAATTGGTCTAGGCTAGGTCATCAAAATGGCTATGATCAGAATTTACTTCACTATCAACATCATCATCACTAGTCATTGGTGATGGAACATGAATAATATATGTGGGGTCACCCCCAGGCAGTTTGAATCCAAGTCCATAGGTTCCTTTGTACTGAGTGGAAGAAATTGGATCAAAATTTCCTCATTATTTGGGCCTGAGGCCTCCTCCTTCATAAGCATGCCTCTCCATGATCTAATTAGATATGGGATACATGGGATTCTTATATAAATAAACTAGCTTGTCATTGTATAACCATGATTCATCATTTGCAAGAGGGTCCTATTCATGGCTAGAGGTTGGTGTGAAAATTATCAACACAAAACTATGTAGTTTATCTTTTCCCTTTCATTGTCATTTTAGGTAGGGTGGTTTGGATTTAGGTCTTCCATAGGACTTGGGGTTTTGTGAAAGCTTGGTAATGTGGAAGGTATCATGGGTCAAATATTCTACTAGGCTATTAGCCAAAATGGTATAATGATTAGATATTTAAGGAGGTAGCATGTGGAAAAGTGAATTAAGGGTATGAGGGTCAATACAATTAGTCTCTAATGAATCAACAAAAAATTCTTTCCCTTTATCCTTTTTGGAAACCAGATTCAAGCCAAAATGGTAGTTATTACTTTGGTACTCAACCTCCAAATGCTTGAAATGTTCATATGGATGCAATATATCCATGGATAGAAACTTCCATACCTGAAAGGGAGAACTTGATACACTAGTGAAATGTTAAAGGAATTACATGAATCTCATGTATCCAAGGTCTTCCCAAAAGAATATTATATCGAGGTCTAACACATGGCATAGTGTATCATGGGTCAAGGGCCCAATGATAACTGGAAAGCTGATGGTGCTTTATGTTTCCCATTCTTCATTGTCATAGGCTTTAATTATGATCATCTCTGGTTACAAAACTTGATGAGATTTAGAGACACAATATTTAGATCCAATGTGGTGTACCTAAGAAACTTGATGAGATTTATAGACATAATATTTAGATCCAATCCATTTTATATGAGGACACATTTTAATTTATGTCATGTTATGACAACTTTGATGTATAATGGATTGTTATGTAAAGGGCCAAGGGATGAGATATTGTTTTGGTCGAAGGCTAATTGTTGGCTTGGGGCTAGATGTCCAACCAATGCTTAAAATTTGTCTAGAGATATGTCATTAAGAACTTAAGATTGGACAAGAAACTATATCAATATGTTCTTATGGATTGTAGATGTACGCAACAAATCCAAAATGGATATTTGTGTAGGTGTCTTTTGTAATTATTCTAAAATATTGAACATATTTTATTTCACAATAGTAAATGGTTTGTTCTTAGATATAATGGTGGTTTGTATGGGTGAAGTGGTAGATGGTTGTGGGTTTGGTATGGTAATATTTGACTGTTGAGTTTTGATTACACAATCAGGATTAGATACAAGACCATTATTGCTAGCAAATGAAGGTGGTGGGGGACCAGATAAGATAAGTCTCAGTTACTAGTGCACTTGTGTGGGGTCATGGTTCAATAACGAGTAATCAATAAAGGGTCAAAAGGTAGTAATCCCTACTTATTGGTATACTTGTATGCAGTCCCGGGTCAAGGAAGGATCACCAACATGGGTTGGTTTGTTTTAATTGATTAGAAATGGTCTTGGATTAATGGAAATGGGGTAAATCTAACCTCATACAATATGGCCTATAACTTTGTTGTAATCATGTGCAACTACATGGTAGGTTTGTTGATTATTGGCATTGTTATGGCCTTGATTACGTCCATTTGGTTATCATTGGTTCTATTATTTCTGAGGATTTTGTTGGTTTTGTATCTGCTATTGATACTATTATTATTGTTATATTGGTCATCATTGTTATTATTGTTGTTGATTATCATGTTGTAGAAAGGGATTTTGATAGATTCCCAAATTTTGAGTAGATGTGGAACCTCTATTTTCCAATTTTATATCTCTATTTTCCAACATATTCTTAATAAAATGTTTAATTTTCACACAAAATCACAAATTATGGCCATTAACTCGATGATATTCATAGAGTTCATTTTGCCTGTACCAGTCTAGATAAGTAATACCCTTAGGATAGTGCTTTAAAATAGACCAGTTAATCATATTAGTGGCAGTGAGCTTGTGAAAAATAGTTCAATGGGTTATCCAAGGTCACTAAAGATATGACAAGTAGGCACAGTTCTCTTTGGAGGAGGGGTTTACAAAGGCAAATGTTGTTGTATTTGTTGTGTTAGTCTAAGTTTTTTTGTTTACTACATTTGCTGAAGAGGTTATTGGTTAGGAGTAATTTGCATATGTGTCATAGGCTAAACAAATAGTGTTTGCACCATTTATACATGTCATGACTTAGTCACTCTGTTCCCCACAACATTTTTGTTGTGATTGAATTGCTTATGTTTGTCATAATTTCTAGACTATGTTGGTTGTGATGCTTGCACTTAGACTTGGTTCTAATTCTATATATTATAATGGTTTTAGTTTAGGTTTCTAATTTGATGAAGTAATTTTAATGATCCTTTTGTTAATAAGGGATCTTTGAATCAAAAGACCTTTATCAATGATCTCCTTGAAAGTATACACACATTGTAGCTCCAGATAGTAAGATATCTCACTTCGCAAAATTTTGGTAAACACAACAACTAGTTGCTTATATGGTAAACCATGGGTGAATCTGCTTGCAAGTGATCTCCATCATTATAGATAACTGGCAAAGCTTTCATTTGCATTTTTTTGTCTTGCATCAAATCTAACAATGAAATCTCATGTTTGAATTATAGGAGAAGTGTTACACAAACTTGTATGAAATATCATCAAAATTAGAAACTAAATTCTTAGGCAATTTCAAAAAACACTCCAAATCTTGTCTTTTTAAACTCCTTGGAAATAATATCAAAAGGTATATGTCTCTATAGGCCTCTGGCTGACAAACAATTAAAAATTCAATTACGTGGGCCTTGGGGTCACCTTTTCCCTTATATTTATCAAACTTTGGTGGTTCATACCCTAGAGGAAATGGTATCTATAAGTACCCCATGTTGAATGGGTAAGAATGCATGACATCCAACTTAAAAATTTTGGTATGTTTCCCAGGTTTGATGGCAGTGATTGTATCCTTAATTTATTATAGCTCTTGTGCAAGGAAACCAGAGGGAACATCGGCTTGAGGTGGAAGCTAGGTGGTTAAAATTGGGTTAGTTTGACTGGGTTATAATGGAGGAATTTGTTTGGGAATGTTAGATTAGTTAGGGAATTTACCAAGAATATGCATACATGGATTAGGATGTGAGAATTAAAATTGCACATGTTATTGTGTGATATTTTGGTTAAGATTGGGTATGTGGGCTTGGTTTTGGGGAAATTATGGTTGGGATAGAAGGATATGGCTGGGAGTTAAATATTATGCCTATTGAGGTTTATTAGGGACTGGATACCAACTATTCAAACCTTGATGATTAAGGGGAACTTGTGAACCAAGGCCATGTCATTGAGTTGGTGGCACATTTGGTGTGAAAGGTAATTGTTGTTGAATTGATACTTATGAAACACTGGAACCTCTTAGTTGTGTGAACCCTTGTTGAGAAGTATATGCATGTTAAATGTTTGGCATTTGTCAATGACCAATATTTTTACATTGTTAATTATACATCATTTATGATTGCATTGATATGTTGGTCTGCGATAGAAAAGGTATGTTCATCACTACTTGGTGAGGTAGAACATTGGTTTCCCCTTATTGAGGTGGCAGAATGTTTTGCCTCTATTTCATGGGTACATTGGATGGTGCCTATAATATGGAATGTTATTTATCACTTGCTATGTTGGAGTATCATTTGTCACATTTTGTTGAGGCATGGCACTGGTCATTGCTTGACTACTTAATCCTTGAGATTGGGTGATTGAAGAAGCAGTTGGTTGAGGATTAGAGGTAGTCGATTGAGGTTTAGAGGTAAAAGTTAGTACTCCTAAAATTTACGAATTACTGATGGTGTTGACTAAAAGCACATTTTGTTTTGAACTAGTTATTTGTGTATTCACACCACTTTGGTCTAGATTGGATGATACTTGTGTATTGTCCACAATGTTTGTCTCATTATTCTACATAGAATAAGAAGATACTTCTTTGTTGGTTGGATTATTAAACATGTCTATAACTAAATTACTTCATGCAAATGGGTCTATACCCTAATTTTCTTATCTAGTCAATTTAATTAAAACTCCCATTGAAGGAGCTAATTCAATAAGAGGATCATTTAACATGGTCATATTTTTGAAGTTGCATGCTAGGTTGAGGTATGTTTGGTATGTTGTTTACATCTAAATGAAGTGGTCCTCTATGAAACCCTTTCCTATGACAAGTATACAAGGATCCTAATATGGCATCGATACTATAGTGTGAGGATTAATAAAAGAGGCTTGTTTGATGTTCTAATTATAAGACATATTATAAGGCCCTCTTACTAGACTTGGCAAGTTTTTGTGGGAAATTTTTTCTAAAAACTTAGCCCCTACCTCTACAAATATGATTAAAACTTCATCCTTGTTCGATAACAAGTGATGATCAAACAAATAAGGGTCATAGGTTGATGGCATTATAACATGGTATAGTCGATATTTTGTGTGTTTTGAAATCGAAGGTACATTATCTAGGTATCATGTCATTTGTTCTTGGTCCTACTCTAAGTATGGAGGCATGTGAACCAAATAATGGGCCAAAAGGTCTTGGCTTTGTTCCCCCATTTGAGTGTTATAAGTTGGATAAGGATATGTCTCACAAACAACATCATCTCCATAAGGGTCTTGAATTAAGTCTTCTTGTGCAACCATATTTCCATATGTTGGATTGTACATGACACCACTACATGTATAATTATACATGGTCAAAAAAATGGTGAATGTTCGTGATAAAAGGGTTAGAGTTTTACAAAATCTAAAAAACAATGTCTAAAAAGATAAAAGGTTCAAACTTAATCTAACTTGGTCAAATAATGGAGATGTATCTCCAAAATATCTATGCTAAGACTTGGTAAAAATAGTATAATGTCAAATGGCTAATGTTAAATGTCCCATACAAATAAGGTTAAATGGATAAACTAAAAACAAAATGCCAAACTCTAGGTTTAAAGTGTTCCAAATAGGTCTAATCTAGGAAAATAAAGGTTTTTAGGTCTTTTGGCCAAACGGGATGTTAAAATATAGGCTCAAACAAGGCATGTGCTAGGAATTTTAGCTAAATATGGTGTCAAAATATAGACTTTAAACAAAAGGATGATTTAATCTAACAAACTTGAAACACTTTGGCAAAGACTAGGCACTTAATTTTAAAAATGAACTTGATCAAATTGGCATAAGGCATAAAATAAAAAACATTTGGAGTTAGACTATTTCTCCCAAATAAATTCACAAACAAATAGTTTTCAATTTTAGGTAATGAATTAACCTAAGTTACGCAACTCAAAAGAGAAAGATCGGTATTTAAGTCCTAATTAGACAAGGCCTAAATAGAAATGAATCAATGTTTGAATTCTAACTTGTCAAATTTAATTAAAAAATAAACTTAGGAAAACTAAATTTCATTTGATTAAATAAGATAGATAAAGGTGAACAACATAACAACACTAAACAAAGATCCTAACAAGACACATGTGGTTTGGTTTCAAAAATGGAAATTTGGACATAAGACAAGACAAGTCTATGAAACGATTTGAGAAACGTAATAACATTATCACTCTCTAAAGGTGTAAAAAAAGGTTGGTTTCAAGACTCCAAGGCACAAACTTGAAATTATTTAGGTATCATAATGTTACCCATTTCAAACTTGTGACACACTCAATGTTTTTGATAAAAAAACTAAGGTAAAAATAAGGTGTCAAATGGAAATCATAACACCTCCTCAAACAACAGAGTGGAGTGGACATAAGACTCATTTTTGATGTGGCATAAACAAACAAAATGTTTTTAGACTCAAACAAGACTAAGTAAGATAAAAAAACCAAATACTACTAAGTAAATCATCTTAAGCCCTAAAACTGACAAAGTTACATCGTATCATTGAAATCCATCTATATACATGATCTTGGAAGGATTCTAAGTGTTATTCCAAAAATAAAAGTGCATGAAGTGGTAGGGTTATTACACCCCCTTATCCCAAGATATTATACAGTGACATGGACCTTTAGGCTACTCACCTTGCATCAATAATATTTCCATGGTAAGTGGGGTTATTTTAAAACTTAAATTTTTTACCATCTAGATCATCCCAATTATGGATGACACTAAATATGCATCACATCAATTGATTTCATACCAATTAACTTACTATGCAATGGTATATTCCTTTGTATAATGATCCCATCCATGGATTACTTAGTAGAATCCCCTGGTTAACTAGACCTAACTTAGGTTTTCATTATGAAAAGAGAGGTTAAACACTCAGCCCCCTAGCTCTCATAATATGCATACCTTAATTTGAATACCCCATCATGGATCAGGGTTGAAACAATGCCGAGATATGAAACCCTGGGTCAAATCTTCCCTAAAGAACTCATGAAGAAGCTATGAACTCCCCTTCATAAGCTAATTGCATGAATTAAAACTAAGCAAAATGACTTTATAGGTTGTTTTTAGATCACTAAAATCATGTGGGTTTTGGGGAGAGTCTAGACAACATTCTTTTCACACCTTGTACAAAGGCACAATTACATTGAAAATGTGTTTTTGGTCACCTAAGTTCCCTGAAGGGGACAAGGGGAGAGCATACACACACTCTTCATTTTGCACAAAAATACACAAGTAATAAACACTTTCAAGAATTTACAATCTAAGCAAGTGTTAAATTTATACACCAAATTTGAGATGTTTGATAAATTTTTTAGCCTCTTGGATTATTTACAAAACTTATAAGAACCTTGAAAGAACAAACTAGGTAAAAATATATATGTTCCTTTTAAGCACCAAATGGAAATTTTCAAGACTTAACCATTCTATTTAGGTACCAAAATGAAATGTTCATGAATTAGTAATTATAAATTTAGGTCCTATTCCTACCTTGGCCCTACAAAAATTAGAGGGTTTCCTTCTACTTTAAATCACATTTATGGATGAGCACACAAGACTTAAAAATTAGTTCTCGGGTTTCTCTATGTTTTTACACATAGATCGGCATCTATTCACATAGTGATTGACATTGATCTATATGAATCAACATTGTTAGATATGAATTGACATCAATTCTTTCCTATCTATAAAAACAAATGAAATAGAATACATTTTCTTCACAATAAAAATGGTTAGCAATATGAATATAAATCCAAGAAATAATACCAACGCTTACAATAAAATGATTAGTAAAATGATATCTAGGCCCTTTAAAAACAAAACAAACTCTAGAAAGCTTAAGATAAATTTGAAAAACATGTTTCTATCATGACCTATTTATATACATAGGGATGGGCATCGATTCGGGAGAATAAACATCAATTTTTGAAAAGATCAGCGGCGATTCACAGGTAAAATAGAGTGTTGATAAAAATAGAATACATAAAAACAAAATAAAAATTTTAATTTTTAAGACATTCAATCATTCATTCAAAAATTTGTGAGTTGTACTTTGGTCTCCTTGATATGTGGGATGCTTTGGATACCACTGAGCATGCCATTTATGATCAAGGAATCCAAGAAGGGAGGTTAGATCAAGTGTAACAAAACTTGAATAAAAAAAACTAACATGCTAACACTTACTTGATTAGATCATAGGGGGAGCTTAATGAACAAAACCAATTGAAAACACAATTAAAATAAAAGGAATGATATTTCCATTACCTTGCTTGAATGTTCCAAATGATTCATTATGTGGATTGCTCGGTTTATGCTCAAAGAGTCTTTGACAACAGAGTTTTCTTTGCTCCTTCTCTCCTTGGCACCATTGTGGTTTGATATGGCTTATGCTTTCTTGGTGTCACTTGGCTCAATATTTTGGCATTATAACATTATGTATATCAATCATGCTACAAAACTTGTATTATAACTCTACTATTTTTAAGCTCTCTTTTAATAGGCAATGGCTTGTATTTATAGGCTTAGGATCTAACCCCAACTCAAGGTGAGTTAAAGTGTAGTTTAAACATGAAAAGAGTTAAAACCTAACCTAACCTAAGTGAGTCAATTAACCCCAATAGAGTTAAAATGTGTCAATAACTCATGATTTACAATGAATAGGCATAGGTGAGATATTTTTGAGATATTTTTAAAGGCTTGACAACTCACAAAAGGTAATCATGAAAAGCTAGGATATTTCATATTTTTGAATTTATTTTTTTATGTATTCATTAATTACACATGGATAATTCAAATAGGCTTTCAATTTATTTTAACATATTAATTAGTTTTGATTGGCCATTTATCTCTTTCAATATTTGATTTTATGTCTATATGCCCCATTTAATAGGTCCATAGGCCAAATTGCATACAATAGAGTACCTAAATTAGGCATGCTTAGAGATGAATTTGTGAGAGGTTATTATTTCATATGATATAATACCTCAATTAGGGATGCCTCAACATGTTTTAAAGCTTTTATAAATGATGCAAAAGTAAATTTAGGACGTTCAATGATTCCTAGGCTTAATTTGCGAAGGTTGGTAGTAATCGGTCTGAAGTTCAATATAAGGTCATTGGTGGATAATTTTAGGTGTTTACATGTAGAATTTATAATACTTATTATTATCTCATCCTCTAATTCTCCCACATGATCAGTGATTGTGACCATATCTAGAGAGGATACACTATCACATTTTTCTTCAGGTTGATCTACCCATAACTATTTTATAAGATTGATTAATGGTTGTGCAAGTAGATTTAGATAAGTGTGTTTAGATTTAAGATTATTTGAGATGGTCATATATCCTTATCTAAAATCAATCAAAGCTTCCATTATTGATAACCAAGGCCTTTCCAGGATCAATGGGTTACCAATTTTTTTGTTTTTAGGCCAAAAAGTAGTAAAATCAATAGGGTACTCTCGTGAATCTGTAGTTAATGTTATATCTTCAATGACACCTTATGGTTTAGTAGTGGAATTATCTTTCATCTGTAATATTTTGGTGGTGGGTTCCATATCTATTAGAGAGATATTTTTCATGGTTTCCATAGTCATTACATTAATAACATCTCCTAAGTCCACTAATACATTTGGTATCTCTTTCTTTCTAATAATTACAAAAATGACATAACTTTCTAGGTCTCCATATTTGGGTAAAAGTATTTTACCTACTAATAAATCAACAAGCTTTCCATCTACCTATATAGTCTTTGGATATTGTCTTTTCCTATTATGTGTCTTAATACACAAATTTTTGATCACCGATTGAGTTCTAGAATGTCCCTAATGGCTTATAATAATGAAATTTCTATATTGAGTTTTTTTAGTTCCTAAATCAATTCAAACTCCTTTTTATCTTCCACTACCTTCAATAATTATAGAAAGGGAACAAATAGATTATTTGTGGTGACTTCTTATGGTTTTTTAGGTTTCTCTTCTAGCTCTTCTTCTTTCACTAATTGAGTCTTTTGAATTGCTTTTTCATGAGGCATTTCTATGATGATAATTTGAGGTTCTTGTAAAAAATTTCTTGACCTAAGAAATATGTCTTCACATTAAATAACACCTACCCCTATGTTTTCACCTTGTTCATTTACATAAACCTACCTATTCTTTAGATTTTCTACTGGCTAGATAGGTAGTTGAGACTAGTTTACTTACTCTATAGGGGGTGCTTAAGTTCCTTGAGGAGCCATCAATGCTTGTTATTATGGAAACCTTCTTTGTTGTTGATTATAATTTGGGCTAAGATTACAATGTTGATTTACCCATGGTTGATAATGACCTTGGGGTATCTATTTTGTTTGAAAAATTTGGGGCATCATCTATGTTTGTGGCATCCATTCTTGGTTTCCCCACTATGGTGGTGATGCCCAAACTTATAGAGGTGCATGCCATTATGGAAAAGGAATCCATGAACTGTTATGTTTGATTTTTAGAGAAGGTATTTTCTTGCCTTTGTACATATTTTATCTCCTATATTATCTATATATTATGTTTGAATGTGTTCTTAAGAGTATAAAGGTGATTATAATTTTTTGTGTCATGATCTTGACATCACATATTCCATAAATTTCTATTTTATCTAGATGATAATCTCTGAGTTCGTGTTTTAGTATGTACTTTAGAGAATATATTTATAGTCTTTCAATGTTAAATTTATCCTTAGATTTAAATCTATCTAATGTTGTGTTTATTTGAAGTACTATATCTATTTTTAAATTTGCTAATTCCTCCATGAGTTGACTTACATCACTAGATTTCTCTAGTTTTTCTCCCCTGTTGTTAGGGTTTGTCCTAGAGTAGTTGGTACATAATCGTGTAATCTCTTAGAAGTCTAGTTTGGTAATATCTACCTTTCCTATTAGATTTAAATAATCCATAGAGGAATCATCCAATCCTTTAAGAAAAATAGTTTTGATCACTTCCTTGAATAGCTCATATCCACACATGTTGTGGGAAAAAGCAAACCAATCTAGATAATCTTAAAAGTTTTCATCTTCATTCTATTTTATCTTGAAAAAATATTCTTTTCTATCATTGAACCTATAGTAATCTCTATATTTATTTATGAATATTGTTTCCATTTCTCTCCAATTGTTGATAGAGTTTCCTGCTAGGCCCATAAACCACCTCATTGCTCCTTCCTTCAAAGTAGAGAAAAATAGTTTCAAATTTTGATTATCTGAAGTGTAATCATACGTTTGATATATAAATTTGAACTAAAAAAGGAATTGATCTAGGTCTTTAGTGGACATACCTCTAAAGGTAGGTAGATTGGATAGGGAAATATTTTTTATTGTTGTTCGATCATCATTCTCAAAGATAATAAGGTAAGAGAAAGTCCTCTTAGGAGGATTTATTTGAAGTTTTTCCACATGAACTATATTCTCTCCCATTGTAAATAGATTTATATTGAGAGGATGAGATCCTTCAAGGTATTTTAGGTTTTCATTATTTGAACGTCCAACTTTTGTAGAGGATGATTCTTATATATCTTGGGATGTACTTCCAAAAGACTTGCTTATTTCTTTCTTCAAGCTTTTTGTATTTTCTAAAATTATTTTGATTCTCTCCTAAAGATCAGAATATTTTGGAATAAACCTTCCTTTTGAATCTCTTTACCTACTCATATACCTATATTTGATAAGAGAGTAATTTATTATTATTATTTTTTTACTATTAGATTAAGAGTTTACCTTACTAACACTTTTTAAGAATTCCTTGAAAATGATACTAAAAATGATGGGTGTCATTGTTACCCCTTTATTTAACCAATATATGTTGGTGTCATTTCTTGCCAAGTCTAGTGTTCAAGGTTGTCTATAGTAAGGTATTTATTGGATTCAGCTAATAGTGTTGGTTGGGGGTTTTTAGTGTTGATCTATCCTGAATTTCTATTTACTAATGTCTAAACTAATGCTTGAAAGAAATATACTTACTTGAAATGTAAACACACTAAACTAAATTAAATACTTTTAAATCAATCACTTAATGATGTTATAAATTAAACACACTAAAATTCAATATCAAAGTCACATTTCTAAGCTAAATTGCAAAATTAATATTGTTGAAATTGAAAAAATCATAAATGTTTGTTCAAATCTTAAAGCATACACATTAACAATCTATTCTGACCTCCAGGTTATTAATCTAATCACACACAAAGAATTTATATTAGTTATAATTAAATAATAATAATAATAAATAAATTATAAATACCAAGAGTACATGTCATGTCTCCTTGGGGAGTGGGCCCTTGCTCACCTTGGATTTAGAGTTAAATCAACTCAATCTTTAGAAATCTTTCTTAATGCATAGAATGAAAAATTATTATACTAAAAAATGTTATTGTATTCAAAATAACAATTCTTATAATATTTTATTACCTACAGATTGAGCATGAATCTACCTTTTATTGGATGCAAAATAAACTATCTAAAAACTAGGTAACAACTTAACTAACTAGAACAAGACGATATTCAGAGAGATTGATTTATATGGCCAAAATAGAGAAGATAATTGCAAAAATATCCACATGCATTTAGGAATATCCTTGTGGGATTTATCACTACTTCTTCTAACCATATCTAATCACTAAATATTACATACAATATATCCATATCATCTGATCTAGAGTTTTAACTTATATCTACTAGCTTTTAAATTTTGAAAGTTATACATAAATATAAATCTATATATAGGCATATATAAAAATATAAAGTATGTAAAGGAGTCTTAGATCATTATGGAATAGCTGAAAAAACTTCTAAAATGCCTTGGAACATGCTATAGATGAGTTTATATCAAGTTGTGAGAATTTAGAGTGTGACTGTCAAAGTCCATAGCTTGATTATCGTAATCCATAGCTTGACTATCATAATCTGTAGCCTTCTATCAATGTCCATACAATTCTTGGAAGAATCTAGAGTTGTGATCTTATGATCAGTTTGTACTCATGAAACTTCTTTGTTTTTATTAGATCATAACAAAACTCTTATTTAAATGACACCATACATGTACATATCAAAATATGGAAGACTAAATATGTAAATAGTTAGAACATCATGCAAAGAATGCTAACTTAGACTCACATAAATTTATAGAGATAAAAGCATTCATTTTCTACCTTAGGCTAGTTATAAACCCTAAGACTACATGAAATTCTCAACTCAAATGACATATTTATGGCTATGAAAGATGATATATCATGGCTATAATGAGTCATAGTGTGGACTCATCAAAATTGTAGGATACCAATTAGTTTGGAGAGGTTGGAAGACAGGGTAGTCTTTAGACCTGATATGATTTTATAAATGGAGGAAAATGTTAAAATAATTAGGCAAATATTGGTTGAGGCTAATAATAGGCAAAAGAGATATGTTGATCTGAAGAGAACAAATAGGTAGTTTGTAGTAAATGATAAAGTATTTGTGTGAGTTAATATGCAAAGGAGCTTGATTAAATTTGGGAAGTCAGCAAAACTTTCACTGAGATATGTGGGACCCTTCGAGGTTTTACAAGTGGTTAATCGTATAGAATAAATGATAGCATTGACACCATCCCTAATCTATTACATAATGTCTTCCATGTATCTTATCTTAATAAGTATATAGTTGATCCTTCACATGTGTTAGATTGGAATGTTTTGTAGGTTTTGGATCTCAAAATGGTCACGATAGAATCAATTAGATTAATTCACACTCACAATATTTGTTTGCATAATAGAGAAGTGTCATAGTGTAAGGTCTTATATGACTAATACTCTAAAGATAGTGCTACTTGGAAGGATTATGATGAGTTCTATAGGTTATTTTCACATTTGTTTCTTTGATTTGATGCTAGATACTATGTTTTATTTTGTTAAACTCTATTTATTATTCAGAACTATTATTCAAATAAGTGTCATTGAGATGATGATAGATTTTAGGGGGGAAGGTTGTTACATCTCAATTATCTTGATAAACTAATTTACCTAATTATCCATTGATTAATAAGGTTGATTAAATTAATTTTTTATAACTCATATGCTATTATGGGATAGACGTATGTTACTTATATTTCATGAGTTTATTATTTTGAGATGATAAATTATGGATTTTATACATAATGATTATGTTATATTTATACTTATAGAATTTTTTTATATGTATCATGATATACTTGACTAACTACCTTCTTATCATGATATAGATGTAGGAGAATCCATCCCTTAGAGCATGATGGAGGGGGAACATCATCGGGGAGGGTGGCATAGATGGAGATAGTGAATGATGATAGAGGAATTGTTAAGACCCTTGCATACACCACGTTCAATTAAAAATGTTATATGCATCATGTGTTTGGATTATTAGATATTAAATTTTATGTGTTTTAAATGTTAGTATAAATCTTGTATGAGATTACATTTTGTATCTAGATTCAGTACTAGATATTGTAGTTAGAATACAAGAGGTTACATTGCTTATGTTTATCTATGTCTTTTGAGAGTAAATCAAATAATTGATATCTAATTGGTATTATATATATAGACTAGTATAATATATTATAAAATGTTGTTGAAATTTTAACTTACTATTATTGATATTCAAGAATATCAATATAAGTTAAGTTATTAAATTAAAATAAGACATGTATATAGCCTATATATATACACTAGTAATTGATTAAGTAATTATCTTGTTATAGGAATCAATTATAGATTAATATATCTTTTGATAAAGAGATAATTACCTTTGTTTTATTTTATATTCAAGGATATTAAGCTATCCTAAAAATACTAGCCTAGAGGTAAGTCCAATCTAAACCTAGTATTTGATTACCATGCGTGAGACTACATTAAAATTAGAAGTAAGGATATCATTATTTTAAGGATTAATGTAGAATTGAGTAGTGGATATACTCAAGGACTTAAAATGAAGTAATCATGCAAAAATTGTTAAACAAATTAAATGTCTTATATTATTAGAAAAAGTTAGAAGAAAGAGAAATTAGGATTTTTAGTCAGTTTAATAGAGAAGATAACTTCATATTAGTGGAGTGTAGAAGAAAATAGGGATATTATGTATGGACCATGAAATAACATGAATAATAACATGAAAATCTAGATTGGAAGGAGGTCGGTGAGGAAAAAGAATAAGTAGGAGTTATAGAAGAGGAAGGAATAGGTGATGCAAAAGAGAAAAGAGGAAAGGCTCAGAGAAATAAAGCAAAGGGAGATTCAAGTTTTTGGAGTTTCAAACAAGAGCATTTAAAAGGTTGGTTTTTTTTTACATTCAAATGAAAAAAAAAATTGTGTGATTTATTATATTTAGGGTTTGGTAAATAGATTAAAATTTCAAATGTATATAGGCTTAGCCTTGTGGATGGATTAACCATCCACAAAGCTAACCCATTATCCTCAAATATTAAGAATTTTGTTTGAGAATGGAATGAATGTTAAAATTTTAGGGTGAATTGAAGTATTAAAGATAAATGGCATACTGACCTATTTCAGGAAAACAAAAACTTAAGGAAATAGTTACATTTAAATAAATACAGAGTTTTGATCAAACATATCCATATACTTGGTTGTAATATGAGAATAGTGAGTTATACTTATTTTAGGAAGATGTTGACTAAGTCATTAAAATTATAGATGAGTTTATCTTTGGGTAATAGGGTACTGAAGTTTTATTTCAAAGATATTTATAGCGACAATCAAAACATAGGCAAAATAGAGTTCTATTTGTGTGGGTTTTAGTTTTAAGAACCTTTGGAATGCCTTGGAAACATGTTTTAGACAAGTCCATAGAAGTTATGGAATTTCATAACTCGACTATCAAAATATTTAGCTCGAATTTCAAAATCCATAGCTCGAATATCAAAATTTGTAGTTTGATTGTGAAAGTCTGTAGCTCGACTTTGAAAGTCCGTAGCTATCTTCTAAGGTTTATAAAATACCTGGAAAAGTCTAGAGCTTTGCTTAGAATGATAGGTTTGTGTCTAAGGCCCTTTATTTTCTTCATGGGATCATATCAAGACTCTTTTTTAGATGTTATCATAGCTGTACACATCAAAAATGGAGGACTAAACATGCAAATAGTTAGAACATTATGTAAAGAATGCTAACTTAGACTCACATAAGCTTAAAGAGACAAACTCATTCATCTTCTATCTTATACGAGTCATAATCCCTAAGACTACATTCAATGCTCAACCTAAATGGCATATTAATGGCTATGGCAGATGATATTATGGTTATAATGAGTCATAGTGTGGACTTATCAAACTGTGTGTTTTTTATATAAACTAGTTTTTATTTATGAATCAACTTGTAATCAGTGAACATAGGGAGTCAAACACATTATGGTTGAAAATATAAATAATGAACTTTATATTTAAGTGGAAAACATATTCATTGTGCTAAAAAAATTATTGACTATTTCTCCACAGTATTTGATAAATTAGATTATTTAATAAATGACTTAAAATTAGGAATTAGTAGAAATATGAAATTGAGAATAAAATAGAGCATTGTTGGATTCATTATTTCTGATGTTAAATTATTTGAGGAAAAAGGTTTTAGAATTATGTTTGTCCTCAGATTTTTCTTGGAAAATTTATCTCTTTTAGGCTTTAAAAATAATAATGAAAATTTTTTGTTAATAATCAGAATGTTAATTTTATGTTAAATTATATATATTATGGGATTTATATAATATAAACATATAAATATACAAAATACACATATAAGAGAACCTATATTTATAGAATAGGTAGCGTTCTTATAGTTATTATTGTGACTGATAAGCTAAGTCATGAAATACCAAAGGATAGGAAACTATAACTATACAAATGTAACCTAAGTTCCATAATGGATGAATATGTGAATGCTGATAAATCTTAATGAAAATTGTGAATGTTGGTTATATTGAGTGGTATGAATTTTATGTTATGAAAATGTTAATCTGTGTGCTTAACATTTACTAAAGGAAAATAGACTCTTGGAATGACTTGTGTATGATACTCATATGGTAAATAATCTAGCTTATCATAGATATTGTTTATGAGATAAATAATATAAATGAGGTTCATTCATATGTTTGATAAACTAAATGTATGTATGGTGATTATTTATGTAATTAGCATGAGTTTGTACATACCATTAGAAATAATTACATGAAATTTTTGGTTATAACTATAAGTTAACCAAATCTACCATTAATGATTCTAAGTAGTGATATGAACTTCACTGGCTTAGTTAGCGTCACCAATTCTAGATGAAGGTAATCAGATTAAATGGTGTGTATGAATTTGACTGATCTTAGAGATCATATATTATTTGAAAATTTTGGCCAAAGTAATGTTTAGATAGGCATTATCATTTCATATGTATGATTTACATGCTTGTGCAATATCATGTTAGAACACATTTCCTTATGGTACACATCATGTAGTAGAAATCTTACAACACAAGGGGTACTAGCATGTCTTTTTGGATTCTCACACCATCTCTATCTACCCATTCATGAAGGGAGGTCCATTTCCTATTTGGGATATTTTACACGGGATCGATGGTCTATGGTTGGTGTGGAAAATTTCTTAGATGATGCTCTCCCTCCCTATTGCAATACCTAGGAGACTACACTTGAGAATATCAAAGATATAGGATTTAGTGTGACTTGATCTCCATGGAGCATTGTATCTATTATTGTACTTATAAATTAAAGGTGTCATGTCTAAAAGAAATGTAATTGATTATTATTATACATTAATAGTAAAATTTGTGTTATTATACCAGCAATGGTTGAATTTTATTATGATTACTTTTCGTATGCAATTATGATTATTGACATAAGTTGCTAATGATTACTAAATATTATTGTTATATGTTTAAATAAATTTAATATGTTGGTTAATATGTTAAAAATCACTAATTAGATTCTTGTGGGGTGATATAATGTAAGAATAAGTGTAAAGTGTGTGTGTGTGTGTGTGTGTGTGTATATATATATATATATATATATATATATATATATATATATATATATATATATATATATACTGCATTATTCTAGTAAATCCTTATGGGGATGTTACATATTGTGTTCGATATTATTCCCTTTGTGATATGCTATCATATGAAAATCTTGATAGAGTTAGGATAAAATGATATACCCCCATGAAAATTATGCAGAGTGATCATACATATCTCATAGCATTCCAATAAGTCTAGTTTGAAAGAATCATCCACTCTTGTCTGGTAGTATAAGTCCACTAATAAAAGCCATCAAAATCATAACTTCTTGGGGAACTCTCCTCTGTACTAGTACTAGTGGCATTGCTAGAGGCCCTATCACTACTGATCCTACCCCAAGGTTTATAGGTCAATCCAAGTTATCGATTGCATTTGTATATATAGTCCCCTCCACTACCTCAAGTTCATTGATGCCAAACAAGTCCTCTAGCACTGCTAATCAGTCTATTGACATCTAGGTGATCCTTCAGCCCTGGATAGGCACTTGTAATATCACATGGACATCCTCCAAGGTCACTATGGCCTCCTCAGGTGAAAAATGAAAAGTGGATTTCTCAAAATTCCAACTCTATACAAGTGCCAATAGATAAGCTCAATCCATTCAAATCACTAGCAGTCGAGCTAGGTGATATAGTTGTATTACCTCTAGTAGTCCCACAAGATCCTCTATCCATATATCTTATCACTGCATCATGCAAGATCATCCCTCATAATTTTTAATGACCTTGACTCACTTGTTTAATTCACCACACAAGGAACCAAGTCAGTCATTTCTTCATTTTTCCTCTAATTAATCAAGTCTAGTTAGTTTCTTCTAATTTTAGGCCTAGAATAATATTATTTTGGCCCCATTTTCTCTTTCTCTAATTCATTTGGTTTTTATGGAGACTTCATCATTTTTACCATTAATCTCACCATTTATTAGAGTGACCCCACCATTTCCATGACCATCTCGTTATTTTCCTTTACTAGTTTGTGAACTCATTGATCTATAGGGTGTTCTCACCATTTGGTAGGGCGACCTCATTATTTTTTGTGATTTCACCCTTTGATTTAGTGACCCCACCATTTAAAAAGGGATTTAATTTAAAATTGGTGAGGTATCTAATTTGGCCACAACCTCTTTGTTTTGGCCTAAGATCGTGCTAAAAACCCCATGATCTTATGATTTCGTTAACGACCTCACCAATTTCATAATTCTTCAAATGATGAGATTACCTAAGTTCATAATTGTACCTATTAATAAATACATTAAATGTGAAACTCAAAAACCCAAAATGGTATCTATTGATGCTTCACTCCCTTTTCATCATTGGTACTCTTGAATGCACTCCCCAAGGGGTTGATGATACAAGATATTAGCCATTATATTCATCTCTCTCATGCACAACTCTTAGAGCTCTAAATTTAAATAGTGGAGGTGAAAATGAATGATTTTTTCCCCTCAGGGGTAAAATTATAATAAAATTTTCAAATCCCTCTAGGCTTATTGTTCCCCCATTTATCTTCCTAGGACACTTATTCTCGCCTCGTTTATCCATTTTTCAAATTGATTTCATCTAATTACTCCATTTTTTGGCCTTATTTATTAAATTACGTGATTATATTTCTTATGATCAAGGGTAAACCTATCAAATATTTAATTTTTCTATCCTCCCCTCGAGGAGGCATCATGGGCCACCTAAACACTATTTAGGGCATTTTTTGTAACCCTATTTCTCTATGACTCATGCAAAATTTAGTAAAAAGTGGGAATGAATTTATTTCTTCTAATTATCATCATTATAAGTTACCTTTTTATTCATTTAAATTTTTTTACTTCAACCAAATTTCTTACCATGCCTTCTCAAATAGAGGCAAAATGTAGACATCTAATTCTTATCACTATTGTGCTCAGATTGAAAATTTGAATGACATTCTGTAACAATGCACAATCTGGACCAAAATCATTTAAATTCTATAATTCATCCACACACATCACGTGTAGGTGATAATTTTCACTCATGTATCCTTAAATGGGGTAATGCATTTTATGCAATCATTATCTTCTTCCAATTCACTTCATCTCAAGTTTGTGACCAAGCAAAGTATGGACCATTTAAATGCACTAATTCATTTACACACATATGTATCCCTAAATGGGGAAATGCATCATTTAAAATTTTTATAGTCCTCTTATTAAACTCTATTTAAATTACAACCAATCAAATATACATTTTTTACCATTTTGATTAAACATGCAACCAATTTCCAAGAATTGCAAAATACCAAGTAAAGTTGTTAATCAAATCAAATCAGATTAAGAGCATAAGTGGAAAATCCATCAAAATTTATTAAATATCTATTATTGTAAATTCATAATTCAAAATATTTGGGCCATGACATCACCCATGACATCCTACCAATATGTTGTCAAACACTAGGCATTTATGGAGATAAATATCATGTTTAAGGCTATCTATTCCTCATTACTACTCCTTTATTCCAAAATATTAATTGATTTATCCTTCACAATTGAATTTATCCTTGGCCACACATCTTGATGTCAATATGGATGATCATGGTTGATTCTCAACATTTCTGGAAATGTATAAATAAATGAACCACCATAAAAAAAAGGACAATCTTTTTAGTGAAAACAACCTATGCATAAGTGTTGCTAAAAGAGCTTCACTAATTACTTCAAATTGATCAATCAAGGATCCAAATCCACTATTTCTAGAATATATGTCTGAGGCATTTGCCCAACCACATTGACAAAGACTTAAAACACCAAATCTGGGCACAAACATGTTCATCAACCATCTTTAAAAGAAAGACACTTTGGGAGGGTATTGCTTGTCTTGATTTCCTCATTAGTTTTTTTATTTCCTTGACACCACCCCTTGAGGGATTGGGCTTATCATGTTATATTCTTTATGATTATTATTGGTTTTCCTTACTAATGCATGAATTAACCTACTTTTTAATCTTGATCTACATATACATAATTTAAATTTCAAATTAAATCAAAGCTGATTTGAAATCCATCCATACATCAAAACCTTAATTTTCATCATACTTAGAGAAATTAAAATTTGAGGTATTTTATATGCATCTTTATAATCTTTCTTTATCCTTTGTATTCTAGTTTTGTGATAATAAAGTGCCAATTTAATTCTAGTTTTTATTTCTTCTTGTTTAAAACAAACTTTACTATGTTTTTTATTTTAAAGAGCTAAATGAGGTCCTATAGACCATCATCAGGCTGCATATAAACTATCATGAAGATATAACACGGGTACTATTTATGACTATCAAGTTCAAATGACCTAATCTATCTTGAAGAGACCTAATTGAGTGAAGAAGGCTAGAGACTACTTTGAAAAGGATAGAAGTGTGTGAAGAGATGAAGAAGGAGATCACCATCTATTGTATGAGAAATAAAGGGTTATAAAGGTGATCAAAGGTTTGAGGTGGATGAGTTGGTGTTGATTCATCTAAGGGGTCAGTGCCTCCTTGAAAGTGGGTGCTTGCTAAAGCCTAGTCAAGTTGGTGTTTGGCAAATTGGGGTTGGTGCTCCAAATGAATTTTGTGCTTCACTAAATCTTGATATTTATCTTATAAGATAGTATTCCATTTACATAATTAGTGGGTTTTCTTCCCATTGATAGTTCCCCACTCAAATAATTGTTCTATGTGTTATGCTCTTGTCTCATGCTCATGGCTCTTAATGTGTTTCTAGTTCACTATATTGTTTTGATAATTCATGAACAATAAAGTAAAGTTGTAAAAGTTTTGAAGACTAATTCACCCCCCTTTAAGTCATTGTGCTTCCAACATGATGTCTACATTTTCCCCCTATTTTATAAGGCATGGCAAGATATTCGATCGAAGCAACATCTTTTCAAAGAATGAAAAGGTCACTATAATCAGAAGAAATAAACTTCATTCCCATTTTTTGTTTGAATCTAGCATGAGTTACGAAGAAACAGGGTTACGAAATGCCCCAAACATCATTTGGATAACCCATGATGCCCCTTCGAGAGGAAGATAAAAAATTTGAACACATTTGATGGGTTATGCCCTTGATTAGAAGAAATGATAATCACATTAGTTTTAGTGAAAAATGCTAAAAAATAGAGAAATTAAAAGAAAGTGGGAGGGAAAATAGATAATAAGAGTTAAAATAATATCCCAAGAGAGATAAAATGGAGTAATTATAGGCTTAAGGAGTGGAAATTTTGAAAGGGTTACTATATTTTGACCCCTATGGGTAAAAATAGTTCATTTACACCCCTAGCTATAGTAAATCTAGAGCTCTAAGATTTTTGTGTGAGAGAGCTGATAAAAATGGCCAACATCCCGCACCACTATCACCTTGGAGAGTGAATGAGAGAGTATCAATGACAAACAGGGAGTGGAGCATTGGTAAGTACATTTTTTATATTTAATTTTGTCATTTATTTTATCTATTAAGCATAGGAATGAATTAGTTGGGCGATCTCACCATTTTCTCAATTTGGAGAATGGTGAGTTCACCTAGGAAAATAGAGGAATCACCATGAGATTATTAATTTTACCAACCTTTTAGTAGGATCATGGGTTGAAATTTTGAGGTCACTAGGACATTGGTGATTTCACTTTTTTGGTGTAAATCACCCTTTAAAATGGCAAGTTTGTAAAGGATAATGAGATCACCCTATCATTTGGCAAAAATTACCTGCAAAATGGTAGGTTTATTGCTTTTAATGAGATCATCCTAAAAAGTAGTGGGAACAACATGCTAAATGGTGGGATCACCAAAATAATGGTAAGAATGTTAGAATAAGATATAATAGGACCCAAAGGAGATTAATCTAGGCCCAAATTTAGAAGAAGAGAGAGTGAGGCTCATAGATGATTAGTATAGGCCTCAAAATTAGAAGAATTATGTAAATGAAAAGAAAGATAATTGAATCGATGCCCTATGTTTTATTTTTAGGAATGATTTGGAGTCATCACATCATGAGAGTGGAACTCTTGAGTGTTACGGTGATAGGGGATCATGATGAACGAGCTTGTGGGCATCCTAGTGGTAGTAGACTTATATCACCTAGCATGTTTATCAGTGATTCACATGAATAGAGCTTACTTACCAGCACTTGCAAAGAGGTGGCACTCAAAAACCTCAACATTTCAATTATCAATTGGGGAATCCATGATAATATTAGAGGATGTGTATCATATATTGTGGGTACCAATGCAAGGGCCTAAGGTCACTTGGATGTTGGATAAATGATGGGATATGTTAGATGACCTACTTAGAGTAGTATACATAGACATGGATGGTTGTATAGATGTAGACATAGTGGAGGATCTGGCTTGGCCCCTAGAGGATGGATCAAGATAGGGAATAATTCCCATAGAGATGTTAGTTTTGATAGCTCTTATCAGTGGTCTTCTGCTACCAAACAAGAGTGGATGGTTCTTTCTATTGGGTTTAATTGGCATGGTGTAGGATATGTTTGATCAGCTAACGTGATTTACTATGGGACTAGTGATCTTAGCTCAATTATACATATACATTCACATGATATCATATCGATGAGGGCACAACACATGCCACATCACATTATTGCAGGTATGGGCATGGGAACACATATCCACTGCATATCCAGTGGGGTCTAGATATCATAGGGTACTAGAGGATCCTTTGGCTTGGGGATGGTATTTGATAGGGCCAGGTATATAGGGACACTTAGGAGACTTTCCTTATTATCAGTGAGCCATAGATGAGATGAAGGATGGAGAGTTTATTTATTTCCCCTACTTAAGGACACAATGGATATGGGTAGAGGACTTATTTATGATTGGGTATATGATCACTCCATGTTACATCACAAGTCACCATGACTATGTGGTGGAGAGGTACAAGCTAGATCAAGTCCAACAATAGTTTGACATACAATAGGATGTCTTGAAGGGTCCACACTACTTTGTAAATGTGATGAGGGAGACCAGGGAGTGGGGGCTACCAGTGCCTAGGAATAAGGTGGTTGTTGACTATGGTAGGGTGGTCTATGTATTATGGGATTATGTTGGAGGGGTTTCAGATATAAGGGTTACCAATGCTTATGTTGCATGGTGGATTGGGGTGAGACTTATCTGAATGATGATGCCATTACCTTGGCAGCTAGTCCTATGTTAGATGTAGGTCAATATGAGGAGAAAATAGGGATAGGCCCTAGCTTAATGACAGGGTCAAGTGCCTGTAAAACCATATATCCCATATGTTATACCATTGTAGGTTATGCAGCCACAAGCACAATAATATTTGAGAGATGATGTAGAGATGGGTGAGATAGGTGAGTAGGATGTGTACATAGGGATGCCCCAAGTGGTGATGGGGATATAAGATAGGTTTTAAATGGGTATGGCCCTCTAACATAGGTGAAGGGATATGTTTAGGAGGTCTAGGGCCCTCTAGTATAGGGAGGTACATGGAGGACTAGGCATTGATAGATAGACTCTAAAGGGAGATTATTGCATGCCTCTCAGAGATTGAAGGATTATAAATCATTATGGTTAGGTTGAAGGCATAGTTAGTGATTTCTCAAGGGGATACCACTAGGTTATAGGTTCTTATTACAGCCAGAGATGCAGAGATTGTTGCTTTGAGAGGATAGGTGGAGCAGTTGACTGAGGTTCAAGCCCAGTTAACCACACAAGATATGGAGCTACTAAATTGGTTAGGGAGTGAGATAGATATCATGTGGATAGGGAGAGACTGATATCACAGGTGGAGAGGCTCACAAAGGAGTGATATAAGGCTCATTGATATGAGATAGATACAAGTTCAAGAGAAAGACTCTTTTATGTACCCTTTAATGACTATTTTCATAAATTTAAATCATTCCTTATGTCATCCCATACATTTGCCATGTCATTTGGAGGAAACTAACCAAAAAAATAGATATTTATACAAAGATATCCTAAGCCTATTCTTATCTAGCATCTATAAATAACACATCTATTATTCATATACACATTAAGAGGAACTACCCTAATCCTTTATAATATAAAACTTCTCAAAGAATCAGGCCCTAATCTAAGTCTCAATACCATTAAAAGGTAAAAATAATAGGTTTTCAAGTGTTAAAATCCATATGTAGGATTTCATAGCATGTTAAGATTATATTGATTATAGACATAGAGCTAGGTAGGAGTATTATGTCTGGTTTGGGCCCTCTTTAGAATATTGGAACATAGGCAGTGTTTAACCAATCAGTGGGGGTGGTTGAGGTTAGTTAAACCCATCCCTTATAAATGATTTTTTCATGTCACAATAGTCTCAAGAGTGAAATATAGTGTTTTAATGTAAAGAGAAGGAAAGTATACCTATTAGCATAAGTTTGAATAAATTCCAATACACGTGAGCCATTTATAGACATAGGTGTAGTGATCCAAATTATCATAGATCCAAGTGGTCTCTTGTATGAATATATAATAGTTTAGATTAATTTAGTTACTATAATAATCTAGTCAACAATGGACTCATCCCAGTATGTTTCACATTACTATTCTTGATTTGAATCAATGTAGAGCCCATGTAGATCTATGTTGAAAACTATGCACAGTCACATACCTGCACATATCCTAAACAAGCTAAGTACCCTATATTTTAGGTCATTGCCATAAATATTAAATTGTAATAAATTAGGTTTTTCTATGTTGTTACAATTGAATTTTCTTAATTTAGACATAGCTTATACATTCTGATTAGACTCAATGTTTTTGCTTACTTAGACCACCAAATCCAAAATTAGATAAAAGGTTTCTAATATTTATAATGGAATAATCTTTTTTTAATATAATAATTTAACTTCATAATCATAATTATCATCAAAATCATACAAGTATTTCACATAATTATCATCCAAATAAGGTGTATCATTTAATATCACATTACTAGAATCCATATTAAAAGCTTTGCAAATGAAAGGAGTATGCTAAGAATTGCACAATATTATATAATCACAAACACACCTTAGGGTTTGAAACAAGAATAAATTTATTAGGTTTTAAATATGCCTAACAATACCCAACACAAACCCTAAGAAATGCAACACTAGGAACAAGCAAGGGGGAACCCTAATTAGATGACACAATAAAGCAAAGGTTTAGGAAACCCTAGGCACAAATCATATCTAATATGAAATATAGGAAAAATATAACTCTAAGGGGTGTAAGAGGTCACATGTTCTATAATTATGTATGTAAGAGTGGTTCTACATTAAAATTCATCATACTAGACCATATAATAATGTCCAGTTCATATCAGAATAATTTTACCTAAATAAACAATAAAAATAGACATAATAACAATAAAGGAAACTCATACAATAATTGAAAATTTTAAAACTATGGTTCTAAGTATATTTTTTAATTTCTATAAATATATATATTTTTGGATATTGAAAACATGTCCAAGAATTGAAACAAAAAAAAACCCATAAAGTATTCTACAATCTAAAAACTTTCAAAACTTGACCAAGGCTAGAGTTTTATGCTCCTAGTTTATATCAAGTATTAGATTTTGTATAATCTAATATTTTATAAATTGTGTCCTATTATAACATAAATTAAATCTGACTATTTTTATCCTCTAATATTAGGCTCTAAAAACCTCATTCAAATTCCCATAATTCACTGTGTATCTCCTCTAAATCCTTCTCCTTTCTTGAAACCTTAATCCAATTTTAACACCTTGTAAAAAAACAAAAAATGAAGGGGGTAGACTTGGGAGCCTATACAAATTAGAATACCTTTAGGTAAGAGGTATTGAAAATAATACGCAAAAATAGATGTATCTCAATAGGAAGTTTGATGTAATATTAATGTCCAAACCCTTGTCCTTATCAATGGATATAATAACTAATAAATGATATATACTCTTTCACTAATGTTTGATTTCTTCATTTAGTGCAGGGGTGTTTCTCCACTAAATTAAATCCTTTAATTTTTCACAATAGGTAAATATTAAATTTATCTCCTTGTATATCCCTCTTCTAAATGCACTCATATACTATAGATTTATTGAATTTAAATTAGGGCCTTATTTGCATTCAAGTCCACAAACAATAGGAAATAAAAGATAACAAAAAAAGACACAAACATCAAATATATAATAATATATGTCAAAAGAACCCACAAATAAAATTACCATTAGTATAATACTACACTCTTGGTCAAACCAAGAGTGTGGTGTTATACTTCTTGTAAGACGTAGGAAACTTAGGGGAAATGGGGAGACCTAGAGAAGAGAGATAAAATAGGAAGAATAGAGAGAACTATGGTCAAACATAAAAAAAATAGAGAGGAACATAAAAAACACTTGAATTTAATATTTTTAAAATGAGGCAATAAAAACAAAAGCATGCCACTAAGAGCCTAATTTAGATAAATGATCAATAGGCACATAAATACACTAAAACCTTAGCAATTAACTTGTCATATACCAAAATTAGGTTTCTACAAAATGAGGGAGATATTTTTCTTCCCAACTTGTTGGATTACATCATATAAATCAAATTATTTTTATTCAAGATGTTCTTTTCCTATAAAATATTCCCAAAAGCATTTTTATTTTAGTCTCTTAGATGGGTTTTAACATTATTAATTTTAAAGGTCAGAATAAACATTTTTATAATTGGCTAAGATTATTATTCAGATGTATTTTTCAATGTTTCATCAATTTACCTCTTTATATGTATATTTTTCTCACTATAAACATAGTGTTCCATCTCTGTTATTTGTTTTGTGTCCTTATTTACTTTACAATATTATTGTATGCTTATTTTATTTTACTTAGTTACTCTTCAATTAAATTTTCTAATGCAATGAAATATTTCCAATGTAGTTTTGTAAATTATATATATGTTACAAAAATAATGAATTAAGTTTAATTAATCATAAATAATACATGCAAAAATATAGTAAACAATGCCTAGTTAATATTCCATTTAAATTAGAATAATATAGGTAAATATGGAGAAAAAATAGGGAAATAAGATCTCTTATCTCAATTTGGCACTATATTGAGTTTGATTTGACTTGGCATCCTTATCCTAAATTTACAACACCAAAACAGCTATGTACCTAAAATATTTGATTTTTCTTCTTACCCTGGGATGGCTCCATTATACATGTGATATCTAAAGAGTTCAAGAAAACAAAGTGATTTTAGGGGCATGCATTAGGGGTTAATGAATAATATGAACTAACTATTTATTTGGTTAGCCCACATATGGTGGGGAGTATGATATTGAAAAATATTAAATTACCTAAAGGAAATAACTTCATAAATGTAAATTTTATAACATGGACATAACCATAGATATGTGCTAAAAGTGTTCCCTAATAAAATGTTAACTTTAGATAATGATGAGTATTATAATGATTTCTTAATCGCTCTTAAGTGCTTATGATTTATTTGTGTGTTAATGTATCCCCTTATGTGAAATTAAGAACAACACTTACCTACTTTGTGTGTGATAATTGAATTAAAATTTAAAAAAAAAAATCCCTTTTAGGACTTAAATGGTGTAAATCCTATGTTATTAAAGGGATGAGTATAATAATAATCTAAAATGAAAATTGGAAATAATAGATTTAACAAACCTTTCCCAAAATAGTAAGTATAGAGAGAAAGAACACTTATATGAAATAAAATAGGTTATTTTTTAGGTCAGGAGGCTGAAACAGGCTAGAGAAATATATAGACACCTTTCATTTTGTGACTGTAGCTGAAATCTAGTCATATACAATAGCACCCTTATGTGGATAGTAGTACCATGTGGCACTAGTGTCCAATTATGGCATTAGTGTCCCTATTGGAGGAGATATCTATAACTTTCAAGGAAGTTGAAGGAGGTTCTAGGGGACTTGTAGGTGGTTCTATATTTTCCAAAAGCTCCCCTATATCATTGTTTTAGATAAATATATTATAAATTCCTAATGAGTACCTACACACATGAAACAAAAACCGGATCAAATGCAAAAGAAAGGAAATAATTGGGTTGTGGGATATTAAGATCACGCAAAGTATAACCTCTATTATACTAGACTCTACCTACTGTAGACACCTAAATATGGCCACCAATGACCTCCAACCAGGGTTTTGACCAATTTCCATCTAAAATGCACAATTTGGCCTAAAAACACTCCAGCACATTAAAAGCTTTGAAACTGACGTATTCAAATGCCAATTTTGGCTAGAGTATCATTAAATAGGGTAATGTAATTTATGGGCCAGCTAACTTTGATCAAATCATTTCGAGTCAAAATGCCAATTTTGCACCTAGAGCTCTAGATTGCTCTTTTATATCAAATTTATTTTACAAGACATGTGCCTTTTTTATTTGGTATTGATAACATCCTAAATGGGATAACAGATCTAACACATTAGACATTGACTTTCAATTCTAATCCAATCAAATTTTAGACCAATAACAAGGCATTCTAATCAATTTGAGTAATTTGTCCACAAAATTCTTAATCATGCTTAAGAGATAATTAAACCAAATTAGAGCCTAATTAATAATTTCATGAAAACTCGTTGAATACTTGTTTTTATAAATGAATATTGAATATCTACATCATCAGATGACATCATTTCTTGGGAAGACATTACTAGGCCATAAATTCCACAAATATCAAGATTCATGCCTCTCATGCCTCTTAAATTTCTCCTCTATCCAAAATATTGATGATCCTATTTATGAATTTTAATTGCAAAATTGGATTAATCTTTAGCCACACATCTCAATGTTGAGATGGACGGTTCAAGTTGATTCTAACCATTTGTAAAAATATATAAATAGGAGGCCTTGCCACATGAATTTTAAGATTAGATAATGCAAATTTATAATGCAAAAATAATTCTAAAAGCCATTGCAATTAGTGTTATAATGTCCAAATATTGAGCCAAGCCAAAGCCACAAGTTACCAAGGAGAAGAATAGATATCCAAGCCTCCTTTGATGAAGACTTCATGAGCACAAACCATGCAATCCACTACTACAAGCTAATTTGGAGAATTCAAGAGAGGTAAAAGATTTTTACTCTTTCATGTTTTAGTTGTGTTTTCATTCTAGTATTGTTAACTAAGCTCAACCAAGTAACTAGGCCTAGAGATGTATGTTATCTAGTGTGTTGGTTTTTCAATTTAATTTCATTTTGTCACTAAAAAGATACTAACACCTCTCTTGAGTCAAATTCCTAGTTCCAATAATGGCACGCTCGGTATTGTGACTAAACCGCTAGCGGTTAAGTTACAATAATGTAACTCAAGAAGTTATGGGATTGTCCTATAACTAACATGATTGCTCTATGGAATAGTGGGATTGCACCACTATGTAAACTTGAGACTTCATTTTTCAAAGTTTATTATTCCAATCTTAAAGTAGCTTCATGGCTAAAGGACATACTAAATTTTTTATTGCAAGGCCGACTTAAAATTTGTTAAATCATGCCTTTTTAGACCTCTTTTAAAGGATTAAAATGAATTAGGAATATTATTTTTGGTAGTTAATGAAATATTTGGGTGCTTAAATGAATGTTTTGATAAGTTAGGCTTTTAAATTTACAACTTAATACCAAGGGGTCAAAAAAACACCACCCAATCTTTCAACTTGGGGCTTAAAAATGAACTCACCTTTCCAAGTTTTTTGTATTCAATTAGTTATTTGATCTAATTTGTTTGGTAAAGAGAGGGATGACATGTGTATACTCTTCCACTTGTCCCTTTTAGGGAACTCATGGAATAAAAAGTGCTATTCCTATTGCAAAACTCCTAGTCCAAGACATGGAAATAAAGTCATTTAAAGAACTCCCCAAAAAATTGCAAAAGTATTAGGTGACCTTGACACAACTGTAAAGTCTTTATATTTTATGTTTTTTAAATTATTTTATGCAAACTTGGCTTGTGAGGGGAACTTCATTACCTCACATGAGTTATTTAGGGAATATTTTACCTAGGGTTTCATCTCCCAACACTGACTTCATTTTTCTCCATATTGGAGTTGTACACGAGATGTATCTACACTTTGGACATTGCACTACACTGAGCAAATAGTAGGATGTAGTGGTTGTGAAAAGGACTAGACCTTTTTTCAACAAGCCAAGTGTCATATATACCTAATTTATTTTATTTTGCATCATTTGACATGAAATTCATTACGCAATTGATTCCCCTAAACTTGTAGATCTTAGACAAATCCCCACTTGCCGTAGAAGTATTATTGGTGTAAGGTGCACCTCAAGGTCCATGTCGTAGTACTATCATTTAAGAGAAGGGGGGTATAAAAACCCTACTATATAATATTCATTTACTTTTGTATGAACACTTAAAATCCTCTCAAATGACGTATATTGATGGTTCTAACAATACCAAGCAACCTTATCAGTTTAGGATTTGAGAGTGATTAATTAGTTGTTTTTTTCCTAGATTAAAGTTTTGTTTAGAGTCAAAACTTGGTGTGAAAAAACATTAAAAACCAAAACACATAGTCCTCATTTTCCTTTTAATAAAGAGGCATTATGCTACCCACGTAAATCATCAATTTGTCTTCTTCAAAGTTCATCAAAACTTGGAGTCATATCATCCACTTTGGTGTAGTTATGCGTCCTAATTGAGTTTAGACCTTTGCCAAAGTTTTTTTAAGTCCATTTATAATATAAATTTGAAATTACACTTCATAAGTTCATAAGGTTGATGTGTTAAGTGGATTCACCATTTACACTAAACTTGAGGGAACTTAGGTTCAATTTCCAATTTGGGTTGAAGGTCATTTAAGACTTATGATCATTATCAGCATTTGACAGACTTAAGTCATTTTTTGCTAAACACTTGCACTTTGAGTATATGTACTACAACATTTTGAGTTGATAAAAGTAGTGTTATGCTATCGAATTTATGTGAAACTATCTTTTCCTTAAGATTTTTTGAAACAAGCATTTTATCACATCTTTTGAGTAGTCTAGCATTGTTACGTTGTCTAAAACATTTCAGATATTATTTCATAAGCCGTCTTGTGTAGGGATAAATTTTTTTCCTACATTTTCAAGTTAATCCAAGTGTACCTTTATGAACCTTTGTCTAGCGCAATTATGCCATTCACTTTTGTCTAGCTTATTTGTCAAAAAAACCAAGTTTTATACCATTATTTGTGAGAAAATAAACTATCTCTAAAGTGCATTTTGTTTCATACCTTATACTTATTTGATCTATTCCATGTCCAAGAATCAAATGCCTAGTGTTTGTTAGCAATGTTTCAAATCCATTAGATTAAAACTTTCATCTATTTCAAAGTCTAGCTTTTGACTCCATTTGGCTAAGAGTCCTAGTGCATGCCTTGTTTGAGCCTGGCTTTTGACATCACATTTGGCCAAAAGACTTATCAACTATTTATTTCCTAGATTAGACTAATTTGAAAAAAATTGACCTTATCATTTGGCATTTTTATTTTTGGTTCATTTACTTAATCTTTTTGACTAAGATGTGTAACGTTAGACACTTAATATTAGCTTGTATTATCACAAATCTTTGCATAAACCTTTTGATCCGTTTGAAAAATCTAGACCAATTTTGAACATCATATTTATATAAATTATCCTTTTAGAGTTTGTATAACTCTCTTCCCTTTCTATCATAAATCACTGACTATGGATCTCAACATGTACTCAGACACTCATAGTGGACTCATGTACAATTTGGGGATTATTAATGTGGTTGCACAAGAATAAATGGTGTAAGACCCTTACATAGATTATATTTATTATAATATGGATCCTTATCCCTCTTATAATACTCAATTATGGGCACAAATCCAAGATCCATTGGCTAACCATTTGGTTAATACACCGCCTTATTCAAAACAAGACCAAGAACAAACTGCATAATACCTAGATACAATATCCATAGCTGACAAACTAGTTCTTCAATAGTCATTCTCTACAAATATGCCTTCACATATGATCCATTTTTATTTAAGCATCATTTATTGGAGAACAAAGATTATATTTTGGTTTGAGCCATAGAGGCAGGGGCCAAGTTTCTAGCGGACTTCTCCCATGAGAATGTACCAAGCCTAGTAAGAATGTGCCATAACATAATTTATGATCAATAGGTTTCTTCTAACAATCCTTTGGATCTAGTCCAAACAACATATTAGGACCCTAATATGCCTAACAAAGTAAAAAACCTCATGGAAGACCACTTTAACCAAATGCAGATGATATACCAACCTACCTGAATATAGTACTCAATTTCAATCAGATGACTATGGTGAGTAAACATTTTATTGAATTAGTTCCTTCAACAAGAGTTTTGATAGAGTTAACTGGTCAATATAATCAAATTTCAAACCCATTCATGCAAAAAAAAATTTAGACAACTTGTTGCATATGCTAATTATTGAAGTGTCTTTTGCTTCTATGTAGAAGAATGAGAAAAATATAGTGGATAATGTGCAAGCAACGTCCAATATAAATCAAAGTAATACTAATGCACAAACAACTATTCAACAACATGTGCTTTTAGTTAATACCATGAGTGGATCATCATACCAAGGAATAGGAGCTTCTACACCCTAACCTTCACTACCTACTTCCCAACCTCAACTAGCTGCTTCATCAAGTGTGCAACCAATAGGATTAGGTAGTCAACCAACAACCAATGCCATGCCTCAACAATAGAATGTGATGAATCCTACTCCTCCTCAACAAGTGAAGAGTATTATTCCCCAAAAATAGGCATAATCTAGTATACCAACACAATAGAGGCTGAATATACCTCAATAGGGGGCAACTAATGTTCCACCTCATTAGGCAGTCACAAATATACCTCTTCAGTCACAAACTAGTGTACCAATTCAAAACCAAATGATGACTATCCAACAATGTGTAAATATTGGTCAGTGATAGATGTCAAATATTCAACATGAATTCATTTCTCAACAAGGATTCTTACAACAAAGAGGCTCCCATGTTTCTCAAGTACCTACTAGGCAACAATTGGTTCAAAATATGCCACAATTTCAGAGACAAAGTCTTGGTTCACAAGTTCCCACTTAACAACAAGATTCAATTAGTTAGTATCATGTCCCTTTTCAACCATATTAGGCATAGTATAGTTATATCCCTCTATCCCAACCATAAAATCCTCCAAGTCAAACCTTCATATCCAACCAAAACTAGAATATCACATAACCAAATGTGCAATTTCAAGTACATCCTAATCCACGTATGCATATTCCTAGTCCATTTCCCAACCAAACCAACATACCCCAATAGATATCTCCATCATACCCTGGTCAAAGTATCCCACTTGTGACCTCCCAACCATCTACCCAAACCATGTTCTCCCTCAAACCAATGTTTCTTCCAATTTTCTAGCCAAAAATTACAATAGATGAAAGATGCAATTGTTGCTATTCAAGCTGGAAAATAGACTAAAAATTTTAAGTTGGATAACATATGTTCTTATCCATTCTACATGGATTTCTTACAAACCATTTCTTCTAGGATATGAACAAATGAAATTTGATAAATATAAAGGGAAAGGTGACCCTAAAGCCCATTTAACCGAGTTTTTTGTCACATGTCAACCAGTGGCATAGAGTGATATATACCTTTTGTTGTTTCTAAGGAGCTTGGCTGGACAAGCCTTGGAATGGTTTTCAAAGTTCCCCAAGAATTCAATAACATATTTTGATGATCTTTATGATAAGTTTATGTAGCACTTTTCCTATAATTTTGAACATGTGATTTCATTGGTTGACTTGACACAAGCAAAAAAAAAATCCGGTGAGAGTTTTTCAAGTTATCTACAGAGATAGAGAACCCTTTCAAGCTAATTCACCCACAGTTTACTAGATAAACAATTAGCCGTTATGTTTACTAAAAATTTGCATAGTGAGATAGCTTATCATCTAGAATTATAACGTGCACATACTTTCAAGGAGATAGTTGATTGAGTGAGCCTTTATTAATAAAGGGATCATCAAGCTTACATTAACTAATCAGAATCAAGGTACCAATCAAAGAATTGGATAAAACCAACATCCAATCCAAGTGCAAGCATCACGACCAGCACATGACAATAACCAAGATAGACCAAAGCAATTCAACCACAATAGGAATGTTTTGGGTAATGGAGTAACCAAGTTGCATCATGTCCAAATAGTGAAAAAATAATCTACACCACCTTTTCATCTTACTCTTACCCAAAAACCTCTCCAACCAATGCCACAAGCATAACAACCAAGACTTGTGCAACAAATGTAGCAACCTTTACCATTACAAACCCCTCCTTTAAGAAAAATTGCACCTGATCATCATGTCTTTAAAGACCTCGGAGAGCCTATTGAGTTTGTATTTCACAAACTTACCACTGCTAATCTGATTAGTTGGCCTATACCAAATCATTATCTGCAAGGCATTCCTTATCTTGATTGGTACCATGAAAATGAATCCTATGAATATCATCAAGTCAATAGACATAATTTATGAAGATGTGTGCAAATCAAGAATTTGATTGAGAATATGTTGGACAATGGGGAGATAACATTGGATAATATTGCTTCTACCTCCAATCAAACTCTTGGGATTTATAAAAACCCCTTTCCCCAACATAGCACTCAGTAGTAACATAATAATTAGCAACAACAACAACAACACCAGTTAGTGCAACAACAAAATCAATAGTATCAAAATCAAAGGCTGAACTAGTAGAATCATTAGAATCAATAGAAAACCCCAATATGTCAAAACAATGGACAAAACTAAGGTAACAACCAATAAACCTACCATGTAATTACACATGACTATAATAAGGTTGTAGGTCATATTGCAAGGGGTAGTGTTAAAACCATCTCCATTAATCCTAGATTGAACACTAATCAATTTAGACTATTGTTAAAGAATACCATTCAACCAAATTACATGGATAATCCTTTTTTGACCTAGGACTACACACAGGTGAACCAACAAATTAAGAATTCCACTTTTGGACCTTATACTAATAATTTTCCCTTGCCACATGACCACATACAAGTGCACCAACAATCGAGACTTATCCTATCTAGTCCCACACCATTCCCAGTATTTGTTAGCAATCATGGTCTAGCATCTAATCCTGATTATGCAATCAGAACTTGGAGGTCAAAAATTACTATCCTGGGCCCAAAACCATCTACCACTTTGCCTTCTATCCAACCAATTGTTTAGCCTTAGAATAAACCATTCACCATTGACCAAGATAAGAAGTTTTATATTGTGGAAAAATTACAAAAGACACTAGCATAAATATCTATTTTATATTTGTTGTGAATGTCAAAAATCCACAAGAACATTTTGAATGAGTTTTTAACCCAATCCACTGTTGCCAATGACATAACCCTTGATAAATTTCAAGCTTTGTTTGGACACCTAGCTCCATCCCAATAAGTCACATTCAACCAAAGTGATATGTCTTCCCTTGGCCCACTCCATAATAATCCATTGTACATAAAAGTTTATATAAAGTGGCATAAATTAAAACATGCCCTTATAGACAATGGATCAGGGCTCAACATAGTGTCTCTAAATTTCATCAAGCTTATTGGGTACCCAATGGCAAATCTCTATCTAGAAATGATAATTATCAAAGCTTATGATAATGAGGAGCAAGAATCACAATGCACCATTAGCTTACTAGTTACCATTAGGCCTTTGACCCATGATACACTTTACCATGTGCTTAATCTTGAGTTATCATATAATATGCTTCTGGGAAGGCCTTGGTTATATGAGATCTATGTAGTCCTATCAATGTTACACTAATGTATCAAGTTCTCTCACTCAAGGATGGAAGTAAATATTCTACGAGATTTGTACCCATATGAGCACAGTAAGCACCTCGAGGCTAAGTTTTAAAGCTACAATTACCAATATGGCATGAATCCAAGTTCCAAGTAGGATAAAGGAAAGGCCATACTTATTGATCCTCTATAGGATAACTTCATAGATCCTAATACCTTGGATTCTCTTTCCCACATGCCACCTCCTGAATCTTCCAATTATTTCACCATTTTAGATAATGGCCCAGGGGAATATGTGACCCATGACACCTTCTATATTTCTAATCTTCCTCAGAATTCAAAGACCTTTATAAGACCTAAAGTTACCTCACACATACATTAACAATAAAAGACCAAAGATAAGGGACCTATCATGTTTGTGCCAGCATCTAGCCTAGAACTATACCCTCTTGAAGGGGATGAATCATGGTTGTACAATGACAAGCAAGCTAATTGTTATAAAAGTGAAAAATATCTTATTCCTATTAGGATCATGGAGAGTCAAGACTATGAAGGATGAGGCCTCAAACCAAACCAATAAGGAATGTTGGAGCTAATTTCTATGGCCAAGTATAAAAGACCCTATGGATTTGGATTTAAACTACCTGGGAGTGACCCCACATATCTTATTCAAGTTAGATCACTTGTGACTAGTGATGATGATGCCGACAGCAAAGTAGAGTCCCATCATAGCCTCATCTTTGATGACTTGGCCAAAACCAACTTGTTTACCTCTCTTTCCATTTATACCCTTACGTCAGTCATTTGTAGTAACCCATTACCATTTTATTATCCCCAACTGATAGATTAGGACTAACAAGAATCCAATTTACTAGTTGATGAGTTTCAAAATGATGAGGCATTCTATGATTTTCTTGGCCTTAGAGACAACATTCCATTGGGAGATCATAAATCAAGATTCTCAATCACATTAGATCTTGAAGCCTATTTTGGAGAGTGGGTGAACACCCTTAACCAAAAGCAAATAAATAAAACATTAAGGTCCTAAAGTGAAAACCTCTTTGAGGCACTTTTTGACTAGGGAAAAAGTAAAGATAAAGGCTAGTCTAGTGGTGAAAAATTGCTTCAAACATCATTAGATGGGGGTGTTCATTCTTCTTAAAATTTAGATAGGAAGCCACCAACAATTGACTTGTATATGGATCCGAGTTTAGTTTTGAGAAACAACAAGTGTTTGATCAAATTCTTCAAGATTTTTAACTATTTTTTTCACATGGCTAGATCTCCCATTAGGGAAATCAGATTCATCATGCCTAAGAGAAGCTGAAGAGAAAGTCTTAGCAGAGGACCCTGATATAGTCCAATAGTTCAAGTCTTTGCCTACTATCCTAGAAGACTGTTTGACCTTTCTAGTAAAATATACAATATAATTAAACATCAAGACTCCATCAGACTTAAAATAGATAAAATTAGGCATGTCCTTTACTGAAGAGTAACTTGAAGTCTTTACATCTCTGCTAAGAGAATTTGTAGATATCTTTGCATGGGCTTATTCTGACATGCTAAGTTTGGACCTCACTTTGGTTCTGCACCACCTTGTGGTCAATCCTGATGCTAAACTGATGAAATAAAAGCTACATAAGATGTACCCTTGCATTGTTGTCTTGGTAAAGAAAGAGTTGGAAAAACTCTTATAAGTAAGATGTATCCAATCTATTGAGTACTCAGAATGGATATCTAATGTTGTACTTGTTAATAAAAAGCCTAAAGGAATCAAAATCTATACTCATTTTTGAGACATCAACAAAGCTTACCCTAAGGCGGAATTTTCATTGCCTAATATTGATATGATCATTGACTCCATGACAAGTTATGAAATGCTTTCACTTATGGATGTATTTTTAGGATATAACCATATCATAATAGCACAGAAGACCAACATAAAATAGCATTCACCACTCCAAGGAGAACATTTCATTATCAAGTATGTTATTTGGTCTTAATAATGTCAGAGCTACATATCAAAGGGCCATGACCATCATATTCCATGATATGATACATGATATTTTTGAAGAATATGTCGATGACATAATAGGAAAATCAAAGACCAAGGTCGACCATCCAATAGTGATACATCATATATTTAAAAGACTACAAGAGTACAAACTTAGACTCAATCTAAATAAATGTGTGTTTGGCATAACCTCAAGAAAATTACTTGGATTCATCATGTCTCACAAAGGCATTGAAGTTGATTCTTCCAAAGTTCATGCTATAACTGAGACTCTGCCACCAACCAACTTGAAGAAACTATGTAGTTTGCAAGGCAAGATCTATTCAATTCAATGCTTCATCTCTTAGTTAACCAATAAGTGTCATCCATTTACACATCTTATGAATAAGGGAGTTGTATTTCACTGGGATGATCATTTACAAATAGCTTTTCAACAACTTAAGGACTATCTCACTAATCCACCTATTTTTTTACCTCCTATGATAGGAAATCCATTCTTGTTGTATCTATTAGCTACCGGCAATTCCCTACAGGCACTTTTGGCTCAACATGATAATAATGGAAAAGATAATGTGGTATACTACTTAAGTTGTACCTTGGTCACATATAAACACAACTATGCACCTATTGAAAAAGCTTGTCTAGCCATGGTCGTTGCAACTTAGAAACTATGCCATTACATGTTGAAAAATAAGACCATGGTCATTTCAAAAGTATATCCACTCAAGTATTTGTTGATGATTTAAAATTGTGCTTGATCTTAATCAATCAACAATGGAAAGTTCCAAGCTATGGGACATTGCGGCTTGAAACAACCTCCAGATTTTAGAGAAGCTGGTCTCTTCTTTTGTATCAAGTGTTGGGGAAAAGGGATAGGAAATTAAAAAGAAATGCAAGTGTAGGAAATGAAACCTAACTATGGTGATGCGCCTGAATCTAATCCTAATCCTAACTTGAGCACAGTGAGACTATTATAGGATTCAATTACATTTAAGAGCAGACAAGTGCATGATCAATGTAAAATATTAGAATAACAAAAACAGAGGCTCACAACAGGGAATTATTTTGCTGAGATACAGAGAATGTTAAAAAAGACATAGTGTTCAATCTTATTAATAAAATCTTCAATCACATAAGAGGCACCAAAATCACGTATAGTTATGTAGAACTTCTGATTCAAGAAAATGAGACAAAAGCAAATGGCATTCCTAATCACAACTCTAGAGAATCTATAGTGTAGACTACTTTGCAAATGACACAGATAAGACCAACCAAGGCATGGAGTTCAATCTTCTTAATTCATTCAGCCACATAAAAGGCACAATTACATCAACTTTACAACTCAAGAAAATTGAGACAAGAGCAAATGATATTAATGGCGAAAAACTCTAGAAAATCTAAAACTATGAGAAAACCCCCCCTTCTCTTACAATTCACCTTCTTTTATATCCTTCGATGTCTCCTCCCATCACTCCCCTTTCCCGTGCAATTCTACTCCATCCTTAACTCACATGGGACAAATAGACGACACTTTCAATGCCTTGGGGGCTCCAAAAATCTACCCGATGAACTATTCCATCTACTCAAATTAACTCCAGCTGATTTTCCCTCCATTTTGCTTTTTGACAACAAATACACGGAACACTCTATTATGTTGAAATGGGAAAGGACACTTAGTCAATTTTTTGAAAATCCTCTTATTACTTGGAAGGCACCGAACAATGACACCTGATGCTTTTTGCCTGATTCATTGAAGACACGTAGCTCTCTCCACTTCTCTCTGGCTGTGTTGTAGTATCATTCGAGACACATATCAGACTCTTATGGATGGTGACACTTGGCAGCCTCCACAGACTTTTGAAGTCACCCTCGAGGCCCACCACAATCTTTATTCAACAATGAAACTCGAAGATGATCTCTCAGGCATTGACACATGGAGGCTTCTGTAGCTTCGAGGAAGATACGTAGCATCTTCCGCTGCTTTAGTTTAAGGGTATGTGGTGGCTTCCACTTTCCCTAGGGATGGAGTAGAGAGAGGGGCTCAGAGAGTGACACTTGGTGGCCTCTGCTCATCTTCGGCACTTAAACAAAATAAAATTATGCCTTTCTATGTTGAACCAAAGTATTGAACCTAGGTGTTGAACCAAATTCTCTCAGGTGCTGACACGTGGTGACTTCTGCTTACTTTTGAAAATTAGTCCAGAGCCTTCCACAACTGCCACTCGGTGCCTTCTACTGCATCCTACTCCTTAGCCTTTTGAAAACCTTTGCCTAAAAGAAGAAACATGGGTACTGATATGAGACACGGATGCTGACATGTGGAAGCTTCCGCTTAGCCGCTATTAGGTACGTGGCATGATCCACAATTCTTTGGAAAGTTATAAAAAGAGTCTCAGACGATGCCAGTTGGTTGGCCCCATGTTTCAAAAAGTGACACTTGGTAGTTTCTGCTTGAATTCAAACATAGGCAAAAATGAAATGAAAGAAACAAAAAGGGGGAAAGGACTCATGCTCAAAAGGTGACACTTGGTAGCTTCCGCTGCACTTCGAAACTTAGGCAAAAATGGACCCGCCTTCTGCTCCAAAACTCTGCCACAACATCCAAGGTGTGCAGGAACCAAAATTGTAGTGCTCAACCAAAAAAAATAAAAAATGATATAGAATAAAAAAATACTCTACAGTTACTGGCAACCCCCAGGACTTTTGAGCTTGCTCAAAAAGAACCCGACTCCCGCTCTGTCAAAATTTCAAAATTTTACAGCTTTAAAAGTGTTGTTTGGTAGATGGACCACTCATGGTTAGATAACCCTTGCTTGTTTTGTAATTCAATGAAATCCAGATCAAGGTTAATGATATCTTTATGCAAAAAGTTTTGTAGGATCTGGACTGTGGCTTTTAGTCTGAATTCCAGTTGGGAAACAGGAACCAAAATAGCTTCAACTTTTGAGACTGAGGAATCATCTTGCAAGCTCTGGAAAACTATTTGATCCCTCTATTTGGCCAGTAGCAATGGTTCAATTTGGTCCACCATCAGCACCGTCTTTGCATCTGAAAATAGAGAAAGAAGGCCTAGTTGCACTATATCTTCAATATGTTGTCTCATCTTACTGATGCCTTCTTTCACGACTTCAAGACGGTCTTTACAACTATTGGCCATGGCATTGCAACTGAGTACCTCATTGACCCGTTTCATGGTGGCTATTTTGTCAGGGATCCCCATGGCTACCAATGTTGCATCCATTATGTCGTAGAGCTTCTACAGCAATGAATGGGAGTCCATGACTCTTTTGAAGACCGTGGATAGAGTGTTTTATACTGAATTTTCCACCCTCTCGCACAATTACTATGCATTGAGCAGGAAGGTGAGAAATGGCCTAAGCTAGATAATCTCTAAAGAGATTCTCTCCCACACTGACTCATAGAGCTCCTTCACCAGTTGCATTACTCTGACACCTCTTGGCCTATTAGCCAGCTCAATTGTCAGTTGCACCGTCCTCTGTTGCTCTACTTGGAACTGGGCCTGAAAAGTCATAGCCTTATTTTGCTCCTCTAGTGGCCTTTGCTATGATTGGGTAACTTGCAGCTAAAGTCCTTTGACTCTTCCCTACAATGTTGCATTCTCTCACCTAAGGGCTATTGTTGCATCTTTTGCAAGTGTGAGCTCTGCTTTCAATGAATCATTCTGGGCCTGGACTGCCCATTGAGTCTGAAGGGAAACAATATCTTGCAACTATTTATGCAGACTAGCTATTTCATTGTCTCTCTTATTTATTTCTTCAGCCAAATTGTTATAGTTTGCCTTTTCTTTGGCCAAATCAGCCTCCATCTTCTGCAGTCTTTTTTATTTCTTCAAATAATCTTCTGTGACTATGGAAATGGATTCTGTCAGCAGCTCAACTCTATCTTGGGGCCTGAACAGGGACATGTCAATGGCCACTGCATTCATCGTATAGTCCTCTAGCTACATTTGCTCGCTCGACTTGGCAATGTTGGGTGACAAATGGGTCACCATCAGCTACTATTAGATGGGGTCAAATTGTAACCTCAAATGTGGGATAGTCGGTACTTTATTTTCTTTAATCCTCTTTTTCTCCAATTGGGATTCTCTTGTCTTCCTAGTAGCATCAGTCGGCATCTAGAAGGTGGAAGGGGATGCCATATGCCCTCCTACGAAAGGCAATCCTTGTGGCAGGCCATATCGGATAGCAATTGGTTGGCTAGGGGTGAGCTAAAGGGGCATCTTTCTAGGAACAGAGGGGGAGAAATGGAGTAATGTTAGGGCCTAAGGTGCCAATGATGGGGTAAATTTCAAAATGGGGATGGCAATAGTGGCAAGAGGTGTCATTTGGCTAGGTGGAGGCACCACACTGACAGGGAAAGGGACAGACTGAGAGGGAGGAGGGGAAGTAATACTTACCTAAGGGGAAGTTGCAATGCTTTACACTGGGTGCTATGAAGGCTCCTCTTTCTCTTCTGAATCCAGATGGAACTACACCCCCTTACTCTTCTGGGGCATTTATACCTCTGGTTACATTTGTTTCCCTTCCACATTTGTAGTTGATAGTGGTGCTTGTGGAGAATCGAGGACTTCAATCAATCCTGATGATGGGGAGGCTTTTAGTGGTGAAGACACCACACTCCTTTGTTGTTCTATGGTAGCTGCAACTTACTTTGAGGTCTGTGGTTGTTGGCTTGGTCCTGCTCTAGCTTCTTGCTCTATCCTGAATGTCAGCAATTGGCTTATTTCTGGGCTAGATGTAGGGGAGGGATGCCACTCATCCCAAAGTTCTTTCCATCTTTCATTTGAGTCTATGCCTCTAAAAGCATGAGTGGTTTGGGAAATTTCTTGCCTATATTTCCAATAGGCCTTAATCTTCTCTACATCCCAACCTTTGTTCCTCAACGTCCTTCTCAAACCAGAAGTCATCCTGACTTTGGGATCATAATCCCTCTATTTGTCATAGAAGGTTTCCCATGGCCTGTTATGTGGCAGGGGCAAATTTGCCAGTTCAACATAGAGACCAAGGGCATCTTCTGTAGGGTTTTTCCTAGTCTCCCAAAAAGGGCAGCCTTCATGTGCAATCCTGGCCCCAATCCTATTGGTCCTCACCATAAAAGCTATGTAATCAGTTGGGTCATAAACCCATTTGTCTTCAACTAATATGAAACCTAGGAAGGCCAACTTCCTCAGCAGCACCGTCTCATCTTCTCTGGCTTCTAGGCTTACATTGCCTACCATCCACGAGAGATTATACATTTTCCTCTTCTTCTTCCCAGAGCCATACTCATTATCAACTACCGACACCTACCTGGCGACTTTCAAGAATGCTAACCTAAGAGTTAAGGTCTTTGGTAGCAACACTGGTTCTCCACAAAATCCATGAACCCTTATGGTCGTGTGATGGGACCCAAAATAGAAGTCACACGGGATTGGGCAATTGACCAGGAGGTTCATGACACTTGGGAATAACATGTTTATGATAGGCTCAGGGCTAAGGCAATGGAGAACAAGGGTAATGAATAGTTTCCAAAAATCATATGGGTCACTAGTTCTTGATAAAACATGTGTCCACACAGACACAGGAATGGTCCTTTAGGGGTCAAAAGCTGGGTCATATAGGTTCAGATTCATAAATCAGGTGAAAAGGTTAGGGTTCTGATGCAGTATAAGATGGAACAAAAAGAAGGAATACCTAAATACCCCTTTTGACCTGAACTAGGTTAGCTGCTCCACCATCAAAAAGGTGACATGCTTTGAGAAGTCAAGTCGGTACTCTTGCATCTTGTCGACCGTCTTCAGCCTAAAAAGGATGGCCATTTTCTCTGTATATACCATCATGTCATCCTTCATGCCAAAGATGAGAGCCATCATTGATAGTGCATCTTGGCTAGCTGGCATGAACTGAGATCTTAGTGTAGGGAGCATGGGTACCGTTGAATCACCATCAGCCATTTGTAACTCAGACCTCAAAAACCTTACCTAAGTGTTAACATTTGCCCATGTCCTTTACATCCTATCAATAGTGGGGAAGGTGGCGGTAATGTCATACTGCAAGGCTAGCATGTCCCTGATAACTTGTGGGGTGACCTGCAGCATGAAGGGGCCTTGTTGAATGGTGTAAGATTGTGCATGGAGCAAGTCCACGCATAATTTGATCACATCAGGGCATGGATGCATGGCTGGGACAATAAAATTAGCCAGTTGTGAGGTCCATATCTTCATTTCAAATGTCTCATATTGCCTTGCTCTAACTCTTTGAAGACACCTTTGGTGTGCCCCTTCTCTTAGGTTCTTGCTACTGGCTCTTTGTAAGATCAGGTCCACAATTCCATCTGCATAATCCTTTACCTTTGAAGGGTCACTGGTTTGACCGACTCCCAGGACTCTGGTTCTTGAATAGCTTCTTGATGGTTACATAGGAGCTGCAGCATATGATTTTCTAGCCAGTAACCTATCAAGATATCCAAGTGTCCCTGTTCCTTGTTGTGAAGATGATGTTCCCACCATCTTTATATCTCTTATGTAATACCTGGTGTAGGAGCCTTGTACAAGATAGAAACACGCTTGCTAAAACAAACTTTACTAGGTGCTAACAATCACAATGACCAGGATATTTTTGCAAGTGCAGGAATGCTTGAGAGTTTGTAAACTTTTAAACTTGTTAAGGGATATTTATGGGCCTATCAAGTCCCAAATAGCATTAAATTCAGGTGACCGTTAGCAAATCCTACTCAATCTTTAGGAATCAGCGAGGTGGACACGCTATGCAGTGCAAGGTACCTTAGGGATCTCAAAAGATTTGGGGAAGCATTTAATGCGGCAAAATTCAAAGAATTAAAACTTCTAAGACGCTAACTCTACGTTTAAAATGCTTATTTTAAAAGAAAAGTGGGAAAATAATGGAAAACAAAATAATGTGGGAATGGGAAACTACCTAACTACATTAATTAAACATCCTTATTTCCCTCTGGGATTAAAAACAAACTTTCCAATGTCTTCTTTATGACAAGCCAACTTATGTTGCCATACTGGTGATTGAAACAGGTACATCTTTGGTGAAATGTCCTCTGCGATGGCCACATGGATCTACCTGCATTTGAGTGAGTTTGAGTAAAATATGTGTTTGATACCCATAAACTCTTCTTTTCCTTGAAAGCCCATTGAATACTGGTTCTTCATGCTGTCGTGTATCATCAAGAAATTGATGGTTGTTGGTTCTTCACTCTGTGCCTTTTGATATCCCTTATCCTTCAGCTTATCTCCTTCAAATTCTAGCTCTATTGCATCATTATGTTCCTTGATGACTTCATTCTCTTGAAAGGATAAATCTGAAAGCTGACATCCCCTCTACATACTCAGTTGAGTCTCAAAGTTATCTTCTTCATATCTAGCTAGTTCATAGCCTTCTTGAAGGATAGTGTCACCTGTCTCAATGGCTTGATCAAGGGAGTGTCCATGCTCCTTTATATCCTCTTGCAAAGTGAGAAAAAAGTCAGAAATGATCTCTTCCTCATCAGAGGTTAAGACAAAATCTTGTGACTTGTCCTCTTGTTCATCAAAGGGGGCACCTATGGTGATTTTATCCTCATCTGTACTTATGGAATCCTCTTGACTAGCCATGAATTGAGCGCACTCCTCTACATACTCATTTGCTTCCTCCAAAATATATTCTTCTTTGAAAAGGGATAAGGAGAAAGGATGTGATGAAAAACAAGAAGCTTCTTGAGGAATGGTGGAAGGGACTTAAGGGAAAAGTGAGGGTTTGGAGTCCTCTTCCCTTGCTGTAGACATAGGCTTGGCATTATTTGAGAAATAATCTTGACAGGTTTGATTTGGCTCATGAACAAGGGTGGCATATGTCTGATATGGAATTTGTGGTGTTGGATATGCCAGTTGACAGATTTGGTAAGGCTATCTCTCATGAATGCTCAGCTTCTCTTCTAGAAATGCAATCAATCCACACACATCTAACATTTCATATGTAAACCCTTGCCAATTTGCTCTTTTAGTGGGATCCCATTCACTTTTAATTAGATCTACGGCATCCCTTATTTGATGGATGACATGATTAGGGATTTCTTGGCCATATCCCCTTCTGTTGTCAAGCTCTAACACATATTTTTTAAATCCCAGTAATGCTTTTTTGAATGTGAAAATAAGATTAGGTTGAGCATGGGATGTGACATATTGGGGAGACTCTCGATACTTTGGTTCAGTGCTCGACCAAAAATAAATAAAAATGACATAGAGTAAAAAAATACTCTATAGTATTTACTATCTAAAACTAATTTACAAGGGAAAATGGCTAAATGGATCAGACTTTTTAGCGATTTTGACATAGATTATGTCAATTAAAATATAATCAAGGGACAGGTCCTTATAAATCAACTTGTTGAAGCACCCTTAACAGACATAAAACCCTTCATATTTTAATTTCTTGATGAATCCATAATGACCATAATTGACACACCTCTTGAATAGTGGCACTAGAAGCTATATTTTTATGGTTCATTTACTACACATGGATCAGGGGCAGACCACTTATTTATTACACCACAGTGGGATCTAATCCCTAAATCATTCAGAATCAGTTTTCCTTATACAAACAACATGGCTGATTATGAAGCACTTGTCACAAGACTTCAATAGGTAGTACACTAGAATATATCTCATCTCTAAGTTTATGGTGATTCTTAGTTAATCATTAATTAGGTCATTAACCATTTCTAAATCAAAGATGACAAGTTGGTTCCATATACGGCTATGGTCGATACCCTAAAACAATAAATTATAAATATCCTATTTAAGCATATACCAAGGGCTAGTAATAGAACTATAGATGTCATGACTACTATCATCTCCTTGATTCAAAAAATATACAAAGCTAGAGAATATCAATTCTTTGTTGAGAATTTATTCGCACCATCTCATGAACCTTCAACCATTGTAATGATTTGATATTATTGGTCCTAATTCTATCTGGTACTCAGACCTTTACAACTACCTTCATTACCAATTTATACCACCTAACCTATCTCAAAAACAAACCAAAGCCTTTATTCATCACTCCACTCATTATAATCTACTTGGATCCATCCTTTATCATTATATTTTTGATGGAACTCTATTTCATTGTTTAAATTTGTGAGAGTCTACACTAGCATTAAGAGAAGTTCATGAAGGGGTATGTGGAGCTCATTCTAGTAGGGTAGTCCTATCCAAAAATCTCTTACGTACTGGTTATTATTGGCCCATGATGGATGTACATGTAGTGACATATGTAAATAAGTGTGACAACTATCCATGGCATGCTAATCTGATTCATGCCCCAACCCAAACTCAAAAATTGATGTTGACACCATGGTAATTTGCTACATGAGGACTCAACTTCATTGGGAAGATCAACCCCACTTCATATGATGGACATAAACACATCCTTATCACCACTGAATATTTCACTAAGTGGATTAAAGTTATACCCCTTACTTACATGACTAGAAATCAAATTTCCAAGTTCATCTTCAACCATCTCATTTGCTGCTATAGTATCCCCTCTGACATTATATCTAATAATGGAGGATCATTCAAGAAAAAGAATGCCAATAAGTTATGTATTGAATATAACATCACACATCATTTTTTATAGAATATTACCCTCAAGGTAATGGCTAGGCCAAAGCATCGAACAAAACCATTATCAATATTCTCAAAAATATTGTCAATGATGCCAATCGTGATTGACACCTATAGATATTTCGTGCCCTTTGGGTGTATCATACCAATCACCATACCCCCAAAGGAGCCACTCCATATTCACTTGTTTATGGTACTAAATCTATTTTTCCCATTGAAGTTGAGTTACCTTCACTGTGCATATCTTTCAAGCATGTCCTAGATGATAATGACTATCGAGTATCTCACCTGCAAGAGCTAGACCTACTTGATGAAAATTGCACAGTTGTGTTCAACAATATTTAGGCATATCAAAACTCACTCAAAGGACACTACAATTAGTGTATCAAGCATAGAACATTTGAACTTGGTGATCTTGTCCTTAAATAAAACCAAAAGAATACCATGGTTGAGAAGAAGCATAAAGGTAAATTCAAACCAAATTAGATAGGGCCTTTCATCATTACTATAGATTATGGATCAGAAGCATATAGACCACCACACCAAATGGAGATGAACTTCTTGAGCTGATGAATATTATTCACCTCAAGTGGTACTATGCTTGAGTGTTATGGTCTATTGTCTATAAGGACCATTTTAGTTGTGCCACTTTATCACTATTCTTCTTTGTACAAATGTCATTCTTATCCATATTTTTAGCCTTATCCTTTTTACCATTCCATTCTATCTACCAAGCATGTTCTGAATCCTATCTACCTAACTTGTTTGACCTTAGTTTTGCCATTCATTATGTATTATAAGCACCAAGGAATCTGATCAATTTCATCAGTTGTTTGAAGTACTTTAAATAGAGATTGTAATTTGGATCAATATGATAGAAGTTTTGGTAGTTGCATCCTTTGTTTGTTGATCCTTTTTTATCACCGGTCTCACTATTAATTATAACTGCCTTTGGGAAAATTAGTACCATTGATTCATGTTGTTGTGTCTTAGTTATAACCACTTATGGTTAAACTAGGGGAAACATTTATTTATTGATCCTTAATGTACCAACTTGCCATTTCTTATGCCATACTATGCCTTTTTTTACCAAATATGCCTATTTTTTTTAAATTGATGGCTATGCTAGTCGAGTTCCTCTATTATAAGGGTAGAACTATAGTGACTTTAGGTCCTACTCTAGGACTATGTACGTAGCACTCGATACTTGTTGAGGTCAGCTCAGTCACCCTTTCCACCATATTCTCATTATTTTGTGAGTAACCTCAGTTTGAACGCTCTCGCCATTTTGTGAGCAACCTAAGTTTGGATGCTCTCACCATTTTATAAGCAACCTAAGTTTAAACGCTCTCACCATTTTATAAGCTTGAACCATTTAGTGTCTAATCATTCTTGATCAAGTTGAGATACTTCAAAAAATTTAAAAACATTTATAAAATCAATAGAAAAGAATAAAAACACTGACCACTTATTTTCCTCAAGGATTCTGGGAACCCCTACTAATTTGCAAGCAAAACACTTGTCACTTAGTTTCCCCATCCTTTTTGGCCTTTTCTCTCATGCACTTTTCATTTTTCAAGACCATTCATATTCTTCTATCACATCAATTCTATTTATTTTCCTCAGTTATCATTTTATTCCCATTCCCTGGGAAAACTACATTTGGCTTGAAGTTTTTATTGTATATTACATCCATGGAACTATATAGGTAGTATTTACTTACCTAGTGCATCTGGAGATAGCTCAGCCACCCCCTTATTTTTATTCTATTCCCCTATTTTGTTTGTTTATTAAGTTGTTTCTTATTTTTTAGGGGCAATGTTCATATGGTTTCTATTGCGTTGTTTGTTTGTTTATTTTTACTTATTTTGTATGTTTGTTTACTTGTTTGTTTGGTTTCAACACTATTACCTTGATTCATTTTATGTGTGTTCATTGGGTGATTCCTTACCACACTTACAATTTAATCCATCAATATTCATATTTTTAAATTTTCATCATGGTTTATATCATTGGTGCATTATTTTTTATTGAGTATTGGATTATGAGTCAGTCCTTATGCATACTTTAGCAAGTCCTCATGATGTTATACCATGATGCCTACTGACACGTGCTAGAACAAACCTTAGCTTCAAGAAGTCTATTTAGCAATGGCAGCATTGGCATCTCTTCATCACCAACATCTTATTTTAATCCCAATCATATCTGAAATAGAGTAATCAACCATGAAATAATTTCAACCTTTGTTAGTTTGGATGAGCATCTCCTTACTAGCAGGTTGTTATAATTCATCATTTTTTCTCTATGTTAAGTTACCATCATGAATCGACCAATCAATCATGTTTTCCATAATTAGGGTATAATGATTATAACTTCCTATGGGAAAATAATTGCATACCATCCCACCTATATTTCTCAATGATTATAACCACCTTTGGGCAAATCATTGTGTTATCATACCATGTTGCCACTATCAGGGTACAATGCTTATAACTAACTTTGGGCAAACCATTATACACTATTTCACTTGAATTCTCAGCGATTTTGAATACTTTTTCAAATCATTATGTTTTCACCCCATCATCTTTCCTTTTTTTTATCCCTTCATTTCAATTCTTTCTTTTCGAGGGATCGCTTGCTGATATTTCATTATGCCAACCATTCCCTCATGGGGGCATCATACAATTAGTTTATCATCATTATAGTTGTAAGCATATATAACCTTTTCATTCTTTGAAAAGGCATTACTATGCTTATATATTACAATGCCTTCCCAAATAGGGGAAAACTGTAGACATCTAAATCTGGCCACCAATGACCTCCAACCAAGCTTTTGACCAATTTCTAGCTAAAATGCACAATTTGGCTTTAAAACACTAAAGCACATTAAAAGCTTTGAAACTGACATATTCAAGTGTGGATTTTGGCTATAATATCATTAAATGGAGAAATGCAATTTATGGGTTAGCTAATTTTGATCAAATCATTTCGAGTCAAAATGTCAATTTTGTACCTGGGTGCTCTGTATTGCTCTTTTCTATCAAATTTATTGTACGGGACACATGCCTTTGTGGTTTTGTGTTGGTAATATCATAAATGGGATAATAGATCCAATGCATCTAACATTGACTTCTAATTCCAATCTATTCAAATTTTAGACCGATAATAAGGCATTATGATCAATTTGAGTAATTTGTGCAAAAAATGCTTAATCATGCTTAAAAGCTAATTAAACCAAATTAGATCCTATTTAATAATTCCATGGAAACTTATTTAACACTTGTTTTTAAAAATGAATATTTAATATATGCATCATCAATTGACATCATTTTTTGGGAAGACATCCTTAGGCCATAAATGCCACAAATATCAGGATTCATACCTCCCATGCCTCATCAATGCCCCCCATGCCTCTTAAGTTTCTCCTGTATCCCAAATATTGATGATCCTATTTATAAATTTTAATTGCAAAATTGGACTAATCCTTAGCCACACATCTCAATCCTAAGATGGACGGTTTCGGTTGATTCTACCCATTTTCAAAAATCCATAAATAGGAGGCCTTGCCACATGAATTTTAAACTTGGATAATAAAAAGTTATAATGCACAAATAATTCCAAAATACATTAAAATTGGATTTATAATGTCCAAATATTGATCCAATCCAATCCAAAGCCATAAGGTGCCAAGGAGAAGAGGAGATAGCCAAGCCTCCTTTGATGAAGACTTCATGAGCACAAGCCAAGCAAGCCACTACTACAAGTTAATTTAGAGCATTCAAGGGAGGTGAAAGATTTGTTCTCTTTCATGTTTTAGTTGTGTTTCCATTCTATTATTGTTAACTAAGCTCAACCAAGTAACTAGGCATAGAGATGTATGTTAGCTAGTGTGTTGGTTTTTCAATTTAATTTCATTTTGTCACTAACAAGATACTAACACATCTCTTGAGTCAAATTCCTAATTCATAGCTACGTTAATCCAAATGTTAAGGGTCTTATATTTCATTTAGTTATCCCTTAAGTAACATGCATAATCAACTCATATGGTATGATATAATGACTTTCACTTAGGCCCTTCTTTGATGAAGCATACAATGTCTATATGTGATAGTTGAATAGTATGTGGAGTATTGAGTTGTACTATTAATTTATTTTATGTAATTATGTGCCAAAATAGTAAGTGTTAGATGTAAAATACCTTGTGAGGCTCTTTATATATAAGGAACTTTAATTTGAATTTAAAACCATGTTTGTTGGTTGACAAGTTGTAAAAGAAGAATAAAAACATAAAAAAAGGCTCAAAGTAGGGTTAGGACCCAAACATGAGAGAAAATGACCATCAAATACTAGAGTCATAATTGGATACTAGCCACTACTATCTTGAAAATGGTGCTAGTGTTCTTAGGCCTAACAATAGAGTTAAGACCAAGAAAGACAGGTAGGGGCCCTTATGACGGGGAGGACATGACTTATAACCACTAAGGGTGCAACAAATAGGGAAGATAAGACATAAAAAATATTAAAATACCCAAAATGACCAATTTAACAAGAAATTTATTCATTACTAAGATATTCATGTGAAAGAGAAACAAAATACATAATACTTTTGGTTGCTTAACTAAATTAGAGTGTATACATTTGCCCCCACTTTTATTCTAGTAATGCAATGAAATGAAATTACTAGAGTAAAATAAAAATAAGAACATGTACCTATACTTACATGCATGGATTTTATCTAGACCTAGCTCACATCTTGGCCAAAGAAGTGGATAGGAATTGGAGTGAAATATGTGAAGAGGAACTCCATAATGTGGATGTCTTTTGTACTAAATTTGAATAGTGAACTAAATCATGAGCAAGAAAACTCTGTTTTGCCACCACCTTGATTCATGGATTGAATTTGAGTATGTAAAATGAATGTGTGGAGAGACAAGGCTTGTTTTCCCCCACTCTGATATCTGAACTAAATCTGAGTATGTAAATTGAATGTGTGGAGAAACAAGGCCTAATTTTCCCTACTCTGGTATCTGGACTGAATCTAAGTATGTAAATGGACTATGTGGAGAAACAAGACATGATTTCCCCCACTTTGATGTGTGTACTAAATCTGAGTATGAAAATTGGGTCTAGTGGAAGGCTATGGATCAACCAATGCAGATGGTCATGTGACCCAAACTAGTGAAATCCTGGTGACATCTTGGTGACGATCTTAGTTTAACTTGGTAATTTTAAAATATCAAGGATGTGTGCTCTACATCATACCCCCAATCCTAATATCTAATTAATGTAGCTATGTATCTAAACATCTATATATCTGACTCAAATTGTATATCTATGTGAACATATATATCTGAGTGAACCTATATATCTACATGAACTTGAATATTTGAGGGAACTTGTATATCTAATTCAAACTCTATATTTGTGTGAACCTAAATATCTGAGTGAACCTGTATATTTGAGTCAAACTATATATCTAGTAGTTATATCTAAGTGAACCTGTGTGTCTGAATAGTTATATATATATAAAGCTATGTACCTAAATATATATATCTGAGTAGACTTGTGTGTCTAAATATCTGTATCCAATTAAACTTGTGTGTCTAAATATGTGTATGTCTAAAGAAATATGTGTATTTGTACCCCCATTTTGGTGAGAGAGTTAGGACTGAAGTGAGGACGTTTAATCAAAAGTGGTAATGATCAAATGTGTTGGTGTTAATTAGTAAGGGTGATGTTTTAAGTTTGAATAGTTTATTTATTATGATGGAGTTGATTGTTGAAATTGGTAATAGGATAAACATTTTGTCTATATTGAGTTTATTATGGTAATATTGTTTTTATCATTTTATAGAGTTAAATGTGATCAGGAAATTGGTTTAATCAATACAGTGCAAGGCAAATTGAGGTCAAGTCCCACATGCAATAAATAGCTCACAAATCAAAGTTATGTTTCTCTAAATATCATGTTATCAAGAATTTGGTATTAGTTGGTAAAATTGGCATGCAAGGTCAACCTTAGTAAGGTGGCATTTGATAAATTTGACTTAAATAGGTTTGATTACTTTGACACTTCATTTGAATCATTTTAGTTGAGATAAATTATGTTTTTGAAATAGAAAATATGCCAAGGAAATGAGAGTGACTTTGACATAATATGAGGAGGTGTAGGCACTTATCCAGGCTAGGGAGGCAGTTTCCCTGGTAAGGAGCCTATACTTTTTCCTATTTTGTTAGTTGTAGTGAATTTTTTAATATTTTTATTGGAAATATGGTCATTTAGGGCCTATTTTTAGAAATGTGGTGCTTTTATCTTGATATTGGTGTTATCATCTAAGATATTGTACTAGTGTCCTAGATATGACGGTGTTGTCCTATATGCAATGCTAGTGTAAATTAGGCCTAATTTGAGATGTTTATATATCTTTACTAGTTTTTATGCATGTTGTTATCTATTGGTCTTATATTTTGTGTTTCTAATGTCAGATTTGGTAATATTTGTGTAGGTTAATGCATGTATGAGGGAGTTCCAGACTGGATGGATGATGTAGACCTTACAAGGTCTACCCCTAAAATACACTGATATGTGTGTGCTAGAGATTAGGTCTGAGTCATGTGGATTCACTATATTTTATGTCTTAGGATAAACATATGATGATTGCACTATGTGAGAGTGGGATATAGATAGCTGCACATTATGGTTACCTATTGGGGACATGATTATTACCCTTGAGGATGTGTATAGGATCTTGTGGTTACCTATTATTGGATAGAGAATTGTATTATAAGAGGATATTGATGATCAATCTATACAATGGACTACTAGGTATTTTTTTCTATGGCTATAGGGACTCATCATACAAGAAGCCACAGTGATATATTATTATCACTAATTGTCATGGTAAATGTTTCATGATTGTATAAGTTCTTAAAATTTTATTGGCTTATTTTATGGTTGTATACGAGAGTGGGGTATCGATATCCTATAGGATGCATTAGATAGTGCAGGACAAAAAGGAGTATGGTACCATATACTTATAAGGTCATACTATGATATCCCACCTATATCAATATTTATATCATTTTACATAGGAGATGTGTGGAAAAGGTATTTGATCTTCCACACTATTACATTGTTGGGCATATGATCATATAGCATTGAGTAGGTCCTCTATAATGTGGTTAGGCCCACCCGTGGTCATTAGTAGATAGGTGGACTAAGATGACCCACATTCCAAATAGGATCATAATGTAGTGTTGTCATATTATATATGGTTTGACTATTAGATACATTATATGGAGGCCCTACAAGGGAGTTAATGGATGGCTTAAGGATGGTGCTCAGTTGAGACAAGTTTGAGTGAGTTATTGGTTGAATGAATATTGGGTCAATGTACATGAGAGGTTTCAGTATGAGTGGGTGACATGACAATTTGGTATTACTCAGGATGTGCCCCTAGTGCCAGTGGTGTGGTTGAAGAATTCTTAGGCTCTAGTGAGTCCAAGTAATAGGCCCAGGCCATCGACTGTGGAGTTATCCCTAATTTTGTTGATATATTTGGATCCGATGACTGACATACTAGATGTGGATAATGTAGGAGTCATTGAAGCCTATACATCATAGTGAAGAGATCATAGATGGGCACCTCTATTTTTAATAGTTGAGATTGTTGTATGGGCACCTCTATTTTCAAGCCTATTCTAAGATCTCTTTGTATTACTAGTATGGGCACCTATACATCTAATACATTAGTTGTCAATGGTAATTTGTCTTTGTATGTTTTTATATTCTGTGTATTTGATTACTTATTTACTTGGTTATAAATCTAATATATTACGTGGGTATGTGTAGGTTTTGGTGATGATGAGTATTGGGAAACTACCATCGAGTCTACACTCCACATACTGACACAACATATTCTTGATGATGTCATGTAGGATAGATTAGTAAAGAGGGCCATTGATGTTGTTAGTTTCCATGCCCATTTGCTTGATCAAATTTTTATAGATACTATGGTGTATAGATGAGGGGGTAAAGATAGAGATGAGCCATTCATAGAGTTACATAGACAGACCATGCATGCACCTGATTCTTTGGGTGGGGCTAGCATCCAAATAGTAGATAGTTACATATATCTACAATGAGATCATGTAGAGTGTATGGCTAATTTGGGTATGTGTGTGTGTAGAGAGAGACAGAGAGAGAGAGAGAGAGAGAGAGAGAGAGAGAGAGAGAGAGAGAGAGAGAGAGAGAGAGAGAGAGAGCAGATGTAGTCATCAATCAAGGTTATGGAGGGATATTGGGGCCTCCAATTCTAGTATCCAAATATGTCTCAGAGTGAGAGTGAGGGGGTTGGTCCTAGTGGTCGTGATGTACTATATTTGTATTGAAACTATATTCTTATATATAAATATATATATATATATATATATGGATGTTTATTATTATATGGGAAATTTTTATATTGGTATCTTGATATAGTTATATTTTGCATGTTTACATATATTTAATTTTTTTAATTGTGTTAAGTGGTGATACTAGTATATGGTATTTGTCTAAGTAATGGTAATGAATTTTTTATCTATTTACAAATGCTTATGTATACATGTTTAGTGGGATAGGAATGTTATTTATTGGTATAATTTTTATAGGTGTTGCATAAGATATCTGCAAGTAGATCATATGGCTACATTATGCACTATCTAAACTTGGATGGCATGGTGAACCAATGACTATACTTCACATGTTGTGTCGATGTAAAATTACACTCTAAAAATAAAATTTCATGTGATACACTACTAGTGGCTAGGTTTGTAGACTCTATAGAAAATATCTTGATTGGTTGTCATGCTAAAACTATACTCTGAGTTGTGTGATCTCTAGCAAATATCTTGATTAGCTTTTGGACTATATTCTTATTTTGATGATCTCTTGCATATATATATTGATTTATGGTCAAAATAATATTGTACTTTGATCTCTATAATTATTTCCAAATATCATGATTGGTGTGAAAATTGAGGCTATGCTATGATCTCTAATATTGGTTTCAATTATCTTAATTGGAGTGTGAACTAATTTTGTGCTTTGATCTCTATGAATTGGTTTCCATCTATGTTGAATTTGTGGTGTATGAGATCACTCATAAAGAGGTGTCCTAGAAATCACATGGCTCATACAATGAGTAACCAATGGCTCCTCAAAAGGAACATATTGGGATAACTCTATCATAGAGGAGTATGAGCTAGGAGACTAAGACTAAGATCTTAGTGCCTGATCAAAATGGTATCAAATTGCATAACAATGATTATTTGAATGTCCATTTATCTTATGAAAATTATAATATGGGTTATTTTTACCCTATTTAAATGGTGTGCTAGATGATGATTATTAAGAGAAGGTGTATCATTTCCTTATCTAATAATGTAAGCAACAAGTCATGAGGCCTATCCCTATCTAAAAACTATATAACCCCTCTATGTGTGTGTTGTGCTCTACTCATTGTATGAGGTGCTCTGTGAAGTGGATCTTTGCCCTTATTGAGTATATTTATCATATGTTTCTATTATATTGGTTTCTTAATCATAAGTGGAGTAGGTTCTTGTACCATTTTAGATGACTAGGGATCTAAGAAACCTACATCCAAATCTACCTCTAAATGTGTAGCCACTAGTCCCAATTCTATCTCTAATGCTATAAATGTATTACATAGATGTCGAAATGATTTTGATGTCTGATATCATAATTTATTCTTAAGAGGAATAATTAGGCCTTTGTCAAAGATGTATTGTACCTCTAAATTTTTTGGCTAGTAAATCAACTTATGTAAACATGATATGAATCTTAGAATGTAAACATGATTTGAATCTTATAATGTATTTGGTGGTTAGTTCTATCTCACCCTAGTGTAATGAATTTAACCTCTCATGTGTGAATCGAGGTCCCTTATTCTATATGTAGTGCGTGAGAAAGATATTTCTAACTCCTCATATTTGTGTAGTGACCCACTAGGGATTCGATGCTAGAACCAATTTAGTGCTTCCCCATCTAGGGATTTTGGAAATAATTGTAATAGAGTCAACTTATTGGTGGCATGTGTCATGGCTTTCTCATAACCCTGAAGGTGCAAGTATGGGTCTCCATTCCCATCAAATGTAGGTAACATTAGTATCCAAAATTTGGGTAGAAACTTTATAGTGAAGATTCTACGTAGAATAGGGTTGCCATGGATGACATTGGCATCGACCCAAGATTGGTATGCTTTATTATCCAATGTGAGATGGTATGCTTGTTGTTGCAAAGAACCCATAACATGCATCGAGTAAATTACCACTTCTGAAGGTATATTATCATCATCAAAGGGTTCAATTAACTTTTAAATTTATTTATTTATCTTAGCCATTGGTATATTGCATTAAGAACCTTTTTTATGGGGGATTGGTTTTCTCTCTATAACCTTTGGAGGTGTGATAGCTGAAACCTAATTAGAGGGAAATGAGTTATCACCCTCTTTTAGGTTAGGTTGAGAAATAGGTTCTATTGTAGTAAGGGGGATTGAGGTAGATTCATTGGTATCTCTTATTTTTTAAATTTATATAGAATTATCACATGCTAATTGATTATAAGGTACTTTATTATCATGTGAACGTAATTTATGTAAACTATGAACATAAGAATAAGTTTGTTTGTGTGTGTGTGTGTTTTACATGTGACGTAAAATTTGTTTGAACAAGAGAAATAGGTGAATTAGGAGGATAAATATAAGGTTTAGACTCCATTTATTATTCATCATAATCATAGTAATAATCATTATCCCAAGGTTCATCAAAATCTGAGTTTAATTCACTTGTAGGAGTAAGAGTAGAAAAATTATCATTCACATGCTCACTAAGAGAGAGAGAAAGAGAATATTTTAAATTTTTACTACTATGCTATGTGTCATCATGTGTAGATGTAACGAAATGCATTTATTAATTGTCTATGTGTGGAGTGCATTAATGATTATTACTTTCAATGTTGGAGTCAAAGGTAGAAGAAGAAGCAATCATGTTTTCATTTTGTATATTATGACATGTAGGAGAAGAGTTAGAGACATTTGAAATATCAATATGTTGTAAAGAATCATTGCATTGATCTTAGATTGTAAAATAAGGTTTTCATATACCTTATTTTGTATATTGGTAAAAGGTTGAATATCATTGGTACATGCTTTTTCAAATTTAACTAAGAAGGGTAAAGAAGATGCATTGCTCTTATCTATTTTACTTGAATCATGCAAAAGTGGATTTTGTATAGTGCACCTATATTGATTTAATTTGAATAAGGAAGTATAAAAATTAGTTGAGAAACTAGGATCACATTGGAATAAAGCACTACCAATAAGCGGTTATTTTGGAATTATATTGTTAGTTTGATTTTGAGGTGTTAGAGAAAAGGGAGAGAAAAGAGAAGAAGATGTATCTAATATATCTTCATCAACATTTTCATTATCATGCTCATAGTAATCCTCATATCCATAATTATAAAAATATTTATCATTGTCATTATAAATGAAATCATTATCATGTTTTAATATACAATCTTTAAAATTTATCCATTCATTACTATAATTATGAGAAAAATTCAAAAATTCATCAATTAGGTGAGGGGTAGGAGACTTCTTAGATGCCATTTTAAACTTTCCAAATAAGATAATGTAAATAATGAAAATAAAACACACAAGAGGTAGAATTTAATCTAACATAAGTATATGTGCAACTATGATAAATATTTAACCCAATGTGTAGAAGAAATTAGGATTGTAAGTGAAACCCTAATTACTAGTATTTGGATGTATAAGGACCTAGTATGTTGATTTAGGGTTTGAATAAGATTTGTTTTGAAAAAATTTAATTGCATTAAATTAATGAAACCGTAATATAGGATTAATTTTAATGAGCTAGGTTTTGCCAAAAATAAGGAAAAAATAGAAGTTTGTAACCCTATTTTAGTGCACAAAAATTGGAAGAAGGTAAATCTTAGGCAAAACTAGGGATTAAATCAATATTCGAAGTAAGTTGGGTTCACCAAATGTTTTAACCTTTTATGACTTAAATGGTGTAAAAACTATGTTGTTAAAGGGATGCATATAATAATAATATATAATGAAAATTGGAAATAATTAATTTGACAAAACTTTCCCAAAATAATAAGTATAGATAGAAAGAACACTTATCTGAACTAGAATAAGTATTTTTTTGGCTCAAGAGGCTAAAATAGGATGGAAAAATTGGTAGACACCTTTCATTCTATGATTGTATCATAAATTTTATCTTAGATAGTAGTGCCCTTATGTGGATAGTAGCACCATGTGGTGTTAAAGTCTGATTATGGCACTAGTGTCCCTCTTACAGGAGATGTTTGGAACTTCTAAGGAAGCTACGGGAGGTTCTAGGGGACCTATAGGTGGTTATATGTTTTTTGGAAGCTTTCATGTGTCACTATTTTAGATAAATATCTTCCAAAACCCTAATGAGTACCTGCACACATGAAATAACAACTGGATCAAATGCAAAAGAAAGAGAAAAAATTAGGTTGTGGGATACTATGATCGCACGGAGCATAACCCCTATTGTCATCATTGCTACCTACATTAACCCCAATGCTATGGGTCTTAGATCATATGTAGTTATCCCTTAGGGAATGTGAATAATAAACATGCATGGTATGCTAGAATGAATTTTGCTTAGGCCTTTTTTTGATCAAGCATGCAATGTTGAGATATGATAGCTGAGTAGTATGCAGAGTATTGAGTTATATTATTGATTGATTTTATGTAATTATGTGCCAAAATAATAAGTACTATACGTAAAATGCCTTTTTAAGATATTTATATAGAAGGAAAATTTATTTAAATATAAGACCTTGTTCACTAGTTGACATATCATAAAAAAGTGATAAAAAACATAGCAAAATGCTCAAAGTAGGGTTAGGACCCAAACATGAGAGAAAGTGACCATTAGAAACTAGATCTATAATTTTACACTAGCACCAAATGGTGATATTGTCCTAAAAAATGGCAATAGTGTTTTGAGGTCTAAAAACATATTTAAGACCAACCAGGATAGGCTAGGGGCCCCTATGACTGGAAGGAGGTGACTTAGGACCACTCGGGGTGCAAAAAATAGGAAAAATAAGACATAAGAAAGATCAAAAGACCCAAAATGACCACATGAAGAATGATTGTATTCATCACTAAGACCTTCATGTGAAAGACAAATGAAAGACATAGTACTTGTGGTTGCTTTACCAAATTAAGGTGTATACACAATATAACACTCATGCCAACTTTCAATGGTTAAGATCTAAAAAGAGGGAAAGAGGGGGACATGGGTACCCTTATCAAAGGGGCATAAATCACAAGGTAAATTGAGGATATCATAGGGGTGAAAAAGATAATATATGGGATGTAAATGTGTGATTATATTAGTAATTTGGAAGTCAATAAGAGGGTGTATATTACCCCATTTAGACTAAATTATCCATACATAACCAAGTGTGATAAATTAAAATTAAATAACACTAAATAAATCCACAAGGCCATTTTATGTGTTTAAATTTGGCCCTACATTGATGTGTGTGTGTGAACATACATATTATAATATAAAACATACACGTAAAAAGGATATATGAAAAAGCTTATTACATCCTGATTTCCTTACTAAACTTGATTATCTCATTAAATTGATATTAATGTGGTTAATGATGGTTAATATACTATTGTATTGAATTTCTTTTCATTTGTGTTAATGTATGGACAGATATATAATGATTATTACATAACTCTTTGCTTATTGGTTATTTGTACATAAGTTTTCTATGTATATTGATCATGCTTATTCAGTAATATTATGCTTTAGTAACATTTTTTTGGTTATTAATGATACAGACTCACTATTTATTATGTTTGTTGAATTGGATGTAGGAGATAGTCCACTCTCCAGACAGATATGGAGGGAGAGTATCATTAGAGAGGGTGCGACAAATGACTATGTTAGGGGTAGTGAGATTAAATGAGGAACCTTGCACACACCATGTAGTACAGTTAAAATGCATGTTGCTTATGAGTTGATGGTTACATGTTTGCTCTAATCTTAGTTGCATTTAAATGTTTCATACTTGATAACGTTGACTAGTTTTGATTTATGATTATATGCTAATATTAACATGTTTGTTGTGTGAGTGTTCTTTATGACTATGATATTTTATGTTGTTGTGGAATAATATAGTTATAATTGTGTGTTAGATGAATTTATTGTGTGTATTTTTGATTGGATGATTAAATTTTCCATAGAAAACTCCTTACTATGTCGAGTACCTGTAAACAATCAATAAAAAAAACTTAGTGTCAAAAAAAAGGATTATGATTGGCAATGGTATAGATTACTATTTGTAGTTTATTAAATAAAGTTAATTATTTAAAATTTAAAAAACTAAGTTATAGGTGAATTGAATTTTAGGGGTATCCATGGTGATATTATTTGTAACACCAAAAAGGGGTTAAATTAAGCATAAACATTTGAATTGGTTAATGTCATTATTTTAATATGATTCAAATTATTAATTAATTATTGCGTTATTTGAAAATTGTTTGTCAACCCTAAATTTGGGGTAATCTATCATTATGTTTGTGGATGAGTCAATCCATGCATAATGGGAATTAGGGTTTGATTGTGGAAAACATTTGTTGAGATTGCATGATGGATTTTGTTGTTTTTGGTGGAGACTATGAGATGTCAGCCATGTCGATAAATTTTGGTGTTTATGGTGAGTTTTTATTGAGATTTAATTACAAAGGAGGCTTCACCATGAAAATAGGGGTTTTTGATGGCATGCAAATGACAGAAGATATGATAAAATATGCATGGGTTTTTAAGAGGAGAGTGAGCAGTGGTCAACAGAAAAGAATATAATCAAAAAGGAATGGTTTTGGCAAAGGCAAGGTAGATAGTCTTCATCATAGGCATATTAATGAGGTAGGATTTTGTTCTTTTATTACCCTACATAGCTTTGTTGATGTTAATTTTGGGTTATTATAGAATGTTTTAGAATAGTTATTATAATATTTTACTAAATTTTTTTATATTAATATAATGAAATCAAGGATTCAACCCTATGGAAGGATAAATTTATCCATAGAATCAAATCACTAATTTGAATTAGTTATAGCATGAACATATTTATTTTGGGTAATGGTAACAAACATGGATATAGTTGTTATTTGGATTTACTCAATTGTGTTTGTTTATTTTGTAAACCATGGTAAATGGATTGGCCATAAAACACTAACAAACACCTATAGTTTACCATTTTGACCACACGAGTATAAAATAGTATAAAAAATAAGGGACAAGGGTTTTGTGTTAAACTTACCCTATTTGTAAATGTATATCAGTTGTTGGGGATTATTGAGACCATAGAACCATTTAAAAAAAAAAAAATAGGTTCTTACCTTGTCTCAGTTATTTATGGTAGTTTTATTAAACTAGTTATGTCTTAGATTTTTAAATAAGATAACGTGGATGTATAATACATGAAGTCAATTTCATATTAGTGGACCAAATTTGACCTCATCCTACTTTTATTATGGTTTTGTAAGAATAATTTTGGTAGGTAGTTGGTGTAGTAACATCAAAACAATGAATAGATATTCAAGGACTTAGTGTACCATATGGTACACTTCAGGGTAGTCGCATTGGGTGACTCTATGCATTAATGTATTTTGGTCATTCAATTCATTAGTAATATAAGTGTTGTTTTGATTCATATTTTTAGTAACATCATTATGTTTGTTAGAAGAATAAATATTAAGGTAGATTCTTACATCCAATTAAATCTTCTACAATTCTCATTTTGCATATATTAATTATTTTTGGTTAGAATTAATTTGGTTGTTCATATAATTTGTATGGAAAGTAACCATGTGATTAATGGTTTCAATACTTTCATAAGAATATAATTAAGGCACAACAATTCATTATTGTAGATTGAGATGAATAAGATTTATATGAATTATTTTTGTAAATCTGAGTACGAACTTGTACCCTTTGTTTGAATATATATATATATATATATATATATATATATATATATATATATATATATATATATATATATATATATAATTATGAAATATATGTATAAACATATATACATATGACCGTTTATATGTATCTTGACATTATAAATTAAGTGGTTGAGATCTTAATTATCCATATATATATAAATGGGCATATGAGGTATATAGGTGTATATGTGGGTAACCCAGTATGGATAAGGGGACAAAACAATAGTATTTAATTACCCTCAGTCTTATTCATTTTTTCCTAAGATCATAATATTTAGGATGGCTGAGAGCTCCTAGTATGAATATAGATGTATAGAGCAAACAAATGCATTTATATGTGATCTGTGGTGTATTTCATTGAATCAAAATGTGGTTATAATAGTCATAATTAATTGAATAGTAGGTAGATGATGTTGAGTGTAAATTAGTTGTGCTAATGGAATTTGTATAAAATTTAGAATAGTATGTGTTATTCTTGATTCTGTTTACTTCCATTATAATTCATGTAAGGGTATTTATACATGAACTTTACAGTAATTAGATTATCTTAAATATTGCTTGATAAGTAAATTTCTAAAAGTAGAGACTTATTTTTTTAATGAGTGTTAGGTTGTCATTGGAACATATGAAAATATAGACAATGGGTTGTTATTTTATTATTATTATGAAACATATGATGAATGTTATGTGTGATTTCCTTATACTTATATGCTATGGTATTAGTATGAAGATCTCTATTAGAATCTATGAATTCTTGTATATGATTTATGTAATGAATTTTGGTATTAATGGCACTAAGAAAGTAAATAGGTGAAAAGGATTTCATGCACTTACTTAGAGTCACTAATACACATATTGAATGTAATGTGATTGAGTTGTGTGTGTGAATATGATTGATCTAAGTGATCTTAAAACTATATGAAAACTTTGGTCAAAGTAATGTTTATAGTTAAATATTGTCATTTCACCTATTTGATCTAGAATGCATGTATGCACAATATCATGTCAGAACAAAATTATTTATGATATGTTTCATGTGATGGTTACCTTAAAACACATGGGTTGTAGTTAACTTCTCAATACCTAGACCATTATCATCTACTCATAAATGAATGGAGGGCCATTACCTAGTTGGTAAATTTTGTGGGGGATCTATGGTTTGTGGTTGGTGTGGAAAATCACTTTGATGATGGTCTCTCTCTCCTCTGGTCATCAACCAATAGATAGTTTTACTCATGATTACTTATTAGATATTGGTAAGTTCATGGATACTCATATGTTCTATGAAGCATATATAAATATAAATTTTAATATTCAGATGTATAGCATTGTATAATTTTACTATTATTATGTTTTACCATTTAGCAGTTAGTTGGTCTTATTGTATAAATTCTGGTTTAAACTTTTAACAATTGGCTGGGATTATACTCCATAGATTTATGATATGTAATGAATTAGTTATGGAATTCAGATGATTGTTATTAATTGATCATTAACTAAATAAATCCAATCAAATGTATGAATTATGCAGATGCATTTAATTAAATATCAAGTAACTTAACTTCAATTGAAAAAAATACATGATTTGAGTTAATGAGGTATTTTTTAAAAAAATACCTCATTCTGGTTAAACACAATGGGGTTCTAACAAGGATATATCTACACATATGAATTTATTAAACTAAAATTGATGCACCTTAGAACCTAAAAAGTCAATTTTATTTTTCCATAGGGCCCTCTCTCCCTCCCTATAGGGCACTCAACTAATATATATCTATAGGGTGACTCTATATAGTTATAAAGGTATCCTGTAGTGTTACTAATCTGAGTAATAGCTCTCCTTGGGATCTATAATGGGCACTTGAATAAAATCAGATAGATAATAGGTGTTTGTCCTTCTCGTGTCCTTAACTCTAAGCACTCATTGGGCTCTTATCTACAGATGGGCATAGCCTTTTGGGGAGTTATATATTATAGGGCCCCTCTAAATCCATGTATGTATGTATGTATGTATGTATGTATAATAACTATAGAGAGGAGAGTGGAATCCCACCCACCTCAACTAGATATAACATAGCCATAGCCACAATCATATAGATATAGAAATAGATTTTAACTAGAATTGGCACATTATATAATTTAGTTGGGACCCCCACCCTTGTATAAATATTATATTTTACGAATATGATGATGGGCCCATAAAATATATAGAGTATAGTTTCTAGTTATGTATAGGAATCTACATAACCCTTTCTAAAATAGTAATGGGCCTAGTGAACTATATAGATTGGTTGCACTAAAACCAATATTATGCATTACATACCACTATATACATTTAGCATATGTATATCTTATCTAGGGGTGCTCAACTTTAATGTAATGCAGTCTGTCCCACTTTATTTAATAACCTAAAATACAATTTTATTTTTCCATAAATAGATGGGAAAGTGAAAAATAATAATAAGTGTTGAAATCCAAAATACTAAAAATTAAATATCTTAATAATCCTTAGAATATGAATATGGAGTGGTGTTATCCACCCTATCAAACATATGCCTCCATACCTCAATAAATATCGAGTAAAAATTGAGTCACCAAGTAAAATCTATTTAAAATATGAGTAATTGAGTAAAATATGAGTAGAATCTAAGTAAAATGTGAGTAAATTATGATTAAAATCTAAATTAGATTTGAGTTACCAGAAATTGGAGTTAGATACACTTTCAAGCATGGGCCTCCAAATATGAGTTGTTGAGAAAAATGTAAGTCATTGGAAATTAAATAATATGAATATAATAAGTTGAATATATGCCTTTCTTTTGATATTTTAGATATACATGTGAATATCACATCTCAAAATAAAGATATTATATGTAATATGTGTAATATGGCATATGAGATCATTGATGTGTATATTATGCAAAAATATGGATTGAATTACTTGGCACAATGGATAGTTTCAACGTAGACTCAAGATATAATCACTTTAACATCATTTTAATATGTAATAGCATGATCATAATAAGATATATCATTGAATTGTTTAAAATTTTGAATCACGATACATTTGGAGATATAGTATTCAATCACATGCAACAATATATAATTTTCCATGTTTCCCCGAGATGTATTTAAAATATTAATATAACAATATGGGAACTATAAAATCATAGCAATGAGTTATTAATCCTCAATATGTATCAATGATAATCATAAATGAAGTATTGGAGTTTTCCCTGATACTGTTGACGCAATGGATTGCACCCATGGCAAGGAGGTTGAGCTCCTGCCTTCCACACGCAACAATGGAAACTCCCCTCTTGCTTGTGGGACCAGTGAAGTAGGAGGGGAGAGTCTCTAGGTAAGGGCTAGCTCCCTTTGATGCATCTAATTTGTTCCAATAAGTGCTAACATATATATATATATATATATATATATATATATATATATATATATATATATATATATATATATATAATGGGGGGGATGAAAAGGGAGAAAGATTGCAAGAAAACAAATCTACTCTAAAAGGGGTGATGCACCAAAATGATCCGACCTTCTCACACTCACACTTAAAATCAGACAAACACATACATACACTTCAAACTAGCAGAAGGACTAGGCTGCAAGAAACTTGGCAGGGATGCTTTTAATGGAAAATACATAAAATAAAGATTCACCAAAGGTGATGTGGAAAGGCACACTATATAGTAATTTCTCCTATTTCTACACTTCCAAATATAGCTCTCCTTGTTAGCTACAGAAATGGCACCTTATAGACACCAGGTATGTTGGTGTTGAACTTGTGGAAGCATCATGAAGCAATGACTAAACACAAACTAACACTCAGACATACACAGAGATATCTATCCAGGATAGAGGTAAAAATGTGTTTTATTGATTCAGGTGAAAATTTGCCAGGGCTACGCCTTACAAATGTGGAAGATCCATTCTCAAATGACAAGTCTCCAATATATAGAAGAAGAAAGGAGGCCTTTTGGCACCCTTTTTACAAGTGACCCATGTGCCTTACGAGCATTGGGAAGAGCAGGCCACTTAAACATCAATGCTGTGTCAGCCCTGGCTCTGACTTCAGGCATTTTTTGACACAGGTCGCGTCATTTCTCCATTAACCAAGATTGCTCCGTGAATGCACCTATGCAATTTTTTTGCTCATAAATGTGAAATGAAGAAAATGTGTCATACGGTTGGCCGTTTGCACCTTCTAATGGTCAATTCGCAGACATTATTTCACCTGCTCGAGTTATTTCTTGAATCAACACCTCCCTTCACCACTTAGACTATATGCATGCTCCTACACTTGGCACTTTTGTCTTTTCCCTACCTTGTCTCTTTCTAGCTCTTTCGGCCCTCAGGCTATCTCTGCGTGGGTCGATGCATTCCTTGGGCTCCTTTCATGGTTAGAATTTGGGCATTTAAAAAACAACAGCTTTTTTACTGGCTTAAAATTAATGTTCGCACACCCGTCATCGCTTGAAAACCAACGGCTAGTTCACCTTCTTAAGGTTGATGGCTTCTGGGACATCACTATCCTTGGCAATTTCCTTCAGCTTTTTTACTTAGTTTGCTTTTTGCAGGTTCCCTTCTTTGTTTCAGACTTTCTCGTGGACAAAAAGTCCATGGGAATTGGCCGTTTGGCTTCCCCAAGTTTTTTGGCTTCAGGCCTTTTCCCTGCAGATAAAAAGTTTGCGAGAATTGGTTGCCTCCGAATTTCTTTGATCTTTCTTTCTTTGTGGCCTCTTTGAAGTGCCTTTGCCTTCCACAAGGGCTTATTAAACTTGGACTGCCCTTTGCAAGGGCACCTGCCCTTCAGCTTTGGGGGCACCTCATTGAACTAACCCTTTGAACCAATTGCATTGAACTAAAGCATTGAACCAATTCGATGGTTCAAGGCTGCACGCCGAGCCCATTGAACCAAGCCTTTGAACTTTCCTTGTTTGCTTCTATCATTGATTCTACACGTTGAACTAGAGGTGTTGAGCCAAATGATTGAACCAAGCAATTGAATTAGTTCAACGGTTCAATGTTGCATGCTGAAGGATTGATAGACTGAAAAAGGCATTGAACCAATGCGTTGAACTAACTTGTTGAATCAGTTCAATGGTTCAAGTGACTGCTAAGCCAAGATCATTGAACTCTTTGCTAAATCAAGTGATGAACTTAAAGATTGAACCAAGGCTGATTGAACTGTAGATTGAACCAAGCGATTGAACTGAAGTGATGGTTCAATGGTTCAAAGATGCCAACCTTCCTTGCAAATTTTCTTCAGACAAAGGCCCAAAAGAGCCTTGTAAACCCCAGCACTTTTTGAACTGATTCTTCATCTGCCAAGGATTTCACCAGCTGAGTTTGTAGAAAACCAAGCTCTGCAGAGTCTGTAGAAATAGACCTGCAGAGTCCGTAGAAATTCTTGGACTTGTGCAAAATCAAAAAATGAAATAGCCTTAATCAGCAAGGGAAGAAGGGGACTAATTTTTTGCCCTGATGGGCAAAAAATGGTCAACATATTGGTGACTCCCAGGGGAAGCATGCCTACTATGCTTAGAATCTTATTGCCTTGAGAATCCATTGGGCATGGGGTCAGATTGTAACTTAAAGACCAGTAATAGCTCTAATAAATCTAGAACCAATCACGCAGATTCACCTCAAAAGGAAAAGAAAACCACACAAAGCTAAGAAAACTACTTGTGCAAATAGCACTTAGGGGAAACAGGGAAAGAAAACTGAAAGTAACCTACTATATACAGCTAACCAGGTATTTTTGATTCCCTCCTAGATCAAAGGGAAAGCTTCTAATGTCTCCTTCATCTGACACACCCAGTATCGATAATGGATCCCACAAGGAAATATTCATGTGCAGCTTCTTCACCTGGTCTATCATGTTGATATGAGGATTGCTCCCTTTCATATTTTCTTTGGGGTCACTTGCAGCCTCCTAAGGCATAGGCCAGGGAGCTGAATGTATGATTGGCGGCCTAAAATTTGGGAATTTTTGGTTCGCCTGTGGTAGAAGAGATGGTGTGGACATTTGAACAGTTGCTTGAGTTTTTTCCATAGCTCTCCCTTTGGATCTTGTGTTGGCTGCAACACAGTCAGCCTAATTGTCTGCAGCACCTACATAATTGATTGCACAGAAATCACCTTCTAGGTGGTTCATAAGAGTAGATTCAGGCTGACTCTGACTACTGCTCGTGTTGGGTTGCATTGGAGCCTCGAAGACTTGGGAATGAGCAGTTGCCTAATTGTCTAGCACATTTGGGTAATAACCTGCCATCTCATTTGTATAAATAGCCTGTTCCTGACCATATCCCATGGTCAAACAACTTGGATGTTCCTATACCAGGTTGTTCTGAATGGGCACCATGACCTTAGATGATGATAGGGGGCCTAGGTTGTAGTTTTGAAATGGTCTGGTCTGAGTAAGCTGACCTTGTCCTTGATTGTAGTTTTGGAAAGGGGGTCTAGGGGCTTGACCATAATGCTGGTATCCCTAATTTGATCTATTGCTTTGAGCTTGTTGCCTTTTAAGAGCTACAAGTTCATTTGACATACTCTGAAATAGACTCTTAACTTCATGAAGCTCATTGGATGGAGCAGCAGCTGGTTTCTCTATGCTAGGTAGAGGAGCTAATGTGGGAGCAACGGCCTGAATTAGAGGTGGCATTTTTGGGAAAAGTGGCATGTGGGGTCTAGGGGCTATTTTACCATCCTATATTAAGTAATTTTCAGCTGCTATGGCTATGTCATAGGCAGTAGGTAGCACATGCCCTCCCATGGATTGTATCATCATAGCAATATCACTGTTTAATGCCCTTAAATAATACAAGAAAACATAGCTAGCAGTCGGTCTTACCAGAATGGGGATTCTATCCCAAGTCTTCTAAAATCATGTGTTGAAATCCTACATATATTCGTGAGGGGCTCTTTTTATGGTCCTCAACTACTCAGCAAGCGAGAGGTCGTCGCTCTTTTCCCCAAAATGGTCTGTCAACTAAGTACCCAATTCATTCCAAGAATGGATTGAATTTACAAGAAAAGTCTCGTACCAGTCAAGAGCTTTGCCCTTGAGAGACAATGTCAGCAATCTGATTGCGATATTTTCCTCTATGACATTGTGAATATTGTAGAGGTTAGTAATATTTCTAATGTGTTCAATTATTGTAACAGGCCCCTCTCCATTAAAGGGAGACACACTTTTGAGGACCACTCTTGGAATTGGGTCATAACGTTGGAGGTTCAAGGGACTCTAACCATGAAAGGTCACAAAGGGTAATGTCGTAGCTATAAGGGGATTCAAACGGGGTACTTCTCCTGTGAAGGAAGCACCTATAGCCGAACTGGGAAGATGACTCGCTGAATAAGGATGAGTCTCTTTGAACCTCAATCACCTTACTGAGTTGAGAGGTAATTCAATGAATTCAAAAGGGACACCCTTATTAGCAGATCGTGTGGTGACTTTAGGCATCAAAATTCAGACTGGTCTTTGATTAGGAAATGAGGTTCTTACCAGTGGAGTTGCTAGATGTTGTAAATAGTTGATTTGCTATAATAGGACCAGCATCAATCCTGAAACCTTACTCATTTTTAAAACTAGGTCCCATCAGGCGTGCCAAAAATTGTTGACACAGTGGATTGCAACTGGGGCAAGGAGGTTGAGCTCTTGCCTTCCACACGCAACAATGGAAACTCCCCTCTCACCTATGGGACCAGTGAAGCAGGAGTAGAGAGTCTCTAGGTAAGGGCTAGCTCCCTTTGATGCATTTGATTTGTTCCAATAAGTGATAACATATATATATATATATATATATATATATATAATGGGGGGGATGAAAAGGGAGAAAGATTGCAGGAAAACAAATCTACTCTAAAAGGGGTGATGCACCAAAATGATCCAACCTTCTCACTCTCACACTTAAAATCAGACAAACACATACATACACTTCAAACTGGCAGAAGGACCAGGCTGCAAGAAACTTGGCAGGGAGGCTTTTAATGGAAAATACAGAAAATAGAGATTCACCAAAGGTGATGTGGAAAGGCACATTGTATAGTGATTTCTCCTATTTCTGCACTTCCAAATATAGCTCTCCTTGTCAGCTGTAGAAATGGCACCTTATAGACACCAGGTATGTTGGTGTTGAACCTGTGGAAGCATCATAAAGTAATGACTAAACACAAACTAACACTCAGACATACACAGAGATATCTAGCCAGGATAGAGGTAAAAAATGTGTTTTATTGATTCAGGTGAAAGTTTGCCAGGGCTACGCCTTACAAATGTGGAAGATCCATTTTCAAATGACAAATCTCAAATATATAAAAGAAGAAAGGAGGCCTTTTGGTGCCTTTTTTACAAGTGACCCATGTGTCTTACGAGCATCGAGAAGAGCAGGCCGCTTAAACATCAATGTTGTGTCAGCCCTGGCTCTGACTTTAGGCATTTTTTGACATAGGTCGCATCGTTTCCCCATTAATTGAGATTGCTCCTTGAATGCACCTACGCGATTTGTCTGCTCATAAATGTGAAATGAAGAAAATGGGTCACATGGTTGGCCGTTTGCACCTTCTAATGGTCAATTTACAGACACTATTTCACCTGCTAGAGTAATTTCTTGAATCGATGCCTCCCTTCGCCACTTAGAATATCTGCCTACTCCTATACTTGGCACTTTTGTCTTTTCTGTACCTTGTCTCTTTCTAGCCCTTTCGACCCTCAGTCTATCTCTACGCGGGTCACTACATTCCTTGGGATCCTTTCATGGTTGGTGTTTGGGCATTTAAAAAACAATAGCTTTTTTATTGGCTTAAAATTGACGTTCGCGCACTCGTCATCACTTGAAAACCAACAGCTAGTTCACCTTCTTAAGGTTGACAGCTTCCAGGACGTCACCATCATTGGCAATTTCCTTTGGCTTTTCTGCTTAGTTCCCTTTTTGTGGGATCCCTTCTCTGTTTCAAACTTTCTCATAGACAAAAAGTCTACAGGAATTGGTTGTTTGGCTTCCCCAAGTTTTTTGGCTTCGGGCCTTTTCCCCACAAACAAAAAGTCTGCGGGAATTGGCCGCCTCTGAATTTCTTCAATCTTTCTTTCTTTGTGGCCTCTTTGAAGTGCCTTTGCCTTCTGCAAGGGCTTATTGAACTTGGATTGCCCTCCACAAGGGCACTTTCCCTTTGGCTTTGGGGGCACCTCCTTGAACTGACCCTTTGAACCAATCACGTTGAACCAAAGCGTTAAACCGATTCAACAGTTCAAGGCTACGCGTCGAGCCCATTGAACCAAGCCTTTGAACTTTCCTTGTTCGCTTCTGCCATTGATCTTGCACGTTGAACTGGAGGCGTTGAACCAAATGATTGAACCAAGCAATTGAACCAGTTCAACGGTTCAATGTTGCGCATCGATGAACTCACCGAAGGACTGATAGACTGCAAAAGGCATTGAACCAATGCGTTGAACCAACTCATTGAACCAGTTCAATGGTTCAAGCGACTGCTAAGCCAAGATCACTGAACTCTTTGCTAAACCGAGCGATGAGCTTAAATATTGAACCAAGGCATGAACCAAGGTCGATTGAACTGCAGATTGAACCAAGTGATTGAACTGAAGTGATGGTTCAATGGTTCGAAGATGCCAACCTTCTTTGCAAATTTTCTTCAGATGAAGGCCCAAAAGAGCCTTGTAAACCCCAACACTTTTTGAACTGGATCTTCATCTGCCAAGGATTTCACCAGCTTAGTTCATAGAAAACCAAGCTCTACAGAGTCTATAGAAATGGACCTGCAGAGTCCGTATAAATTCCTAGACTTGTGCAAAATCAAAAAGTGAATTGGCCTTAATTAGCAGGGGAAGAAGGGGACCTATTTTTTGCCCTGTTGGGCAAAAATGGTTAATAGATTCCTCAATCATAATATGGATTATAGCTATATAATGGAGGCATAAATATAATGAATAATAAGGAACATGTTATGCACATAGGTAACATAGAAGACACAAAAAAATGTGATAAGGCACAAAGAAAATACTTAAAGTACTAGAAAACATGTATGGAAATGAATGTAGGAAGTGCATTATGCACTAAAAGTATATTAGAAACATATTAATAATTTCAAACATGTAAAAGTTATAACACACATATAAAATGCACATATTGTACATGGAAAGCATATCAGGCATAAAAAAATCATGGTGGGAACATGGAAATAATATCAAACATATATAAAGCACATTAGGCACATGAAAAGAATAGCAAGAATATGGAGAACATGTCAATCAAATGGAAAACATATTAGATATATATCAATCACATTAGACACATGGAAGGTATATTATGAATATAAGCAATATAATCATAATAAATAACATATAATTCAAGTCGGGTATGTACGCACATTAGATATGTAAATAATTTAAAGATATCAGTGTATTAATCAATTTAGATGTATAAGTGTATTAAGCACACCAACTAAATTAGGCATATAAGTATATTAGAATAATGAACATGATAAATGACCCATTAAACACATAAGCAAATAGACGTGATAATATACAATATTTCCATGATATTGACCATGGAAATATATGAATAAATTATAGATATAATCATGGGAAGCATATCAATAATAGGTAAAAATGATTGATAGTTAACCTATGATAGAGAGAACATGTCCCACATTTCCCTTGGAGTTTCCCCTAAGTAGGGATAATTTTAAGAATGGACCCCTAAAAGCTTACTATAAAATCTTGAAAAATCTTAGAGTTCAAGTATATTTCCATTGGTGAATCTTTGACAAAATTACCATGTTGGTATAAATTGACTAGCAATGTTTGTTAGCTCTATCAAAAAACTTATAAATAGCTAGATAATCAAGCATCATATGAAAATAAATAAATAATGGGAAAAAATCCAACTTAAACCCCTTTCCCCAAACACATTCATGGGGTAAATATGCTTGAGTTGGAATAATGATTATGATCAATGGATTCCCTAAGCTTTTTAGAATGGTTATTTTGCTTTGCCTTATGAAATTTGGGGTAGTCCAGCCATTTCAAACACTTGCCTGAATGAAAAAATCCAAGCAAGGAAGACATGAGAGATAACATGAATAAGAATTGACACATACCCATCCCAAACCTAAATTCTAAACAGGTGTGTGTAACTCTAACAAAAAAATAATGACCACATCAAAGCCCAAACACATTCACAATATGTCTAAGGTCTTGTTGATCTCATTACTAAGCAAACAATTCCAAACAAATGCAAATATCTTTTTGATCTCATCACTAAACAATCCCATGTGATAACTAATTTGTGTCTAATATTAAGTGTTTTGATATAAGATAAAAAGGGTTTTCACACTGTGAGCAAAGATATGATGAAAATATAACATGACAATAGTTCAAATCTCTTAAAAGATAGGTAGATTTTATTAAAAGTGTGAAAACATTTGCAGATATGTATGACTTATATTTATTACTAATATTGTACTTCATTATTAGCTCCTTAGACTCCTCCTTGACGTCCTCTTGCAGTTGTCTCTCAATTCATGATTCCCATGACATGTAGGGCTTGGACTGTACTTCATTATTGGTTGCTTAGACTCCTCCTTGACCTCCTCTTGCAATTTTTGCTTGTTTCATGATTCCCATGACATGTAGGGCTTGTATTTCTTACTTGAATTATACTTCATTTTTGGTTGCTTAGACTCCTCCTTGGCCTCATTTTTAAATTTTCACTCGCTTTGCAATTCCCACGACCACAAAGGAGTGAAACTTTAATAGAAATCAAGTTATATGAATTTAGGTTTTAGGTTTTTAGGGTTTTAATCAATTTTAAACACTTATGTAGATTTATTTTATAGGAGGTAATTTGTGTTAATTAAAAAACCTATGGAGAAAGAGGTTAGAGGATGAGATGTCTAAATTCAATATCTTATTTATGATTCCTTATTTTTAATAATTAAATTTGTCATTCTTTTTAAAGATTAAATTTGTCTTTTTTAAATGCTAAATTTGATGGCCATATGACTAAGTATAAATTGAGTACAGACTTTTTTAAGTCTCTCAAAAGACCAACCAGATAATATAATAAACTAAGTGTAGCAAAAATTGTGACAAAAAATTAGAGTATGTAGTATAAACCAACTATGGGGCCATAGGGTAAGACAACTATGAAAAGAGGATGACATAATTGAAAAAATATATTCAAAACATTTTCATATTTTTTAAATTATAAAATATATAATAAGGTCTGCCAAAATGTCTTAACCACATCCATATTAGCCATTCAAATATTTCTTTATTTCAATTAACAACCATGCCAACTAGAATATAATTATTATGTTAAACAGTTAAAAATAAAATACAATATTATCATGAGGCTCTGTTGCATTTATTCATTTTGTTCTTTGTGCATTGTTTAAAATAAGTATCTTGCATGTCATTATTTCTCACATGAAATCAATTTTTTATTTTGTTTTAAATATGTGGTAAATACCAACCAAAGAGTATAATAAACTGAGTATAGAAAAATAGTGAAAAAAATCAAAGTATATATTATAAACCAACTATGGGTCCATATGGCAAGATAACTATGAAAAGTGAGGATGACATAACTAAAAAATATTTTCATAATTTTAAAATTATAAACTATATAATAAGTTCTGCCAAAATGTCTTAACCACATCCATATTGACATTTTAAATATTTTTTATTTTAATTAACAAACCATGTCAACCAAAATATAATTATTACCTTAAACATTTAAAAACAAAATATAGTATGAGCATGAGGCTCTATGACTCTTTTTGTGCAGTACATATGGTAAGATCATGTGCAATACTTAGTATAAATTGAGTACATATCATAACTCACACTTTTGACACATTTGGTTGATCTAATAGACTCAAAGAAGTTCTTATTATAAGTGATTGATTCCTTAAGTTTGTATCCTTTGTAAGTGACACTTTGAAATAAATTGAAAAATGTTTCTCTTTAGAGATTAGATATCATTTTCATTGGGATGAACTACTAGAATCCATGGCTATGATGTACCCTCAATATTACAAAAATGTTAGCTCATCATATTTTTATAATAAAATCAAGACCTTGGCCCAAAACTTCTACAAGAGTGTATAATTTAATGGTGAAAAAATTGAAGGCATTTTAGATTTGCCAAATCTAAGGGAACAGTCTATTCAATTTGCCACAACAAGTTTTGGACCATGATTTCAAACATGGCTCGATAACTAGATTATGGATTACCTTAAGTTTGATTATAATACCATGTGATGGTATCTCAAAATATTTTAATCTTGCTAATTAATGCCAAATAATGATTTTGGGCTCAGTGAAAGATGAGAGAATGTTTAGTGCATTTTCATTTTTAAACTCAAAGTTAAGAAACAAGTTTGACAAAAATTTGAGACTAGTTTGAGGCTCTATACAACAAGATACAATGTCCTCAATTTTCCATTTGATATAACTTTGAAAATTTGGTAGTCAACCTATGAAAGAAGAGGATTGACTAGTAATTCTTCAAACACACAACAATTTTGCAATACTAGATCCAAGTCCAGCAAATTTTGAAGAGAATGCAAATAATAATTATTGAGAACAAAATGAAGAAAATTGGCATGTTGAAATTTAAAATTTAGGCATCTAAAAACTAAGGTTGATCAAGGAATTACAACAAATTTTTTGAATGATTTTGGGATTTATTTTATCAAGGTTTTGAGAAAATGTGTTGAAGATAATGTAGAGTATATAAATGATTAAGAGGTGATTTATGTATTTTTGTTTCTATTTGATTAAGAGAACATGTCTATAATAGTTGCAAACTCTACTATAAAGATGCATAAGTATATTTTGGTGTTTCCTTGTTATTTTATACCAAACTTATTTGAGGTATCTACAGTGTAATGAACTATAAGTATCTATATTGGGTCAACAACTTCACTTCTTCCAATAGCTTTCATAAATGACAAAGAAAATTGAGAAACCCATCACATATGTATTCAAACAAATTTCATTAATCCCATGGGTGACTTGTTGGACCAAAATTAAATTTTAACTTGTGGCCCCTCAATATGTTGGCACCAATTCTTAAAAATGGGGTAAAATTGAAACCTCGATCCTTGTAGCTTTAATTCCACCTACACTACATTCAATGCTCAAAATAAAATAAATATTAGGTTTGAAAATTATTTGTTATTAATTTTTTTAGTCATTAAAACCATATAGAAGGAAGAGCATGTTTATTTTACTCAATTTTATAAATGTGTTAAGGACCACTTGTGACTTAGGACACAGTAATCTTAAGGTAATAATTATATTTTGGTTGACATGATTTGTTAATTGAAATAAAAAGCATTTGAAAGGCCATTATTTTTTTATTTGAGAAGGTAAACCTAGGTTTTACATGGACCTAAAACCATAAGAGTGAGATACAAAAGTTTAAACAGGCCCATCATGATTGAGATGATAAAAAAGAAACACTAAAACATATAGCAAAATAGGATAGAAAATAGAAACTAAACCAGATTAAGTGGAGAGTCCCTCCAGAGTGTATTCAGCAGTAGAATTATCCTTTATTCAGATGCTTGGTTTATCTTTCGATGCCTTGGAATGGGTGTAATTATTAGGGCCTTTAGTGGATTCCCTAGGGAATATCATCCTTGGCCTCTTCTTGCTTTTCACCTGTGGAGTAGTTTGTTTTGGGGGGACCCCCTAGGGGAACCCATGGGGGATTTCAGGACTTTAGGGGATTTAAAAGTAGGGGATTGGGGTGAGGGCTAGGTAGATTGCACAAAATTCTAAACAATCACCTCCACCACTTGATGGAGCTCATTCTAATCCTGTATTAACTTTGCCAAGCCAAATCCTACTTACTAGACCTATGAATTGAAGTTTTCTAGCATCTATTTATTTTTCTCAAATTCCTCCATTCCAATAACCTTGCCCTTCCTGTCAGAGGTGGCAGGAGACCCAACTTTGATGGGTTTGGGTTTGGGTTTGGGGATGAAAATTAGCTTGAATAAAATTTCATCATGTGGGGATTTGGATAGACTGTTCTAGGGGGAGTGTTCAAGGGGGGTGGGAAATCACTGTAGCGTCCTCTTCTAGGGAGTCCTTGGAAGAAGATCCTTCTGGGGGAACATTCTGACCAAAGAGGGTATGGCCATGTTTAATGACCATAAGGATGAGGCCTTGATGGAGAATGGGGTTAGTGTCACTCACCTAAGAGAGAAGGATAGTGTTTTATAAAGACTTAATAAGGAAATAAGATAGACTTATTTTAAAACTGATGAAATGGTTAAGCAACAAGAAATGATGCAAGAAAATTAGGGTGTACTTACCTTCCAGAGTCATATATCTCATGACTTAAAGGTAGATGTTAGCCTAGTATCTCGAAAGGTCGATGCAAGGAAATCCCTTCTTATTAATTTGCACGAAGTCATTGGTATGAAATAAGCACTGTAAGGATTCTTGTTTCTTGAAAGGACATTATTGATTATGGATGGTTAAGTTATTTTGGTAGACCTTATCATTATTGATTGTGGATATGGTTAAGATATTATCATTATATTTATTCATTTCAAGACAAATGACTATGCATGAAAATAACTACTCTTACTCTTTAGAACAAAATAAACACAAATACATACCTTACAATTGTAATCATAAAGAAACCAACTTAGAAATTATCTGCACCTCATCCTAATATTTTGACTACTAGAGCTTCGCTTCCACCAATAGCTTGCATCAATGACTAGAAAAATAGAGAAATTATTAACAAATATCTTTAAAGAAATGCTTTTCAAGGAAATTATCATTATATTTATTCATTTCAAGATAGATGACTATGCTTGCAAATAACTGCTTTCAGTCTTCAGAATAAAATAAACACAAATCCATACCTTGCGATTTAAATCATAAGAAAACTAGCTTAGAAATTATTTGCACCTTTTTTTCCAACCTCTCGTCCCAATATTTTGAATACCATAGCTTTGCTTCTACCAATAGATTGCATAAATGACTAGAAAAATTGAGAACCCATCAGTAAATATATTTAAATAAATTATTTTCAAGGAACTTATCATTATATTTATTCATTTCAACATAGACTATTGTGCATACAAACAACTTCTCTCATTCTTCAGAATAAAAGAAGCACAAATCCATACCTTGTAGTTGTAATCACAAGGAAATAACTTAAAAATTATCTACACCTTCATTTTCAACATCTCATCCCAATCTTTTGACTACCAAAGCTTTGCTTATATTAATAACTTGCATAAATGACAAGAAAATTTAAGAAACCATCACATATGTATTTGAACAACTTACATTAATCCTGCGAGTGACGTGTTGGACTAACATTAAATTTTTCCTTGGGCCCCTTAATATGTCGATGCCAATTCACTAAAAAATCGGACAATATCTAAACCTCAACTCCCATAGCTTTAATTCCATATGCACCACATTCAATGCTAAAAATAAAATAAACATTAGGTTTTAAAATTATTTATTATTAAGTTTTCTAGTTATTAAAACCATAAATAAGGAAGAGCATGTTTGTTTTAGTCAGTTTTATAAATGGCGCTAAAAAATTCAAATTTTTTTTATAGTTTTAAAATTATAAACTATATAATAAGGTCTGCCAAAATATCTTAACCATATCCATAATTGGCCTTTCAGATATTTTTTTATTTCAATTAACAAATAATGCCAACCAAAATATAATTATTACCTTAATTTTATTGTGTCCTAGGTGGTCCTTATCACTCACACACACACACACACACACCCATATATATATATATATATATATACTTGACGATTCTAGACTAATTATACATGTCGCATATAATTTCCTAGTGAATCTAACCCATACGTGCATAGTAAATCTGGCAAATATGTGTCTCAAAATAGGATTGAGTATAATATATAAGGTGATTCAAAACCCCTATATAAAAAATTGTATAAAATTGAGTTTATTTTACCTATGTACATTTTCATAGAATTATCCATTTTCAAAATAGAAAAAACCTACTTATAACCTTTTGGCTATAAATAGCCTCTAAAATTTTCCTTGCCCCCGAGTGGACATGGAATTTTCCCCCCACCCATATGTAATTACAACCTATTAAATATTTTGAATTTTTATTTATATTCACATTAATACCATATATAAAAATAAGTGACCTATTATCTTTATCTATGTGAATGTGTGTGGCATGAATGTGAAATGTCTAGTCTAATATAATCATAATGTAGATAATGTTTCAATAGAAATAGAAAATAAATAAATGAAGGAGGAAATAATTAAATGCATAATTTTCCATTTGGAAACATATCATAATATTATAATAGGCAACAAAAATGAGCATTCAAACCTAACCAATAATAGAGTCACACATGTTAAAAGCATTATAACAATTATTATGAAAATTAGATAATAATACAAGTGCCAAGGCACCCAAGAATCAAACCATGATAAGTCATATTCTAAATGGTTGGATTTCACAAGGTTATTATGTATGATTTCATATTCACTATTTTATTTTACATAAATATATCACTAACATATCCTTTTGACTGCATGGTAACCATAGGTTGCATTTTGTATCTTATGTGTATTTTCTTTAAAGTAGACTTGTGAACTTGTAATTTATACTCTCTAACCTTAAGTATGAACCTTGGCTCCTCACACATTATGTTTCCTTATTCTTGAGTCTCTCTTTTGGAAAATATTTGTCTCTATAAATTTTAAGCACTCTCCCTTCATGTCCGAATTTCATACATTGATGCACAGTTGGTTCAAATTGCTTTTGTTTCATGTATTTAAGTTGTACTCAATATCATGATATATTAATTGTTGTTAAGAAATATATGAGATAATATTTCAACATTATTTAGCCCAACTTGATTAGAAAAGATTATATATCCAAATAAATCTTGTGACATGCCATCATATCCTTTAGTAATTGTATCCATAAAAGTTGAATATTTTATGGAAAATTTAAGACTCTAAAGGAACCCATTTGTGCATAAATTTAAGATTGGACAATTATTAACCACCATTCAACTCCTATTTTTAGAATCTATAAAAACTCTAATGAATACATGACCATTATATGAAATATCATTTGGAATTTTACTTTCATCAAATATAATTTTTATGGGGGGTTTTTTTCTTTTACTAAATTCATTAATACGAGAATAAATCTTTCAATTAGATGGGAATATAGGTAGATGGTACTTGGTTATAACTCCTATTTTTCTCATAAATCATGTTGATGTTCCCCCTAGTATCTTTTTCCTTATATGGTTTTGGAATTAGATCTGTAAAAATATTAAAGTGATGATTTGGAGGAGTAACTACTTCATTCAAGTTGGTATTGACTCCTTATAATTGAATTTGATTGTTCTCTTGATAATATCTTGTATCTTATGTTTCAAATCCATGCAATAATTTTTATAATTTACTTAAATTATATTATAGTCAAAAAATGTTTGTGGGTCATAATTATAGGCAAAGGTCTTGAAGGATCAAACTTCCTTATTGGAAGTAAGGTAATCGCATTATAGTCAAGTAATATCTTCACAACTTGTAGGCTCTCATTAAGCCTAGTAAATTATTTATCATCTATATTGAGTCAAGAAGAGCTTTTGAGATGGTTGTTCTATGGCATTGACCATATTTTTTGGATCACTTTTAGTTGGACAAATACCACCATTGCTCATATTCTTGATGTTTAAATTGTTTGGAAAGTTAGAAGAATTGGAAGGAGACACATTGGGATAATACTTTAAAATATTTACATTTAAGATCTTGGTTTCACATTCTCTAAAATTATGTTATAGCTCATAAAAAATAGTATAAGAATTGAATGTAAATTTTTATTTTGTAATCAACAAAAACTATCAATGAAAAGCCCTTCAAACTCATAATTTGTTGGATCATAACTCATCTTGGTAACCATAATCTTAAATTTACACACATAATTATTAATGTGTTTACACAATATTTATCTAATTTGAGTTAGTTATATGAATGTAACCTTCCAACAAATATTAATTTTAAAATGAAACATCAAATCATCAACTAAAGGTGTGAAAGAATGCACAAATCTACTTGGAAGGGCATAAAATAAATCAAGAGCATAAACCTTAAGGATTATAAGGAATAACTTAGTCAATAAGTGATCACTATAATAAAATTATAAACATGAATCATGAAATGATCTACTATGATGCAAAGTATCTCTTTTTCCATTGTATAATTCAAAATTAGGAGCAATAGATCATATTAAAATTGGATGAGACAATATTTCATAAGCCAAAGGATTTAAGAGAATGTCATGATAAATAACCCACTTAGTATTCTTATGCATCACTAGATAAATATTTTTAATTTAATTAGTTTTCATGATTTAAAGATTGTATGTCATAGTATTAATGTGGGAATGTGAATTAGAAGAACTAGGTGGAGTGATAGCATAGGTTGTGGTAGATACTAGAGATAAAGGGGTGTAGAATTTTTAATGGGAGAAATTAGCTTGGTGTTTAGGAATGGCATGGTTTTTAAACATTGGATAACTTTGACATTATTTAGAAGACATTAATGATTTTTTAGAAGGATTTTGAGAAATTAGAGAAGATATTAGAAGATGTTGAGAAGAAATGAAGGGATTTAGTTATACTAAAATATTATGAAACCTTGGCTCTCTTGTGGTAATAATAGTAAATATGTATTTTATTACTCTTTATGTCATATATGAAAAAACCTTTTGTCCTCATATTATCTATAAATAATGATAGGATTACGTATATTATTAAGTGAGTTTAAATAGATCAAATCATTTTCATCTAAAGAAATAGTGAGGTGAGACTTTTATTTTCAAGGATTTAATTTTGACCATTAAATTTGAACAAATACTTCACTTTCTTAAGTCAAAGACAACATGGACACTGGATATTATCACAATCACAAATCACAAATAAAATATAAATAAACAACTTCATTCTAAACACGAGTCATTTATAACTTCTATATTATGTAGAAGGATTTTCCACAAACATTTTCAATCAATCTTTATATTTTGGAAAACGTAAGTAATTTCAAATGAACAATATTTGTAATAATTCACAAGAGAACCAAATTTAAATTAGATAGGTTTCAAAAAACTAAACTTATTATTATCCCAAGTGAAATCCAAAACCTAGAAACTCTAAGTTCCTTGCATGAATTCATACCTTAAAACTATTACTAATTACTACTAGATCTTTCCCTTTGTGAGAATCCAACAAGGGCCAAATATTCTTGAATTCACTTAACATAAAAAAATATTTGAGAATTGTATCAAATAGTTCATGTATCTATAAAATTAATCTTACATTGAAGACACTTATATTTTTACAAAATGGTGCACAAGTGTTCAAAACACAACACATATTAAGAAAAATGAGGGAATTAAAGGGTTCTAACTAAATATGGTGAATTCAATAAATTAGACCTGCCCTAGCATTGAAATTGAAAGGGAAAAAATAAATTATTTATAAATTGAGAGGGAAAGAAAAAAGAGATGGGTAAAGAGAGATGTATACCTGAATATGGCTTACTTGCATTCTAGAAATTATTGAAACACTAGAAAATAAACTCTATAAGTATACAAGTGGTCTTACAGGAATAAAACTATGTTTTATGTAGATTACCACTTTTAGCCACCATCGATAATGGTCAAGACACTTTTTATGGCCAAATAGGGAATTTTTGGATGAATTTGGAAATCACCTAAGAATATGGCCCTATGAACCCTTCAGGGTTGAAATGCTTTGGGATGCTTTGCCAATATAAGAGGCCTATAAATTTGTCTTCATTGATAATACTAAGTGTGTGAAATAATATGAATCTCTATTCCTTTTTGTGTAACCCTAATTCACCACAATGTCACAAGACTATATAAAATATGCAAGGTTAGTGGCTTGATCCCTCTTAAAGATTGCAAGTACATACTCTATACACTCAGAATCAAGGTTCATGTATTTATATATGTGTGAATGATCCAAACCAAGTAAGATAAATTACTTTACATTATCTTCCTAATATAATCAATGATAATCCTATATGTTTTTTAATGTAACCTCATTTTGGCATAAGTATTCAGCCCCAATAATTCAAGAGATAAATAGTGGAATAATAATAGGCTTCTCAAATAGTGTGTGATAGATAGACTCAATGTGCATCTCAATAACTTGGACACTTGATTGATACTTGATATGAAATGGCTTAGGGTACATGTGTACATATGGGTTCCTTTGATTTAAAATTTGGATACATTCACAAATAGGTCGATAATGGAAAATAGTGAGAACCAATAATCAAGGCACCAGAAATTAGCTCATGGTGCAAAGGACTCACAAATGATAAATGACTATTTTTAACCTTCATGAAATAAAGACCAAGCTAATTTGAAGGATGATTGGAGTTATCCTAATGCATAAAACTAATATTTTAAAGGTGTTCATGAGAAAATGCAAATAACACAATGATATGAAGGGTCTAATGTGAAGAAAAAATATACCAAAAAGATTCAAACTTATGTAAATGATAAAATTACATGAAAACATGAAAAAATCATTGTTATTACATGGCTTGCCCCAAAATTAGGTTTTGAAAAAATGCCCCATTTTGAAGTGCATGTTTGTGTTCATATAAAGGTAAAACAAAAATAAGTGCATACCTAAACATTACTTGATATGGATGGAATATGAACTATGTATGTCTTGATAATGAATTTCCCACGTTCTAATGTCAACAACTTAAATAAACCTAAAATAAAAATTATAATGCATACAAGTAGATCAATGTCATGGTGAACCAATGTGAATGCAATAAAATCAAATAACTAAAACTTGAAAATATAAAAGGAACAAATATACTTGGTAGTATGTGAGTCATTTTTTCACTCTTAAAACTTTGAAACTAAAACTAAAAATTAAGAATTAAAAACTGGGTACATCGACATTGGGATAAAAACTCTACTTCTTGATCAAATAAGTAGACATATGGTAACTCTTAGTCTCACTTGATCTCTCTTGGTTTGGTTAGTTCAACTAAAAAATTATAACTAGTGATAGAATAGTTTAGATAGATTACCCTTCCTTTTGAGATGAGGGATGGTCTTACAAATCACTCATCTCAAAATAAAATGATTAAATGCACTATGTGTAACATAGAGAGTAAGGAATTATCAAATAATCTAGAAACACTTTGCACGTTCTATAAGTTTTTTTGCCTGTGTGAATTTGAATTTGGACATGGTTGCAGGGGACCCAGGGGGAACCCCTATCCCCTCTTCCCTCCCCCTTTTGGTATGAGATAACCCTAGGAATACCTCAGGTTTCCATTCTGAACCCGTGACCCAAGGTGACGCATCAATTCCTAATATGTGGAATAATGTTCTTCTGGGGGACAAGAACTATGAGAAATAGAGGGTTATCCCACTACTGTTAAAGTTGAAGGATGGCTCAACTCTCAAACTCCTAGATCTTATAGTGGATAGAATAGTGTTGTCAATGGAATGGGATCTTGTTGGTAAATTTTTTGACTTCATACCGAATATTGGTTTGGTAAAGAGATGGGTTGTTACTAAATGAAAGGTGAGAGGTAGTGTTTCGGTTAGTGCCATGGTTGGTGGGATGTTCCTCTTCAAGTTTATGGATAGAGAATATCTTATGCAGGTCCTTATGGGAGGACTGTGGGTGTATGGAAAGCATAGCCTCTCTCTTTGAAAATAGAAACCAGGGTCCGATGTTGCTACTAATCTAAACAAAATGGCCCTAGTTTGGGTGAGACTTCTAAGTTTCCCCTTGGAATATTGGGATAAAGAAGTGATCATCTGGAGATTGAATACTTTCTATCACTTCATTGATTTAGACAATACTAATAAGAATAAATCTAGGTTAGTATTTTCTCGTTTTTGTGTTATTGTATATATTAACAAATATCTACCAAACTCCATTACTCTTGAGTCTAAATTTGGTCAATGGATGTAGCCTATTTAGTATGAGAATGCCATGGTATTTTGTCAAAATTGTATTAGAAAAGGGCACCTCATAACTCAATTTAAAGTAAATAAAAAGAGCCCCAGCGCTCTGGAAACCAAATTAATAGAGTTGAGGAAGACTATCCTTTTAGGGAGGACATCCTAAATATCAGTAGCACCCCCCAGAAGGAGGATAATGATGGTAAGTGAAGGGAAGAAGGCAGAGGTTTGTTTGGGGACATGGTGAAGGAACCTGAGTTCTCGACCTCTCAGGGAGAGGCTCTAAAGACCCCTGTCATTGAGATTGATATGAAGGAATAAATGACTAGCTAGACCAATGTGATAACCCCACCCTTATTAGGGGAAGGGAAGATACACCAGGAGGCCAAGGTTATTATTGACCTAGATTCAGGGAGTTATGAGCTATATAGTGTGGAAAATTTTAGTGAATTTATCCTTAAAAGGATTGGAATCCCAATTAAAGGAGAAGGAACTACTAGCAAATTACAAGGTTTCACTTCACCAGGAAATAACTCACTTAATCTATCCCCTAGAGCAGGAACCAGTAAGACTAATAAGGATTTAGATTTTGAGGGTTGGACCACTACTAAAAATAAAGTTAAAGTTCAATCAAGGAAAATTGTTGATGTTGGGGTGATTCCAAAGTACAAAGACCCACCTAAAGAGAAACCACACAAAAAGTTGTCAACAAGGACATTGTTATTGGCAAATAGAGGAATTTGGAGATTGGCTCTAGGAAAGTCCAAGGAAAATGAAGATTACTTCATGGAATATTAGAGGGATCAATAGCCCTCAAAATTAGTTCTTTGTTAAGAACTGCATTTATGATAATAAAGTTGATATCCTCTTATTACAGGAAGTCAAGATGAAAGCTGGAGGATTTTAGCTTATTTTGAATAAATTATGGCCTAATGTAGAGTATTGTATAAGTGATGCCTCGGGAGCTTCATGAGGTATTATCACTATGTGGAATATAAATGTGATGAAATGGAGTCTCATTTCTAGATGTAAGAATAGTCTGTGTGTTAAGATGGTTACTCACAATAAATCTTAGAATTTAGTCAATATTTATGCCCTTAATCAAAGAAATACTAGAAAGGAATTATGGGATCTCCTTTCCACTCTAATAGGGATTAAAAAGGAGGATTTTTGGATGCTTTCTGGTGACTTCAACTCCCCACTCTATCCTTCAAAAAATATTAGTGGTATTTTAGACTACACTGATAGCATGGTTGACCTGGTTGAGTTTCTTAATAACACGGGTCTTATGGACCTAGATCTTCAAAGACAACATTTCACTTGGTCTAATAGAAGGAAAGGTGAGAACTTAATTCAAGCTAGATTGGATAGGGTGTTTTTCACCTCTAATTTGGATTACACCAGTGAAAATATTCTGGAAGCCCTCCCCAGGATGACCTCTGATCACAATCCCCTCCTTTTATCCTCGAAGGATAGAGAGAACAAGGGCCCTTTTCCCTTTAGGTTTGAGTTAATGTGGATTCAACATCTAAGCTTTAGAGATCATTTGGCTAGTTGGTGGATTACCACTATCCAAGGATCCCCCATGTTTAGGTTGGCACATAAGCTAAATATGGTGAAAAACAAGGTCAAAGGTTGGAACATGTTTAACTTTGGAAATATATTTGAGAATAAGTGAAGGATATTTTAAATATTGCTGAAATTTAGTTGTTGATGGACAATAGAGACATCATTTATGACATGTTGTTTCAAGAGGATTCCTTGAGAAAGGAATGGAGTGAACTATTGAAAAAGGAAGAAATATTCTGGAAGCAGAAATCTAGAGTGCAATGGCTCTGGGAGGGGGATATAAATATTTACTTCTTCTATCAATCCACCATGAGGCATAGGAAGAGAAATATCATAATTAAGTTAATGGATGAGAATGGATCTTTGGTCCAATCATATATTCAAGTGGGGCAGGTGGTTGTCACCTATTTTCAAAAAATCCTTACTATTCAGGACAGAATGGAGAACCTAAAGATTTTAGACATTATCCTTACCTAGCATAATGTTGAAGATAATAATCTCCTTAAAAAACCTATGACTGAAGAATAAGTACATGATTTCCTCTCTTTAATGGGTGTTTTCAAGGCCCCAAGCCCTGATGGTTTTCCTCCAGCCTTTTTTCAAGAGTTTTGGGAGATAGTGGGATAGGATGTTATTGAGGTAGCTTTGAACTTCTTTAGGACTGGAAAGTTACTAAAATAGCTTAATCACACCTTTACAGTGCTTGTTCCTAAGAAACCAGATCCTATTTTTATGGGGGACTTCAAGCCCATTAGCCTTTGTAATACAATCTACAAAATATTCTCTAAGATCCTAGTATGTAGATTGTAGCCTATCCTATATTGTCTGATCAGTAATATTTAAAAGGGGTTTATCCTAGGCAAACAAATTTTGGATGCTGCCATAGCCACTGATGAACTTATTCATTCCATGGAGAGAAACAATCTACCTGGGATGGTCTTCAAACTAGACATGATTATGATAGAGTGGCTTGGGACTTTCTATTCAAAGTCCTTGAGAAAATGGGATTCGATGATAGAACATTGTAGCTCATCAAAACTTGTGTAACCATTGTCAAATACTCTATCCTTGTCAATGGATTCTCTAGGTATTTTTTTAATGCTGGTAGGGATCTTAGGCAGGGTGACCCCTTTTCCCCTTACCTATTCATTCTTATGGTTGAGACTCTAAGCAGGAGTGTTATGAAACTACTCAGATCCTAGGAGATTAAAGGTATTAAACCTGCTTCAATATTTGATCTTGTTACCATTCATTAGTTTGTGGATGACACTATCCTCTTTGGAGCTACCTCAATGGTAGAAGCTAAGAAATGGAAGAAGGTTCTCAAGGACTATGAGGATACATCTAACCAATGCATCAACTGTGAGAAGAGCTTGGCTTACTTTTTCAACACTCTTATGGACCTTCACAAAAATTCATGGGGATTCTTGTTTATTCAAGTGGTGAGCTTCTAGGTACTTACCTCAGTCTTCCCTTAGTGGTTAAATATGTTCCTCCCATATATTGGAATTCAATTCTTGAAAGAATTTAGAAGAAGTTGGTAGGGTGGAAAGGTAAGTTGTTGAATCAAGCTGGAAAATACCAGCTTCTGAAGGCCTCCCTTTAGGGAATTCCCATTTATTTCCTTTACCTCTTCAAAATACCTAAATATATTGTAGAGAAGTTTGATATAATTCAAATTAATTTCCTATGGTCTGGGGTGGAAGATAAAAAGAGGATTTCCCTAGTCAACTAGGACAAAGTCTATAGACCTAAATTGCAAAGAGGTCTTGAGATCAGAAAAAATCACCTAATCAACAAAGCCCTCCTGGCTAAGATTGGGTGGAATTTATTGAGTATCAAAAATTACTAGGGTATCATTATGAGAGAAAATTACCTCTCTAATAATAACCCTAATAATTTCCTTCACACCATTGGTATCCCTAGAGGCTCAGTGATTTGTAATAATGTGTTAAAAAGTAAAACCTTACTACTACAAGGTATTAAATGGAAGTTGGGGGATGTTAGATCCATCAAATTCTGAGAAGATAGTTGATTAAAATTTACCCCTCTACAAGATCCAAAACCACAAAAGCCTTGCTGAAAGGACATTGCTTACTTTGGGAGGTTGCATGCTAATTATCTTCTTCTTGGAAATGGTGTTTGGAAATAGCTATCAAACTAATGTCAAGACCAAAATGACCTTCTTCTGATTGTTGAGGAGTTACATATCTCTCTTCAAAGATGTGAGGTTCCTATATTCCCCTTAAAGGATAAACTATTATGTGCAAAAGATAAAATTGAAGTTTTTATAGTCAAATATGCTTACAATCTAATCTTGGAGTCAAATGAAGACTCTAACTTTTGGAGAAGGGTTTGGAACCATAACCTTATTCCCAAGATCAATAATTTTTGGTGGCTTTCCACACATAACAAGATTATCACTATGGGTAATCTTCACATTAGAGGATTCCAAATCCTTAACCGTTGTGTACTCTACATGATGGAGGAAGAATCGGTCTCCCACCTTTTGCTACATTGTGAGTTCTCATGGGAGGTTTGGATCATTGCTATGATGAGTCTTGGAGTCTCCTATAGAATGAACCATGATCTCTCAGCTGTCATAAGGTGTTAGTTTCCCCCCTTTATTCATCCTATATGCAAAGATATATGTGTTCATAACCCCCCCAATATTGGCTTGGGGACTCTGGAAAGAATGGAACAATAGGTTATTTAGAGATAAAGAAAAATCTCTTAAGGAGGTATTTTGTATGTTTGCTAAAATGTTGTGGGAAAATATATCTAATATCACTTTGAAAGTTGTTAAATTTCCTCCCAATAAGATTGAATCTAGTATTATCAATTAGTGGAGTGTCTTGGCTCACATCTGCAAAATTGATAACTCTAAAAGGATTGTTTGTGCTTCGCTCCCCCTATTGTTGGTTAGATAAAGCTCAATTTTGATGGAGCTACCAAAGGTAACCCTAGTCAAGTAAGTGGGGGTGGAGCTTGAAGATCTGATAAGGTGGAGCTTATAGCCACCTATGCTGGAGGACTGGGGGAAAATTCCAATAATGTTTTTGAGGTTATGGCCCTCCTCTAGGGTCTTAAGGTGGCTCTTGCTATCAGTATTAAAAACCTCCTAATCGAAGGTGATTCCAAGCTTATCATTGATGTTATTAAGGATAAATCTAGGGTGGGCTGGTGGATTGCTGACATTGTTCAGGATATTAAGAAACTCCTTGTTGGCTTTGAAAGATTTGAGGTTAAGCATATCTATATGGAAGGTAACCAAGTAGTGGATTATATGCTAATATGGGTATCAACCTCTTCCCTAAAAGGTGCTGGAGAAACCTCAACAATCTACCTATAGATGTTAGAGATCGTCTTCAAATGGAGGCCCAACTTTATTCTTCCCAATGACCCTCTTAAATCAATATTATTTAGAATATATTTGCATATATATTCTAATAGGTGGATCCTTGATAGACATTTTCCATCAAAATAGATGAAAAGAGGTTGTCATTAGTATGGCTAAGATGATGTTTGAGTACACTTTAGATGACCAAAACTACCACATCAACAAAAGTTTGAGGTAGGTTCTTAGTTGTCACACGAGGTTGTATCAAATCTCAGTGGTGCATTTTCCAATTGATAGCCTACACAATCTTTATTACACTTGAAATTATTACTTTATCAATGTGAATGATTTATAGGACAATCTTGGGTGTTCGAGAGGCATTAAGACTTGTTTTAATGATGAGAACCACATCATCATTTCTAGACATTTTTGTATCAAGCTAGATTATCCCTCACTATTGGGGTGTGCCCTATCAATCCTTTCCCCAAGATTGTGAACAATTTAACTATGGTTGGTGATAAAGTCCAAATTGAACCCTTGTCTTGCATAGAAACTAAGGTCGATGCTAGGCTATGGATTAGTTACTATGAGGGAGGTATCACTCCACTCTTAGAATGCATAAATGGATTCGATGAAAAGCTTTATGTTTAGTTTGATATGCCTTGGGATGAGGATCATAAAGTTCGGGTTGGAAAAATTTAGCTTGATGTTAATGAGGATACCATAGCTAAGGCCATAGGTTTGAGATGTGAAGGAAAAATATTGAAGAAACATACTAAATTTCAAGACCCTGAAGGCATGAAGAGATTTTTTTATAGAAGTTAAGTCATCAATGCATCTATAAGGATAGCCTCATCAACCCATGGGATAAGGTTTGTTTTGTTATTATGAAATACATTACCTTGGAGGGTAGGTTCAAGTGTTTTTACCACTATAATTTTGTTTTATTGAACCATTTTTGTCATAAGGTACTTGTTAATTTCCAATTTTATCTCTTATCATCTCTGGAGTCTTCTGTGAAAATTGGTAAGAATGCATTTGAAAGTGACCCTACTGTTGTAGTTGTCTCCCTTCACCAAGGCCTAATTTTCCATCTTTACCATTTCCACCTGGCACTCTATCCACCTAAGCCCACTAAATCCATTATGGTGGATGAGGATAATGACAATGAGTCAGATGATAACATCCCCTTGAGTGTTAAGTGTGGTAGCCCTGATAGTAGCAAGACCACTAGCCCTGTTATGAAAGATTCATCGACCCTTGTTAGTACTTGCCATAACCTTAAGGTTCCATCCAAGAAGAAAGGCTCTAAGTCCCCTCTTTTTTCCCAAATATTAACCCTTTTCTGTAGGGCCCCTTTCTTTCGACATGCTTGGGTGGGGAAACAGGATCCCTAGGCCAATCACAAAAAGTGGTGGTTGAGGGTTTATGTGATCTAAAAAATAGCCCATCGCACTCGAGTGAAAAAAATAGAAAATGACATACTAGTGTACACTCTACCCTTGGGAAGTCAGGCAAGAAAAAATTCAAAAAATCTTCTGGTGATGAGAAGCAAGCAAAGATAGTTGTGGATAAGGGGCACTCTAAGCTCCAAAAGCAAGGGGATGATGTTGTTGAGAAGGAAAAGGATAAATATGCCCATGGAATTACTATGAGTAAGTCAAGCATTCAGAGGTCAAGAAGATTGGTTGATGTAAAAACCCTAGTGTTGAAAATTGTAGACTATTCTTCAACCTCAGATCTGAAGAATGTGGTGGAGATCATGGAGGTCAAATCGATGCCTAACCAACTGGGGGAATAGGAGGGTGCCACTAATTTTGAGGAGTTAAATAACTCTTGTTATGACTCTGAAAGGATGATACCGAGTCCCTGGAAACCCCTGGGAAATATGATACCAATGATAAGATTTACGATAAGTGCATTCATCTCAAGAAGGACTTGGAGGATGTAAAGAGTGGGATGTTCTCTCTGGAGAACAAAATGAAGTTACTTGTTACTATTTGCTCAAAAGTGATTCATTAGGCTTCTACTTCTCTTGTTATCCTACAGGATGCTTAGGATGAGAAGGTCGACAAGGATGGTAAGGCCACTAGTAAGGAGGAACTTTTGGGTTTCCTCAAGGATGATTGGAAAGCTCTGTTTAACTAGTTATGTGTTCTATTATTTTTGGTTTCAAGTCTTTTAATGTTTTTATGGTAGTCTATTATTTGTTTGTTGATGTTTCATTGTGTGTGGCTGCTAGTCTATTTTGTTTCCCCTGGGGCATTTTGTAATAGGGATTTGTACCCTTGTTTACAACTTATTAATATCAAAAACATAAAGAGTAAGGTATTTTTTTAAATCATTGGAAGTACATATATAACACTTATATGTAACCATATAAAAATATTATCATGTAAGGCTCAATAGTGATATGTAAACCATTACTTATATGGTAGGTAAGGGTGTAATAAGAGAGGTGAGGGGAAATTGATATGCCCTGATGATACCCCGTAAAGAGGGATAAATGATATGCTCAAATATGGATAAGATATAGAAATAAAATTACCCAATATAGTAACTATAATGTGACTAATAAGAATGATATCGATCAAGAGTCCATTATGATATAAGCAATGGAGCACCAATAGACACATGGGTGCACCATACCCTCAATCAAAATATATATGTAATAAACTTGATATGGAGAGGGAATAATGATATGCCCTAATGTTAAAATGTGCCCATAGGAGGGTGATATATATCAATAAAGTACATAATAACAGCTTGTCCCAAAGATGCATGGTAGAGACCATGGCAATATTGGAAACAAGCATAGTATACTGCAAGAATAATGTGCATGATATAAAACTAGCACCAAACATATGATGTCACATAATATAAGAAATGCAAATCACATCCAATCATGTAACCACGCACAGAGTAAATGTGAAATGTGACCAACAAGAAATCAATCACACAAACAAGACACAACATGAAGACAATAGGATCCTCTATGTAAAACACATGATTAGACATGACAAGAAACATGTAAATGACACAATCACAAGCACACATTTGCAATCAATTGAGAAATCATAGGGCATGTATTAGAACAAACAATGTGATCATATAGTTATCATATGAAGTAACACAATGTATTCATATAACACAGCATGCAATATGTAAGATAGATAAATATATGTATAATAAATTGTATAAATGTCTCTATGAATTGGAAAGTATGAAGGATATTACCAAAAACCCACTAAAAAATATGCCCCTATTATAGGCATGCCCCAATGTGGTAATGCCCCAAGGTATGGATGTAATGAAGTTGCAAATCATCTTGTTTTATCAAATTTGGCAAAATACAATACTAATTACCTAAATATGACAAACTAATACATAAAATTAGAATGCTATAAATATGAAATAAATGATGAAAACTAATTTGGAAATTGTTATATTTGGAAAGATTCTCAAAAGGAAAAATGTAAGAAGGAAATAACTTAACTGAAAAACATGAATGCAAGACTGTGTATACGATTATAAAAATTATTGTGTGGCTATTGGTGGTTGAATTTATGCTTAACCTCAACACTCCCCTTGTTGAGCACTACCTACATACCAATACTCTAAAGAAGGATCAAAATTCATGTAGTTCTCTCATGCTATGGTGGTGTGTGTGAAAGACTAGTGCAAAATACTAAATATTGGTACAATATTTGTGTGATTAGATGTTTCAAAAATGACCTTTGAGGTGTATGCAAACTTATCTCAAGGATACTAAGGTTGTATGGACTCTGTATTGGGGAAAATATATGTCTTTCTCTCAATGTGCAATTATATGTTCTAGTGTTATTCCATGTGTGAGCCTATTATGTGAAAAATGACTTAAAAATCTAATTTTATAGTGATCAATAGGGAATTCCTTTAGATAGGGCTTGTTAAACCTATGGTATGACCTATTATATGAACATTAAATTGAGCAACTAGTTTTTATTTGGTGGGAAGACACAACTGGTGAAGACAGGACTGGGGAGTAGGGTAATCCAAATGGTGTGTTGTTGTTCGAGGAGAAAACATAGTTGAGTTGAGAGTATGGATCAGTCAAGGGATAAACATGAGCTATTTTGAATGAGTAATAGGGACATTTTGAGATCATTATTTGCTTATAGGCATGGGTCATTTGTATAGAAAGTGAATGAAAAGTGATTTAAATATTATGGAATTAGGCATGAGCTAAGTGCATAAAAGCATAGTCATAAGTACATTGTTTTAAATTAAATGTTAATTTATGTGTCTACATTTCCCCCATTTTAATCTAGTTATGCATAAAAATGGAAAGTATTAGAGTAAAATGAAAATGTGCACCTCAACTTACCTATAAAGAAAAGTCTTGAATGTATGCCACAATGTTCAACAATGTGTCACATAGTAATGAAACATGAATAAAATCAGTCTTCACTTAAGATAAGAATCAATAATAAAATAAAATAAAACTAATAGATCTAATAACAAGAAATGCATACACCTAGTTTAGTACGTAAACCATTTTATTTTTTGATATGAAAAATTGGTGTCTAGATAGGGTAGGACCCTTGGATATTCCTTCTTCATTGAAATAACTTGGATTGGATTATGCATGTCATAATCCTCATGTATAGGTGAGTGTGCTTAAGAACTCAAGGTGTGTTTGACTCCATAATTGCATGCCCAGAGTGGTGAAGTAGTTTGGAATCCCTGGATGAATTTCAATAGATTGTTCTAGTGTAAAAACTAGTGCAAAATATGAACCAACTACTGTAGATGAAATAAGGCTCATTTCTAGTGTATAACTAGCATAAAAATGGCATTAAACTAGTGCAAAACATAGTATGATCTTAGTCTAGTGTATACATTATGGAGAATGACATGAATTTCCACTCCATCTGTGAAACTAGTGTGAAAATTGTGCAAGAAGGTGGTCGCGTGCCATGCACATGTCCCTAATCTGATATCTAGATGTATATGGATTTTAGAACTAAGTAATAACAATTGAAATTATGAAAAAAAAACTATGTGTTAACATGGGCACATGCAAAAACCTATGTGCTAACCCATGACACATGTTATGCATGATGCCCCAAACTAAGGAAATATGAGATAACCCATGAGTATTTTTTTGAAAACTGATTCTATATCCATGTTTCAAACTACCCTATATTGTTTTTTATTTTGATAATTTTTTAAAATGGCTATTTTTTCTTGCTATGACAACAACATTTTATTTTGGATATGGTCAGCTTGCACCCTTGTCCAAATAAAGCATTGTTGTCTAAATCTACTTTATGGGTGATTTCTTGGTATGGATTGTGATCCATTGTGTAAAACCTACAAAATCTTATCTATGTATTGCACTATAGAAGCCTAGTCTCTAAGACAAGCCACTATATATGCCCCCTATTTTGAGATAAATTGTGGAGCCTGCATAATAACTTAACTCAATAGAAAACATTATGTAAGAGATGTTATGAAAAGATGTAAATATGAGGAGTAATGATAACATGGAGGAGAATGGAATCATCATATATAAACTAAGCTAGGTAATAATATAAAATGCATGTGGAAACAAGCATACATAGTGTCATTGGTATGATAAATGTTAGCAATGAAGCACACATATAAGTGATCAAAATTAAGTACTAAAAGTTGAGTAAATTTACTCACGGAATTATGCACGATATTGAACATGGAATTGGGAAATGGGGAACGTGCATTATTTCCATCATGGCATCAAAAAATAAACAAATAAGTGTCATGGACATGACACACACACACACACAAACAGTACACGTAAATCACACAAAGCACGCATTAGAAGACCAAGAGACCACATATAATGGACATATTAAAATGTCACTCACACTATCATAGATACATAAATAGGCTTAGAACCACACACAAGGACATGTTCAAATATCCACAAGCCAAAATAGAGAATACAAACAAGACATGAAGTGGTAGAGAAAACATGAAAATCATGCATGATAAAATGTAATTGATCAACAAATGTAAATATTTAGTAACTCAAGTATCCAAGAAGATAGTAATATGTAAGTGAGAAATATCGATAGATTTTTCACAATGTAAAGAACTATGGTATGAACAATAAGGGATAGCCAAATAATGATCAAACCTATGTAAAACAATGCCCCCAATGAATATCTTAACTTAGTACATTAGATCCTTAAGACCATAAAGAGCTAAGATGGGCAAGGCTTCTAGACCTCACAAAATACTTACACAGTTAGGCAACCATGTGCCATACACATTTCACACAAGTTACAAATGGAGCTGGGATTGAATTCTAAACAAATGCATTGACTAACTTAAGGATGATGCCACAAAAACCTGCTACTTCCAGGTAAGGAAATGTAAAAAAAAAAGGTTTGATGAAAATAATCACAAGATTTGATTTTGATCTGGTTGGCAACATCGGTTGATTAGACCCAAAGATTTTACAGAATTGCTTGAGTGAATTTATCACAAAAAGTTATGAAAGGAAATGATATTGAATCTTAAACAAATACACTAACTTGAGAACAAAGACATAACAACTTACTAAACACATGCAAGGATATGTATAATACAGAAAGTTCTGAGTAGAACAATCACAAGATTTGATTTTGAGATGGATGATAAAAATCATTTGATTACACAAATTGATTTGGATAGCTTTATCACAACACACTACAAAAGGAGTTGGAATTGAATGCCTACACATACCCTGACCAACTTAATAAAAATAAACCATAACAACTTGATAATTTGATAAGGATGTGCATAGAACAAAAATGTTTGAGAGAATAAATCACAAGTTCTGATTTTGAGTTAGTTGGTAAACATAGTACTCTATAAACTTTACTGGGTAGCTAGATAGAGGGGATCTGAAACTCCAATAGCTGAAATTCTTACCTTGTACACACTTTTGAAATTATGTATAGTGAGAGGGAAAATGACTTTGGGTAGGACCATATCATTAGGAAATCACTCCACCTGATACCCTACATTTATAACTAAGACGAACACATGTTGAAATCCCCTAACAATAGTTGGTAAAATAGGGGATCACACATGTTTGGATAATACTTCTGGTGTAGGTGGATTGGTAAGTTCAAGTTTATTATAGAAAACTAAGTAAAATTTTTCAAACAATATGTAAGGCTTCCATATCTAAAACTCATACAAGTAAAAAATGTGAATGCATACAAATAGATCAATGTCATGGTGAACCAATGCGAATGCAATAAAATCAAATTAATAAAACTCAAAATTATCAAAGGAATGAATATACTTGGTAGTATGTGCATAAGAATTGATTAACCAATATATAGGATCTAGATATGAAACTGATTAGCAAAGCATATAAAGGAATATTCAACAATTGAGTCAAAACACAAGTATTTAGAGTGGAAAAACTTTAAAGAGGTAAAAAACTCACCAATGTGATATTCATATATTTGAGAAACTCTGCACCCCACTACAAACTTCTCCTTCTCGCTTCTTCACATAGTGCTTCACAAAACTCACAGGTTTATTAAGTTTAAATATGATAAAAATTTCATATTCGAGAGATAATTTCACAATAGGGTAAAACCTTATTTATATTGAAATATCAAGGGAGGTGACCGTTGTAAAACTAACAGGTCTGTCTATCCTGATAAAACCAATTAATTAAAATATTTGGTAAGTATTAAATAACCATAATAATATTATTTATTTTCACGAGGTTTCCACTTTGTGTTAATAAATAATATTATTATGATTATTTAATTAATTACCAATGTAAGCTAAGGGTTAATAATTACCACTTAGACATTAATTGCTCTAACAATGTGAGCCATTATTTCACTCTTGCAACTCTCAAACTGAAACTGAAATTTGAGAAGTAAAACTATAATTAAAAATTGGGCACATCAACATTGGGATAAAAACTCTACTTCTTGGTCAGAGAAGTAGACATATGGTAACTTTTGGTCTCTCTTGATTTGGTTAGTTCAACTAAAAATATTGTAATTGGTGATAGAATAGTTAGGATAGATTCCCATGTTTTAAGATGAGGGATGGTCTTGCAAATCACTCATCTCAAAATAAAATGATTAAATGAACCATATATAACATGGAGAGTAAGTTTTTTTCTTTTTAATCATTAAAAGTATATCTATAACACTTATATGTAACCATAAAAAAATATTATCATATAAGGCTCAATAGTGATATGTAACCCAATACTTATATGGTAGGTAAGGGCGTAATAGGAGAGGGGATGGGAAAGTGATACGCCTTTATGATACCCTATAAAGAGGGGGAAATGATGTGCTTGAATATGGATAAAATATGGAAATAAAATTACCTAATATAATAACCACAATCTGACTAGGTGTAAGAATGATATCAAGCAAGAGTCCATTATGATATAAGCAATGTAGGATCAATAGAAACATGGGTGCATCATGCCTCCAATTGCAATATATAGGTAATGATCTTGATATGGGGAGGGATTAATGATATGCCCCAATGTTAAAATGTGCCCATAGGAGGGTGATATATCAATAAAGTACATGATAATGGTATGTCCCAATAAATGCATGGTAGAGACCATCGCAATGTACAAAACAAGCATAGCATACCACAAGAATAATGTACATAATATAAACCATGGCATCTAATATATGATATCAGACAGTATAGGAAATGTAAATCACATCCAATCATGTAACTACACAGAATGTAAATGTAACCATTAAGAAAGAAATGTGACCAACAAGCCATCAATCACACGAACATATAGTAAGATCCTTTATGGACAACACATGAATAGACATGTCAAGAAACACACAAAATCACAAGCATATATGTACAATCAATTGATCAATCACAGGGCATATAAGATAACAAACAATGTAATCATATATTTGTCATATGAAGCAACATAATGTATTCATATAAAGCAGCATGTGAGATGTAAGCTAGAGAAAGATATGTATAATAAATTGTATAAATTACTCTATGAAAATGGAAAGTATGAAGGATAGTACCATAAACCCAATAAAAAAATATGCACCCAAATATAGGCATGTCCCAAATATGGTAATGCCCTTAGGTATGGGTGTAATGAAGTTGCAAATTATTTTATTTTATCAAATTTGGCAAAATAGAACACTAATTACCTAAATATGACAAACTACTATGTAAAATTAGAATACTAGATATATGAAATAAAGGACACAAACTTATTTAGAAATTGTTATATTTGGAAAGATTCTCAAAAGGAAAAACACATGAAAGAAATAACTTAGCTAGAAATTAGGAATTTAAGACTGTAAATATGACTGTAAAAATGATTATGTGACTGTGCCATGACATTTTGAATCAAGAATAGGGCTTCATTTGGACCTTGGATAAGACTGGCAGAATTGGATAGGGTCAAACCACTATTTTGTCCTTATGGAGTGTTGTTGTCTGGGTTGCTCGTGGAATAAAATTTTAAATTGATGATATGTGTGAGTATTCTTGTAAATGTGTTTCAGCATATCTTGCATGTGTGATCACATAATTTAACCTATGTTTTTATCTTTTTTTCTTCAAAAACCCTAGATCAATGACACAAGAAGATGAATGCAATCATGAGGTAAAAAAGTGTTAGCAATTGAAGTTGTGTTTGACCTCAACACCCTCTGTGTTGAGCGCTAACTACATACCAATACTGTAAAGAGGGATAAAACTTCATGTAGTTCTCTCATGCTACGGTGGTGTGTGTGAAAGACTAGTGTAAATAAATGTTGGTGCAATATTTGTGTGATTAGATGCTTCAACAATGACATGACCTTTGATGTGTATGTAGACTTGGTGCAACAATACTAAGGTTGTATGGACTCTGTATTCGAAAAAATACATGTCTTTCTCTCAATGTGCAATTAGATGTTTTCGTGTTTTTCCATGTGTGAGTCTTGTGTGAAAATGACTTGAAAATCTGTTTTTATAGCGATCAATATAGAATTCTTTCAGATAGGGCTTGATAAATGTGTGGGACAACCCATTACATGAATTTTGAATTGAGTAACTAGGTGTTATTTAGTGGGAAGATGCAGCCATTGTAACTATATAGGACTAGGAAGCAAGGTAGTCCAAATGGCTTGTTGCCTAAGGAATTGTATATAACTCGTGTGAAAGAATACTTATGTGCCCTAGAATCTCTTTTGGAAACCCCCTAATCATAGGTTGACTTATGAGTGTTGTACCAATTAAAGATTATGAACTATCTCTTGCTTGTGGAGACTACATTGTGATGAGTAACATTTAATAGCTTTTGAAATATGGAAAAACCTAAATCGAAGGAGTGGGGGTGGGGTTATAGATGTACCCTTATACTTTGATCTATTGTTGCAAACCATATGACATGTATGTCTATGAGTAAAACCTCTGGGTGACATTGTAAGAATCATGTCAAACTTAGAAATTTAATTAAGTATGAAGCTAAATATAGTTGCATGTAGTTTTATTACCACCTTGAAATTAGCAAGACTATTCTTTATCATTCTAATATAATATAGAATTATTTGATTCTCACAGCTTTATATTGAATGGAAATTAGGATTATTATCTTAAACCACAAATAATTTTACTATAGAACTTCTACACGTGTTTCTTGTGAAACCACACATGTATGTTTCATTGTGTGGATTTAAGGGTTTTTGTTTCCCATTGTTGAGCCTATTAGACCCTATGTGGGTGGTTTTATCAAACCTCATCCAATACCCTATGATAATATATCTCATAAGTGGTATGGGACACTTATGAGATATATTATCACTTGTACACCTTACATGGATTGGTACTTTGTTTAGATATGTTTTAACCTCAAACTTAGAAATTTAATTAAAGTATGAAGCTAAATATAGTTGCCTATAGTTTTGTTAACACCTTGAAATTAACAAAACTAATCTTTATCATTTTAATATAATATAGAACTATTTGGTTCTCACAGCGTTATATTGAATGGAAATTAGGACTATTATCTTAAACAACTCCAGAAATAATTTTACTATAGAACTTCTACACTTGTGTGTTTCTTGTGAAACCATAGACGTATGTTTTATTGTGTGGATTTATAAGTTTTTGTTTTTCAACATTGAGCCTATTAGACCCTATCTCGATGGTTTATCAAACCTCATCCAATACCTTATGATAATATATCTCATAAGTGGTATGGGACACTTAGCAGATATGTTGTCACTTGTACACCCTATACAAATTGGTACTTTGCTTATAGATATGTTTTAACCCCTGACTTTTGTTCGTGAACAACCTATGGAGTGAAGGTGGAATAATACCATAAATGATATCTCGGGATGTTGAGTTAACCTTGGAAGTTGAAATTCAATGATGGAGAGTGTTAAAACTCACTCGGGGAATGTTGTGGCTTGGACCAATTATCGTATCATGTTTTGGATTGATGAATGCTCAATGAACTAGATTATTGATTTTGGATGATGAAACTTACAATGGACTTGAATACTCGTTGGGATGACAATGATATTAGATTATTGGACCTTCAAGAACCTTAGGTTTTAGAATTAACGTCTAGATTTGAGTATGACTTATCCTTGTTGGTTGATTAATAAACTCATTGATAGTAGCCCAAAACTTGTGGATGTTGAAACATGATTGGAAATTAGACATTTTGTGGTAAAGCTTGTTTTTCATTCTCGGTATAGAAGTTATTACTATTACTTTTCTGTTATGCAATAAAATAGAAAATAGAGTGATTTTGGACTTTGGTTTATGATCCTTAACTGTGAATTACACATTTGTTTCAATGATGTAGTTCATGCATGGCAAATAAAGAACCCTGTTTTGAATTTAATGTTTTAGTTCTATTTCAATTGGAATGCGCCTAGAGAGATGTCATATTTTTGTAATTGGAATGGATCAATGAAATGATTGGATAACTTGGTAAACGTGTATTGAACATCAAAACATTATAATTATAAAAATGGAATAGACATTTCAATATAATTTTCTCAACTCTTTACATAAGGGTTAGAACTTTTTATGAGGTCATTAAACACTATCCAATGACGATAGTTACCAGATATACCTTGGTGCTAGGATACATTTAGGGGTCCACATATTCTATGGTCATAAACATATATCTCAATAAACATTAGGAATGTCATATCATAATTTAATGCATTGTTGCAAGGTGTTGCATGCTAACTTATTTACTCCATATGGATCTTCTCTTGTTCTATCAATTCTCTCCATTTAATACTTTTATGGAAAGGTAGTGCAACTCTAAGTGGATGAGAGATGTGTAAAGGATTTGAAAGGCTCTATGGTTGCAGGGAAAGCCTTTCAAATATTTCTCTCATTCTTTTGTTATATAATCTTTCAATGACAATAATGATCTTCAAAACTCTTGTAGATTTCTTCATGAAAACTTTTTCATGTATAACTATTTTGGATACATGACTATACTTTTGAATATTGTATTTGACAAGATGAAATCATGTATTAATAATGTTGTAAACATTATATGCGATTTCTTAGTGATGATTATGAGATTGATTATAATTCGTATATTACTTTAGAATTTAACTATTGGACTAACAAAAGATGAACACTAACTTATCTTACTTAGTACATATGTAGACGTTGCTACATTTATACTTGCAAATGAAAAAAATATGGATTCGATCATTATATTTATCCACTTCCTAAGAAGGTTGCTTTGACTTCTAGAAATAAATGTAAATCTAAATCACAAGGATATTCTTAATACGATACAATTACACATTTCATATAGAAAATGATATTGAAACATATTCTATTTAATCATTTTTGAATGCTTATTTTGATTTTAGTATTAAATGTGTAATTTGATTTCCATCTAAAAACATGTAATTGAATTTACAATGACATAGACTGAAAAAATTAGACTTTAAAATTGATTTCATGAATGGATCATCGATCACTGATTTTGTTCATCACAATGTTATGAAAACAATTACGTGTATGCTATTTTGAAATAGCATTGAAATGAATTGATTTTGATTTAACTTTAACATTAACTTAGAAATCACATGAGAATAATTAATTAAATTATTAAAAAAAATCAGGGATAATTTTCCAATATCCGATTTGGAGGTTTTCTTTTAGAGAGATGCACAAGGTTCTTTTGGCAGGTTCTTACGATACAGATTTGGAGGTTCTTTTAGAAAGATACACAAGGATCTTTTGGGAGGTTCTTACAATACACAGGATTTCAGAGTCAAAGAAACAATTCCAAGCTGCACAAATTACATGTATGAGACATGAGAGGAGAGGAGGCATTGTTAAAAGCTTTTGTTGTAAGGAGATTTTTTTTTTCTACTTTTTTAAGCTAAAAAGAGGAGAGAAAGCTGAGCATCATATGTACGAAATATTTTGTGATGGAAGAGGCTGAATTCTCGAGCATCGTAAATGAATGGATGGCTCGATCGCCATACAAATTCACCTCTTCCGTTTTTTTTATTTTCTTTAATGATTTGGGATCCCCCAAGTGGATAATTGCACTTGGTGTCAAGTTTCATTAGTCTGAAAGTGAAGTTTCGTTGGTCTTGAAGTAGTGGATAAAACATTCACTATATTCCTACTTTGTGGATGGTTTCCATCTCTAACCAGATACGGTAAACACACTATCCCCAAATTTTGTTTCAAGCAAATTTTGTTGAGACAAAATCTGATTAAATTGCTCTCAAACTCACACTCGAAGGAGCTGGGAAACTTTAAATCCTACACATTAAAATCAAATATATTAAAATGGAATTATAGCGTAAAATTTCTGAAGAACGTAGATCAGGATAAGAGCTTTATAAGCTATAAGATCAATGCCACTTGTACAGTCTGCAAGGTCTGTTCCAACCGGTTCAAAAGTTCTAACAATAGGAAGAGCAAAAGCGAGGCTATTCAACACGGCAAGGCATTGTAATTACTCGAACAAACTAGTTAGGAGGAAAATTATTGAGATATTCGGTGTAAACAAGCTTTTGGCATGAGAAACACATCAGATTAGATAAGCTTCCCAAGCGAAGAGATTTTTGACAAGGAAGGTTGCCTGTTTACAAAAATAGCAATCATTAACTTTCGACATCTCGAGAACAACTGGCTTAAAACCAATTGTGTTTTTCATACAAACTATAAACAAAAAAACCGTCCATCTTTAAAATGGCATGTAATGCAAATAAACACGCCTAATATATACCTTAGGTTAAAAAGAAAAATAAAACAGTATGGATTCACATTACAGTGTAACCTGATGGCAAAAGAAATTTCATGTTTATCATTGCTTACAAATTGCTTTAGAAAAATAGCCGAGTAACACTTGTGACTCTGAGTTGTATATGAGCCAACTTCGCCAAAAAACAATCAACAAAATGCATAGGCTGCTTTTTCCTTAAAATGGGTCCAGTAGCAGACTCAAAAGTCGGATATAAAAACTAGTGCCCAGTCATATTCAGAAATACATTCACAAAAAGTTTTATCCTAAAGACAACAAAAACAAAACCAAGAATGCTCCTCAACCTAAAAAGTTTTACATTTTATAAGTAATGACCTTAGATTCCAAACCAAAAAAATGTGATGAAATATCCTAGACAAACAATTCTGAACATCAAATGGATAAAGATTTATGGAACAAAAGAAAAACAATTATAATTTCTCCACACATCCTGTGTGCAGAAGTGAAAATACAAGGAAAAGAAAATTTCTGTAATGAGTAATGGTTAATACGACAAACAGCAAGTGAAAATCAGTTTATATAACAGTACTATAATTTTCATTCACAAACTTCAAATTAAGACTCGACCGAGACTTGATCTTCAATTATGTGGGATGCCAAAAAGAGCTCCCATCAATAACATCATGGCAAAACTATCCACAGAGTCAAATATGCAGTAACGAATTTTTGTCCAATGTTAGAGCCTCTTTGTGGCCTATTAGAACACCCCTTAAAGATGAATGGTAGTAAGGGGAAGGAACAAAAGAAAATCAGTTCTTTGTTCCATTGGATTCAATATTTTTTTTGCTACATAGTGAAACATTGTTGAGGTGTCCATTTGATTCAACATTAGTTTGATGACATGGAGCTACACTGTGGAGGTGCTCTTGACAATATTTCTTCTGCCAGGCTCTTCCTGTATCCGCAGTTTTGCCATTTCCATTTTCCTCTCGCAAGTTGAGTCCATTTGGAAGCTGAATTCAAGCATAATAAGTAATAAGACCAGAAAATATAGTATAAACCAATAAATGATGACTATATTTCAGTGATTTCAAGATCCCAAGGATAAATCAAAGAGCAATCACCTGCAAACTCTAGACCATAGTTACCAAGTTTGGAAATCAGGATTCATATGGGAGCGGGGAAATTCCAAAATTAGAGAATTTCAGAAAACATTGCGAAAGCCCAATTTAGAAAAAAAAAAAAAGTGTATGTACACTTATAAATGATTAATATAAATATATGTTATTAACTGCCAGGCCAAGGACCAAGGCAGCTGTGAAGTGTCTGAAACTTTGAAGAAAAATGAAAAATTTTACTTTGTTAAAGAGAAAAAATTAAAACTAATAAAAAAAATCCAGATGAATCCGACCAATTCCGTAAGTCTAAAAAATCTGGATCCAACAGGATTTGGGATAGGTCAAGCAGGATTTGGTAACTATGGTCTAGACTACAGGGTTTAGAGGCAATGAAATCTCAAAAGAAAAAACATAGGGAAAAGAATAAAATAAAATAAATTATAAGACAACCACAACTAATTATATCCTTATCTTGTTTGGAAAGTAGAAAAAAGTTGTATTTACCTCAACTCTTTGCCCTAATAACAGATATCTTTGGTGGGTTCGTTTTCCACCTATATGAACGTCCATGTCACACTGGAGGCACAGGGACGATCCATCAATGCTACAATGCAGGAAAGCTGCAGTAGAAGTCCAATATACACAGTTAACTGCTTTTCTGATGAATAAAGCATCAGTGGCAAAGTGAGTAGCTATACCTCACAGAAGAAATACACTTCATCTACATGTGATTATCTAATTTATGACATGTAACTTGTAAGCATATCAATAAAACATATAGACCCAAAGTAACAAATAATATCCACCAAGGTATGTAAAAGTATTCATCAAGACTAAAGGTATGAATACCTGGTCCAGTTTCACAAATGTCACAGCGTGGAACCGACCAGGACTCTCGCAGTTGCAGCCTTATATGCCTGCTTGCCAACTTGTTGCAACTATGGACCTTCACAGCTATACACACAAAATTAATTTGACCCTTGAATTTATGAATGCAATATAAATAAATTATGCAGATGAAAACATGACATAATGCATAAATAATTAGTATAAAATATAGGTGATCTGATGAAATTCTGTGACATCAGACATATTAATCAGGAACCATAAGATACAAGGTACCAAGCCAACATTTTCAAATCAGAGTATGGGCTTACATGAATAAGGGTATGGCTACCCTATGAATGTACCCAAGTTTCCCGGTGCCTATGATGTCAAAGCTTTGGATGGTTTGTTAGGCCTGGATTTGTATGTTTTGTTCACTCTTTGGAGCCAGTTCTAATGGTAACGCTGATGCTATGTGCTTGTTTTGGGATGCCGCATTTTGAGTTATCTTTAAGATTCAGGTTTGACTGTCTTATTTTTCTTTGTAGTCTGATATATATGGCTGCTACCTTGATGACAGCTCTTCTGGAAACCCTATGCAATGTACTTCATACTCTTATCTTTTAGTCAATATAATTAATATTAGTTTCAAAGCACAAATTTAATAGATTGTAGAAAAGATATAAGCATGTTATCTGGCATATTCTATCACATATCTTTCAAAATTTAGCAGAGACAAACAGTGATTTCCCATAAACCTCCTTCTATGTCATTGTCTAATCATTTGGGATGCAGGACAGCCAGCATTTTCTCCAGCTACTTGGGAATTTATGTGACCACCAGTTTGCTCTCTCCACTAGCTGGATAATCATTCTACCGCTGCTTGATATATGACACAATATATTAAATCTCAATCCTAGTAAGGAAACCAGGAAGGATCATCATACCCTAGTAAATATCTAAACTTAGTACATCAGACCCTTAAGACCATAAAGAGCTAAGTCGGGCAAGGCTTCCAGACCTCACAGAATACTTGCACAGTCGGGCAACCATGTGCCATACACATTTAGCACAAGTTACAAACGGAGCTAGGATTGAATTGCAAACAAATAAATCGACTAACTTAAGGATGGTGTCACAAAAACCTGCTAAATCCAGGTAAGGATATATATAAAACAAAAATATTTGAGAAAAATAATCAAAAGATTTGATTTTGAGCTGGTTAGCAATCATAATTTGATTATACCCAGAAACTTTACAGAATTGCTGGAGTAAATTTATCACAAAAAGTTACGAAAGGAACTGATATTGAATCCCAAACAAATACACTCACTTAAGAACAGAGCCATAAGAACCTGCTAAATGCATGCGATGATATGTATAATACAGAAAGGTTTGAGTAGAACAATCACAATATTTGATTTTGAGCTGGCTGATAAACATCATTTGATTACACAAACAGAGTTGGATAGCTTTATCACAACACGCTGCAAATGGAGTTCGAATTGAATGCCTACAAATACTCTGACCAACTTAAGAACAATAATACCATAACAGAATGCTAATCCGATAAGGATGTGCATAGCACAAAAACGTTTTGAGAGAAGAAATCACAAGTTCTGATTTTGAGTAAGTTGGTAAGCATGGTACTCTATAAACTTTACTCGGTGGCTAGACAGAGGGGATCTGAAACTCCAATACCTAAAATTCCTACCTCTTACACACTTTTGAAACTATGTATAGCGAGAGGGAAAATGCCTGTTGGGAGGACCACATCATTAGGAAATCACTCCAGCCGATACCATGCATTTATAACTAGGAGGAACACAGACTGAAATCCCCTAACAGCAGTTGGTATAACAGGGGATCACACATGTTTGGAGAGTGTTCCTGGTGTAGACGAATGGGTAAGATCAAGTTTATTATAGAAATCTGGGTAAAAAATTTCAAACAATATGTAAGGTAAACAGAAAACAATCTCCTTGTGGGCTTTCAACGCAGAGTCTCATACAACAAAGTGGTGTCTCCCATGGCCATGACTTAAAAAACTACCTTTATCTTTACCCGGTAAAAGCTTGGCTTTCTGGAGTTTAGACATCTCTATTAACAAAGAGACTCTCCAACCCAGTTTTTCAAGCCCCTTGGTATAAACTAAGGGTGGGTAGTTTAAAAAAGCAGGGTATTACACCAAATCACCCCAACCAATAAGCTGGATACCCCAAAAACACGGGAAATTTCACCAAATCATCCCAACCAATAACTTGGGTGACCCCCAAAACACAGGGTATTGCACCAAATCAGCCCAACCAATAACCCGGGTACCCACAAAAACACATGGGATTGCACCAAATCACCCCCACCAATAACCTAGGCACTCACCAAAAAGGAGCGGATTACACCAAATCACCCCCACCAATAACCTGGGCACCCAAAAAAAAAAAGGCAGGGGATTACACCAAATCACCCCAACCAATAACCTGGGTATCCCAATAAAAGTAGGGGATTACACCAAATCACTAGATTATCAGTCCACCTAATAACACACTCATCACTAGGAAAATTACAGATTACCCAGGATTACCACAAATCACACCAGCCAATACCTTGCACTTATTACCATGAGAATCACAGGCCTTAGGCAAAACGAAACAGACGCTGAGCTTTTACCAAAATCAGCCTATCCAATGAACAGGCAAAAACCAGAAAATCCTTTGTAATGAACAGTTAAAATCAGAAAATCGCCATATCGAATGAACACTAAAAACCCAGCTAAATCATCAAGCAACAAGCGAACAAAATTTAGAAAAAAAGACAGAAAATTAAATATTGGGTTTGTCAAAGAGCACCTTCTCGTCACATTTGGCACACAGAGCAGCCTCATCAGCAGAACAAAAGAACTGGGCAGCTGCTGCCTCGCAACTATCACATAGAGTCCGCATTATCAATGTTATATTTGTTGTAGTCTTCGTTGTTATTTCCACTCTAATTTTTCTCAAACCCTAACACACAGAACACCTGTGACTAAAAAATCACCATTTTCTGCCTCATTACAATTCTCACTCTTCACCCTTTTTTCGACACAAACCATTAAATCAGGTCAGGCCCAATACAACATAACACCCAAAAACTCAAAACTAGATCTGCTCAGCCAACACTAACCCCTTTTTTATACACAAAGAAAGTGTCCCCGTCCTTGTCTTTGCTCTGTTAATGAAAGAGAGTTCCAGAGGAATCACAATTTCTGAACAAATTTCCAAGGAAAAAGAAAAAATAGTAAATACAGCTGGGCTACTTTAAGGCCTAAAATAAAAAAAAATCTGATCCTTCTGAAAAATTGATGGATAGGAAAAATCCACAGATACTGTGTGGCTTTAGAATTCCTGTGATAATTTAGTATTAAATGAAAGGAGTGGCTGAGAATGATTTAGTATCCGACTAGGATTACGAAGATCGCCACTAGATATACCCGGCAGATATGCGCCGTAGATAGAGGGAATGGGTGGTCTGGATTAATTGTAGGAGAGGAAGGCACGTCGGCTGCAGAATGTGGGCCCACTTAATTAGATATCGTCCACGCGTTCATTTACTTTCACGTGGGATCCATTGAAGGGCATAATCATGATGTTTTTATCCAGTGGGAGATCCATCCATGTTGAATTTTGGAATGGTGCATGAACCTATGGTATTTCCTGACTGTTGTGCGGTCATGGTGTGACGTAAGCAGATCCCTATGACATGGAAAGAAGAAACTTCTAGTGGGGGTGCAGTTTTTTTAAGCTAGAAATTGGGGTCCAGAAAGAGATTGGCAACCCAAACACAACCATTTGTGTGAGGAGGCTCCTAATCCCTATGTTTAAAATTAAATTGGAAAATGAAATGAAATGATTTTAATAACATTTATTAGTTCAATATGATTTATGCAATCACCAATTTTTTTTAATTGTTATAACGTTTAAATCATGAATCTAGTGATATTTTTATTTTGTATATTCTAAATAAAGTTTTTTATAAGAATCAATAAAATATTGAAAAAAACATAATTTTTGTCCCAAAAAAAATTGTATTTTAATATTATAGACTCTAGAAACTTATAATCTCTAACACATTTATATTGTACATGTAAGAGGCATTGGGATATTTTAGGTAACATATAAAAGGGTTAATGTAATTGTTGGGAGTCAAACACACTTTTACAATTTATAAAGAGTTTTGACAAGCAAAAACTTGATTATTTATGGTTTAGATATTTCACAAATACTTCATTAATTTTGAATATTAATTTTGAATATATATGAAGTGCATTTTCTCAATTTACCCATTAAAATCAAAGCTAAGTAATTAAAAAAAAAAAATCAAAATCTTAGACGAAAATAATATTAACTTTTATATTGGAGCTCAAAATGTCTCATGACATTTTGGGATCTTTATGTTTAAAATATAAAAAGTTTTCAAGAGTTGACAAGTGTTTTGGTTGTTACCATAAAGTTCCTTGTGACTTTTACCATTTATTTGTGGTCTCAAAAAAAATGGGTTCTTATGCCCTTGTATGATTGGTTATCTTTTCCTCTTGGCCACAATTAAAGTTTCTCTCTCCTAGTTCAATTTTGTTGTCATAGTCCATATCAAGTCTCATTCATATTGTGACTCTTACAAATATTTATTGATTTTTTTGTGTTAAAAATATCAAAATAACTTGTACTCTAAGGGAGACTCATAATTTTTTGAGAAAAAGCTTTAAAAGTGATTTAAAAAACTTTTTCCAAGTTATCTAGTGGAAATTGGAGATTTGAGTGCAGTGTGAAACTTTGCAAAGTTGCAAAGTGCACTCAAACCTCCATTTCTCGCTTACCTAGTATCCATTGAAAATTAGAATTCGAGTTGTACTTTGCAACATTATAAGTTGCAAAACAAAATCGAAACCCTACATTTTGCTTTTACTTAATACCAACAAGAATTGGAACTCTGGTTGCACTTTGCAACTTAGCAAAGTTCCAAAGTGCAACTCAAGTTTCACTTTCCACTGTTCGCCATACCAATAAAAATCAGAACTCCAGTTGCACTTTACAACTTTGAAAAATTGCAAAGTGTAGCTCGAGTTCCATTTTCTGCCCTTCCTTCCTACCTAGTGGAAATCAGAACTTCCACTACACTTTACAACTTTGCAAAGTTGCAAAGTGCAAATAAGGTTCCAATACCCGCTTCCATGGCCTTTCCTGCCTCTAACCAAACAACTCAGTAGAAAGTGGAGATCAAAATGCAAATTACGATTTTCCAAACTTGTACAATTGCACGATAACCCTAAAACCCCACTTTCTCGCCATTTACCCATCGACCTCCCTACTTAGCATTTAATGCGTGTTTTATTAATAAAATTAGGTTTTTTATGTGTCATTGTTAACATTTGTAAATCTAAGCCAGAGTTTCGTGCCAAGAAGCCTACGATCCAAACCTCCATTGCCATGCAAGCACCGACCTCATTTGTTGAGCAATGCCAAAGCCACATGTCAAATCTGCTATTGCCATCCCCTGTGCATGGAAACACGATATTCCTCCAATCACCTCGCATTTCCTTAAATTCTTTCCTTCTATTTTTCTCCACAAGAATAGGGTTTTTTTCCAAGGTTTAGGGTTTTATCATTTACATTCAAAATTATTAGAAAGATATTACCATTGACAGTATTGTTTGCAATTTCTTATTTCTTTCATTCGAATGTTTTTAGAGAAATTATTCTGCCTTTGAACAATTGATCTACATTTGTGACCTATAGAAAGCTAATAGACTAAAGTTTTGTCTTCCTTGTATTATGTCATCATTATGTATGTATGACTATTTATTAAGTTTGTGAATGCTCTGATTCTTATTTTAATCATATAGATTCATCTATGGTATTATTTCTGCTCTTTTGAAAGCGTATTGATGAAAAATAAAGAAATATGTTTCTTATTCGATAAAGATTCAATATTACCTTTGATCTCATATTTTGTGCAAGGTTGTGCTTCAATAAACTCGGTATATTAAATATTCAACTGTGTTCAAATAAAACAAGCAATAATTTCCACTATACTATTTGGTGCAATCACCATTTTTATAGTTTTAAAACTCTTTTCCTCACAAGTCAAACCCTAGTTAGGAGAAATATCACTAAGAGGCGGTAGTTTGATGTGAACTAATAATATTCCAATTACACTAAGCTTAGTGAAAGGAAGTTGAGCTTCCTTGAAGGTTCACCTCAATTCACCAAGGTTCCACAACTTGGAGGTGATCCTATTGTGTCATCATATTTTCCACGTGCTACAACTCACACTACTCATAATATTATAAATACAAACAGGGGCAAAATCTAATTGATAATAGTTGTTGGCATGCCCGGTGGACCCAAAATCATAGCTAAGAGATTGGTGCTATTCTCAACAAGCATTGTGCGAGCCTCGTATAGATTCAAGAGCACCTGACAACTTCATTGGATTATGAATTTAGGAAATCCAAGTTTATGTATGTCAAAGATATAGACAAGATCATCTTTTAAAGGTAAGCGAACTGACTTGCAAGGACTGTCATTTCCATATTAAAAAAAATCAAGATTAATTGTACCTTATACTAGAATAAATCTTATAAATTTGTTTGCATCTCCCATAAATACCCACAGTTGTTTCATACCTCCAATTATGACCCTGAGAAATCAGAATTTCATAGCATTCAATGGAGGCATCCCACTTATGTTGGCCCAATGTGATGATATACCCATGTTAGCTCTAAAAAGCCTTCCTTATTTTACTAGTGAAACTTCCACTACTCCCATTGAACATATACAAGATATTGCTAACATCTGTTCAGTTCATAACATAGCACAAGAAATTGTTGCAATCATACTTCTTGTCTCCTCTTTTTAAGGGTAAAGTCTTACAGTGGTACAAAAGTCTGCTTCCCAATTCCATCCATGTTTGGGATGATCTAGGATTTTCCCTATGCATGCAGTTTAAAGATAAGAGTGACCACCTCTCACTAGTTAAACAACTAACCACTATTAAATAGGCTCCTCATGAGTTCATGAGTGATTTCAATTTCCACTTTCAAAAGATGTGGAATAGAATCCTAGTGTTGGTCAAGCCAACCCTGAACAATGTTGTCTTGTATTACTTGAGAGCTTTAAATAGTGATATAACTATCATGATTCAATCAATGGGTGGCACCACACTCCCCAATGCTTATGACATAGAAATAAGAGCATAAAATTGTCTCATTCAAGTTAGAAAAATTGCCCCTCAGCCTACAATGTTGTTATTTCTAGAGTTGTCTCCCATGCAACCCACTGTAGCCCCAATTCCCACCACAAACAATGCACTATCTTTATCTCCTGCTCGTTATGATGATTTATATGATGTTAAGTCACTACTTAAAAGCTTTGGTAATGATTTGGTAGCTATGAAAAGGCAATAATCCCAAAACTATAGACCTTATCAATAAGCTAACCAAACGTGCCAGCCCAAAAGGCAGTGATACCAAGGCAACTCACAACACCAAAGTTAAACCATGCAAGCAAAGCCTCCAAATATTCATGTTCTACCTGCACCAAGTACTTATAAAGCCATCGTACCTATTCATAACAACCTGACTCAGGAATACGAGTGGTGATATCCTTATGCTCAATTGCATAATCAGAATGCTTGTCCCAATGGGGTCATAAGTTAAGCCTTGATGGTACAAATCATATCAAACCCCCAAGGATAGCAAGAAGAACCTACTTCTCAGCAGGAAGATGCCCAAGTGCCTACTTAAAATGAAACCGCTCTTTTGAATTAGCAAGAGGAGGATTTTGTGGCATGAATTAGGGGGGATCATTAACAAATGGTGGTAGTTCAGTGGCAATGAATACGTGTTGTAAGAAGAGGGCAATAGAAAGTGATCAACCCCTAGGGTTGAGTAGGCTACAACTTCTAAAGTTGTACAAGAGGTTGTAAAAGGCAACACAGTTCAAAGACCACCCAATGTGTCGATGGACTAGCCAAAGTCAAAATTGTTGACCCCAAATCTCGTAAAAGAAGATATATGTCCCATAAAGGCACCAACAAAGGTTGGTAACATTCCTTTCAATATTTTAAAACAAATGAAGAAGACCAACTTGAATGTCACCATGTGGGAAGCACTGTCTATTCCAACACATAGTGACTTGCTCCAAGAAGCTCTAAAAATATTCCAAATAATAGATAAAGTCTTAGCTAAGAGACCCATTGTTTCAGTTAACTTGTGTCAACCTCAAACGAACATAAGAACAAGTAAAAATGGTAATCCTCCCCATTTTTACCTTTCACTTGTAATTTGGAAAAACCTTGTACATAACTACATGGTAGACTCTGGGGATAGCAATTCTATTATGCCTAAGAAAATAGCTGATGCTCTTGGTATTAAATACATGCCTGTCACAAAAGGTGTGGTTCAATTGGATGGGACTATTGTCCAAATAGTTAGAACTATAAAAGGTTTAAACCTTATCATCCATGCATGTTCAATCTTATCCATATCCAAAGATATCTTAATTATTGACCTACTAAGAGAGGCTAACATCATTTTCCCTATTAAACACTCATCTTGGGTTGCTAACTTGGTCCCTGTTAGAAAAAAGAATTGTGAAATCAGGATTTGTGCAGATTTTTGAGACCTAAACAAAGCATCCTTGAAGGATCATTATCCCCTTCCACCCATGGATCAAATCCTTAAATTGTATCAGGATTTGAAAGGTTTTCCCTTCTAGATGGTTATTTTAGATATAACCAAATCCTAGTACAGGAATCTGACCAGTTCAAGACCGCTTTCACTATAAAATAGGGCACAATGCCTATAAAAAAATGCCTTTTGATATAACCAATGCTGGTGTTACATTCCAAAGAGCCATGGTTATGGATTTTAGGGGTTTGATAAATGAGATGATCTTGGTATACCTAAATGACATCATTATTTATTCAAAACATGTTGGTGACCACCTAGATCACCTTAGGAAAGTTTTTGAAAGGTACAGAGAATTTAATGTTTCTCTCAATCCAAAAAAAGTGTGTTTTCACAATTCATGAAGGGAGACTATTAGTACACATTATTTCATAAGCAGGGCTTGCAATAGACCTCGAGAGAGTAAGTGATATATCTTCACTAGCACTTCCAAGCCATAAAAAGAGATTACAAAGTTTCTTAGGGAAGATCAACTTTGTAAGAAGTTTCATTCCAAATTTTGCCTTGATGGCCAAACCCCTTACTGTCATGCTTAAGAAGGGGGTCAGCTTCAGTTAGACAAGGAAAAGAAATGATAGTTTTAAAACCATCAAATAGGCAATTTCTCAAGCTACCACCCTTTTCAACCCCAACTATGAGAATGATTTCATTCTCTTTACTTTTGGAGGGGAAGGTAGCATATCAACTATTCTGACCCAACTATTAGATTTTTAGGTTTGTTTAAGAAGGTATGATGTTGTTCTCATTTTCATAAATACTATCCCCTTATGAAGGATCACGAGAATGATCTGAAACATAGAGAAGGAAAAATTCACACAATTATCCAAAAAATGATATTGATTTGACATGAACTGAAAAACATCAAATCTTTAATATGTAAAAACATCAAATGTTTAATATGTACATCGCATGGGAGAGATTTATATTTGAAGACAACGCTTCTTGAGAAGCTACGGATAAAACTCGTTAAGAGAACAGTAGATTTGACCTTCTTAAAGAGATATAGAGATCACGAAATCTTTCCGGCATGGGTTAGAATCAAACATTCATTGAGGAATAGTGATAATAATAAGATTTTTGATAGAGCTAGTTTTAGTTTTCTACGGTTTGTCATAGGTCGGACGAGAGCCAGCATGGATCGATTAGCTTCTGAATTATACAAATTACATCTGGAGCTGGCATACATTTTGAAGCCAGATATCTAGACTAGATTTGATAACCTTTCGCATGCGTGTGCTGTAAAAGCTCTTCAAAAGGCAGAAACCACTCAGAAAAAGACATTTGAGAAGCTCTACTGGAAAAAGTATCAAATTTCTATAAGCTGCGAGCATGAGTTTTTCACAGATAGAACAACTCTAAATGAAGAGTACATATGTGGATCGAATCATGGTATAGACCAACCCCTTCTTGGTATGGCGTCGACCTACAGCGTAGAGGAAGATAATTGGCAGGCTTTGATTTCAAACCATCAGGTAGATGGGGAGCAGCGCGTGGGAAATCTATGTCAAAAGGGAGATAAGAAGGAGACTACAAGACTGAGCTTCAAACGTGAGGTATTGATTAATTTAGGTTTGAATATTAATTCTTTCCCTTTACGTAGGAAGCTTGGAGAAGAGGGAAGGGGCACGGTTTTAGCCCCCCTTCCACATAATTTGAACCTGTTTGTTCCATTCGAAGAAGATCTCTCAACACATAAAATGCTCAGCACTACAGGTAACATTAGGATGGAAAATAAAAGGTATAATAATGTTGACGTTTCCTTTGACATTCAGAATTATAACCAAGTCAATAATAATAAGGAGAAATCACCTTGGGATAGAACTCTGACCAGGTCGATAAAAGAAGATACTTCGAGTATAGCATCGACCCACTACAAAGGAAAACAAGATTCCAGATTTTTAGAACAGAAAGAATAGGTTAAATTAAGGGGGTGTATTAATGAGTTGCCCCAAAATGGACTGACAAATACTTCTCCCAGGCAGCGTTTTACTTTAGATGAATTATTTAATATTGGTTTAAATATTAATTTTGTTCCCTTGCGCACGAAACTTGAGGAAGAAGGATGGCATGAGATTCTAGTCATAACACGTCATTTTAAACTCTCAAAATCATCCGTGGATAAGGTTTATGCAGCCAAGGAGGAATGTTGCAGCAAGATTTGTAATGACATCTCTGGACAGAAGACAGAAGGAGAAGAAGGTCCTTCTCTAAAAATTGTTCTTGGTGACTCATGCAGCGCTACAGATAAGGGAGAAGGTTTTCCAAAATTCGAGTCAGAAAAATCAGGCGGTAATGCAGAAAAAAAAAAGAAAAAAAAAATGTTTGAGGAACTTGATATCCTCAGTGTTTGTAATAATAACTTGTTCTTTAGTAGTAGTAGTAACTACTTAATTTTTGGTAGCGTAATGATTTTTTCTAGTTTTTATAATAAATTTAATAATAACAATAAAATTAAAAACACTTGTCAAATTATCAATGATTAGGAGAATAAACTGGTTGTTAACTTTTTTAACCACCACATTAATAAACCCACTTTCAACATTTCAAAAAAGGGATTAGGCTTTGCAATCACCCTCACTTCATTCCTAAAAAAGAATTTATCATAGGTATTGATAATGTTTTAAAATGTCTTCCTTTGAATACAACAGAAGTTATAATGCAGGTTTGTGTTGTTGCGTTATGCAAAGCTAAACCCCCCTCTAATAATATATCCAACGTTGAGTGAAGGGCTTTTAAAACTTTAAATATCAATAATGATATTGTTATTGATAAAAGGAATGCCATAGTCATCTTAAATTGTTTAGATTATAATTCAAAAATGATTCATCATCTTAATAATAGTGGTAGTTATAAAATACTCGACCACAACCCTGTTTATCACATTCTTAAGAATGTAACAAAAGCCATTAAAGCGTCCTCTTTGGATGATGTGACAAAGAAAAATTTGATCCCTAAAGAAGAAGTTACTCCTCGAATCTATGGGCCCCTAAAATCCACAAGAAAGGAATTCTTTTGCGACCTATTGTCGATACTACTGACTCTTTGACATATAGTCTAGCAGTGTTCCTAGCTAATAAATTAGATTCTCTAGAAAGTAAAATTTCTTCTTTTGTTAAGGACTCGGGTAATTTTGTAGAATTTATTAAAGATAAAAAGGTAGATAATAACGATCTCTTGGTTAGCTTTAATGTTGTTTCCCTCTTTACGAAAGTTCTTGTTGGTCACGCTTTAGAGATAGTCTTAAAACTCATTGATCCTGAAACTATTAATTTGGTAGCTTTATGTTTGAATTCAAATTTTTCTCTTTTCAAGTTATAATTTACGAGAAATGCGATGGCATGGCAATGGGTTCTCCCCTTTCCCCCGTGGTAGCTAACCTTTTCATGGAACAATTTGAAAAACAAGCTCTAAACTCTTTTCCACTAAAGCCCAAATGGTGGAAGAGGTATGTTGATGATACCAATTTGTGTTGGGAACATGGAAAGGAGAACTTAGAAAATTTCCACTCTTACATCAATAGTTTGATCCCTAGCATCAAATTTACCAAAGAAATTGAGATTGATGGTAGTCTACCTTTCTTAGACATCCTCATTTTCAAGAAAAATGACGACACTCTAGCAAGAAAGGTTTATAGGAAAGGAACCCATACTGATCTTTACCTTCATGCCTCTTCTCATCACCTCCCAGAGCAAAAAGCAGGAGTTCTTAAAACTTTAGCCATTAGAGCTTTTAAAATATGTGATAATGACAGTATCAACCAAGAAATTGATCACTTAAAACATGTTTTAAAAATGAATGGTTATTCAAATAAACAAATAACTAGAGCTATTAAACAAGCCAAATTAAAAATTTATAAACAAAGCCCTAAAGAACCTCTGCAATTAGGACCTACGGCCTTCCTACCTTATGTGGAAGGTATTTCTAACAAGGTATCTAAAATTCTCAAGCATCACAACATCAATTCTACCTTTATTCCTATTAAGAAGTTAAGGTCAACCCTCAATTTTGTTAAGGATCCCCAGGACCGTAATCTTCATAGTGGTGTTTACATGGTAGAATGCTCTTGTGGAATCCCATATATTAGGGAGACTGATAGATTTGTAAAAACTAGAATCAAGGAACATGTTGTTGATATTAGACTTGAAAGAAAAGATAAATCCGCTCTCGTAGAGCACTCCTACAAAACTAAACATGCCATCAAGATTGACCACGCTAAGGTTTTAGCTATTGAAAACCATTTTAATAAACGAAAACTAAGAGAGGCCATATAAATCTATAAGCATCCTAATAATCTTAATAGGGATGATGGTCTGGATCTAAGTAATGCTTGGAAGCCTCTTTTAGATATGTTATAGAATGGGTCTTTAATTGAATGTGTGTGTGTATTAATTTGTTTTTTAAAATTTTAAAAAACTTAAACGTTATTTGTTTTTAATATTTCTTAATATTTACATACATATATTAAAAATAAGAAATCATTATATTATGATTTAATTCATTATATAAATAGATTATAAATATAATATTAAATTAAACTAAAATAGAAACTATAAAAAATACAATTAAAACTTTATTTTAAACCTTCATGCCATTGAATGTAAAATAGAAAATTTCTTCTTTCATATTCAATGAAATTCTTCAACTAATTATTTTTCCTTTAAATATTTTTGGAAATTTTTCTTGTGTAACGACTAGATTTTTTTGGATTTCTAGGTTTATTTAAGAAGGTATAATTTTGTTCTCATTTTCATAAATATTATCTCATGATGAAGGATCATGGGAGTGATATTAAATGTAGAGAAGGAAAAATTCACACAGTTATCCAAAATATGATATTGATTTGACATGAACTATGAAAGCATCAAATCTTTAATTGACTTAGATCACCTATAGGGACATAAACAAGGTATTTAAAAACATGAACATGATCCTATAAGATAATTAGAGATAACTCCAATAGAAATATCATAGGCTCAAAGGGAAATAGTGGTCTTGCAGACCAATCTCATAGTCCTGGGTTTCACTACCACAACTAAACTTGACATGATAACTTGTGAACAACATTTTTACCCCTTAAAACTGATTAGGAACCACTCCAAATACATGGTTAAGCTATAAAAGTCTTATAAAAACACTCCATGATACATTTCACATCAATTGGGCATGTTAAGGCTTCCTTAAACACCTTCTCACTTTGACTGGTTTTTCTCACCGATTTCACCATTAGCCCAGTTTAGTGATAGGTCAAAATGAGTGATCAAAAAGGTTAACACAAAGGCTATAACTTTCCCAAATAACACCATGGACATAAAACATGATTCTATATCTTATCCATTCATAAATTTTCATACTTGGTCTAATGCAAATTTTGTCTTCTATATCAACTTTTTTAAAAACAAGCATTTTCTTGTAGGTTCCACTCACTATCCTGAAAATACACTACCACCTAGAGATACCTGAGGGAGTCTTATACTAGATCCAATCATAAAACTATCCTTACCAATCCATTATAGGCCATTTCCAATAATATTTTCATTATTGGGTCATTATGAGGGTTTCAAGAGGGTTTTAGACCTGTTCTGGTGTTAACGATTGTTCTACAATATTTCCCCTCAAATGGAATACTAATGCATGGAGATATTACCCAAAACCCTTCCCTATATCTCCTAAAATACTTAGGACACCATGTAGAGTTTACGCATTCCAATGAGCATAAGAAAAACCTTCTCAGGCTTGGAGACTTTGTTATGTGAGCTCAAGAGACTTCAAAACACTATTAAATGCTTTTTACTTCACCTTAAGACTTAAAAATTCATGATAATTATTGACATAACCTATTACACTTGTGTCAAAACTTAAATGAGCTCTGTCACCTTATAAATTGAATTTGACCCCTCATTAGGCCACACTAGGTCTCTTTGCAGGTTAGGTCTTGAACTACCAGTCACACTTTAGACCTTGAATATACCTTAAAACCTCTTTCACAGCTCTTAACACCTTAATCACATGATCTAACACTTTATTACACACCTTAAATATCAAACTCATCTATATCATCACCATCATTCCTTTACACTTAATTACACACCTTAAATATTAAACACATCTACATCACCACCATCATGCCTTTACAATCCATATTCATGTTCAAGGACTAGTCCATCATATAAACCTACTATGCACCATACCACTTTGAGATATTCAAGACACCTACTATAGCTCATTACTCACCTCCAAATATTTGAGATAAAATCCAAAGCATATCCCATCATTATATTTTAACCAAGCCTCCTTAGACCATATAGGTCACTATCCAAGACTGAACTAGCCTTCTTTGAACACATAAAACATGAAGACAATCTCTCTTTATCTCATGAAGCAATCAACCTCATATCAATAAGCCACCTTCTTGTCAGCCAATTCTTGACCTCGAGCTTCTTTTGACATTAATGACCACTCTTACCTTACTGAACCTTCTTGACATCAATGATAGTGCACAAACACATGACATCAATGACAACTTTCAACAATCTCTCCCTTTATCATTGATGGCAAACACACTTCAAGCCTGAATATCCTTTCAATAGATAACTTGTCCATCAATATGATCTCTCTCCCCCTTTGACATTAATGACAAAGGGTCTCTACAACTATCATCTTGATTTTTCACTCCAACTCAACAACACTTACTAGATAAAATTGACCAAATGCTTACCTTATAAAGATTGAACTGTTGTCTCTCAACTTGCCTCTATGACTCAATAATTTGACACATGTCAGTCATGACTCCACAAACCTTCCTTGTAGCTCATCATCTTCTCTTGATATTACTTGAATCCATTCATCTCTTCATCTAATTTACTCTTCAAAGCTGGAATTTCTCTTATTTGAAAATACTTGGCAAAATATCCTTCATACCCTACCACCTAATCCTTGGATAACTTTTCTTGATCACCCATAGATCCTCAATATTTTCCCTTATTTGAATTTGAACACATGGAAACACCAGATGTTACTTGACTCAAACTTCTTCCAAACAAGGTTAGGGTCTCCCCCTTTGACCTCATACTATGTGCACACTACTAATCTCCTTTTGATCACTTGAACCCACTTCAACAAGCATATGAAGAGACTAATTTTGATCATATACTCAGATGTACCTACCTCAAGGAAGTTCACATTCAAGGCACAAATAACTTGTAAAATTACTCTTAGAATCAACTTCAAACCATGTATCACATGATCAACACTATCTCTCTTCAAAAGGTATTGGTCTTATAGACCAATCTTCAATTCTCACACGACCTTACACCCAAACAATCATTGCAAATATGATAACTGTTGTAGGAAATATTGCAACAAATTCATCTAACACTCCACTAATCTCTTACAAGTCAAATAAGACCCATTTGTATCATGAACATTCACAATAGGTTTTATAGTCACATGGAGCCTTGAAACCTTCACACCCATATTCATCATGTCCTTGAGCAAGTTCTTCACAACTGGGATAAATCTAACCTTTTGAAAGAACTAATAGGAGATTAAAGACATTAATAACACATCCAATCACTTTGATCATCTATCTAAAGTGAACAACAGCTCCACACCATTCAACAAGTCACTATATGTCTTCCAAAAACACAGACTTTAAGCACAATCCCCTTTCATTGAGATTTGATTACACAAAGGCACACTTTCAAAACTTATTCAATGCATGGAACAAAACTACAATGAGATACCAATATCATTAAATGCTTAGAACACTAATTCAAAGTCAATAAAGAGGTTCTAAATCCACCTTACTCCTCCCCAGTTCTCTAAGCAATAACATAGTCAACAAACTCTGACTTTGATCCATAATAAATACATTTGTACAGATGTCCAAGTTTCTAAATAACTTTGAGGATAATCTACAGGAAGTCTTCTTCAATTTTTCTTTTTACACCATGTCTTGACCTCTTCCGTGGCTTTTATAGGCAAAAAAATGCTCTCAGGTTCATGTATAGTCATTTGCATTTAAACCCCAATGCTTATATTTTTTGAATGCTCAATGACTATTTCCTGAAGTATAAATTTGACTACCTCTGGCACGTCACTACACATAGGTCCAACTTTGGAGGCTTATAACTTGAGCTAGAGAATAAATCAAGATACCAAACTTATAGGGAAGGATCTTGGCATTATAGAAATCACCTTCACGAAATCATTTGCCCAAAGTTGACTTTCTAGGTACAAGTAATAAATGCACAAACAAACTAGTCTCTTCTTACCTACAAGACATTCAAAGATAGTCTTGTTTCTTTTAAGCTAGAAAAGCACCTTTTCTCTCTCTAAAGGATCATGAGAAGCACTATAACCTTACAAATGCATCTAGAGAGTCCTCATAACATCTTATATCACCTCAAAGACCTATAAATACTCTTTAGACCCAACCAAAACATATAAACTTCCTGAAACTCTAAAGCATCTCATACATGCTCCCCCTATCACCAACCACACCTTGGTCCACTTGAATTTGAAAAATATAATCAGTCTCTTGAACCATCATTCATATTGAGACTGATAATAAACACCTTATTGACATGCAACATAAACCAAGACTCAACAAGCATCCACCAAGCTTTCTTCTTCCACAAGCTCAAAAATAAACTAATCTTGTAACTTATCTTCACAAGCATAGCCATCTTGTGCTTCTAGGATCACCTTCAAGTTGTCAAGCCTTCTCCAAAGGGCCTGCTTTGTTACTAATTATTGGAAGCAAAACCACTGAGAGGGGCAGGGGTGGGGTGGGAGGGTTAAATCAGAGTCTTAAAACAATCCTTTCTTTCCACTTAACAAGATTAACCTTTCAAACTAGTATAGAGATCAATAAATGCATAGAGAAGCAACCGCATAAATAAGAAGCAAGATATCAACACATGAACATAAGAGATATGTGGAAAACCCTCATGGGGGATAAATCCCATTTAAACACTACTTATACTACTATATTATAAGCAATTAATAGACATTTAGTGAGGCACCAACCCCACAAGGAGCACCAACCCCTCACTAGTCAAACACAAACTCAACTTGTCCTTTAACAAGCTCAAACTTATAAGGAGGATCCAACCCAATAATTGACTTGGCACCAACATATCCATTTAAGTGACACTTATTCAATATCCAACCTATAAATTATCTCCCACTCCTTCTTGACTAAGCACCAACTCAACCAAGAGAGCCTGATCACCTCAAGACACCTTGTAGCTCAATCCACAAATGATGACCTCTTCTTCATATCTCTATCTTCTCTATCCTCTATCATACATCAGTAACACATATTTGATGCATATATTATGATATCTAAACTGAAAATTAAATCATTTATCTCTCCTCAACCTTCTACCCCTCTTAAAATAGTCTTTAGGCTTCTTCGCTCAAACACGCCTCTTACTAGGCTTATTAGATCAATTGATTTGGTCATCTATATGTAAAAATTATGATGAATGTTCATAAATAATCCTATGATTACCATTTATGGTCTACATTACCTAATTTTTCTCCTCAAATATCTCTTTTCTTCGCTTGTTCTCACACTTCTTCACACACCAAAATAGGCATATTATGCCTTGTATAAATACAAGACTCTTGCTTGTACCCTCCTTGGTCAGCCATAAATCTTTCCACACTTGAATTAAAATTTTAATGGGTCAAAAAACACATTTCATAAGTGAAACAACCATTACATAGGTCAGCTACCACTCATAGAGGCCAAAACCCCATTAGGCATAATAGAGACCTAATGCAATTAGGTCTTCTCAAGGCACACATTACACTTAGACCACCTTGGAACATATTAAGTTTCCAAAAACACATTAAAAACTTTAAATATACCTTAAATATACCTTTCTAACATCTATATAGGTCCATAACACCATTTAGCTTGTTTGACTCCTTGAACCACGCCATTAGGTCTACTCCCTATTAGCCCTTTTCACTATCAAAAGCTTTGTCTCAATAGCTGAAGCATATAGTTAATGTGCCTAAAAAAACATACCCTTAAATCACATTTATATAATATTAATTACCTTAGGGTCATCAGTATGATCTTTAAACACTACCACTCATGGTTTAAAGCCTCTAACACACTCTTGCAACATGACCACTCAAAACTGTATGATTGCTCCAAAACTTAGTCATAAACAATTGACTATCCACACTTACATAGGGAATTATGATTAATAAATATACATTCTCATGAAAATTTGATACCTCCATAACATCTTCACATGCTATGGATTCTTCAAAACTAGGCAAAACACCCCAAACTCATCTTTGCTAGATGACTACACAGAACTACTAACAAGCCTATCAACACAGTCATATTGAATTCTATTTGTAACTAATGTAAGGACACTTCAAATACTATAATTCACATTAATATTTAATTTTTTATCTCTATAAAATCATCCAATAGAGAGATCATAATTTTAAGTGTCAATCATTGGTCTTGTAGACTAATTTCTCATCTTTCTCTTTCACAGTTCTTACTCAGCCAAATAGATCATTTTGGCTTCCATATTAAAACTCATTAAACTATATTTACACATTATATAAATAATTTATAGGTTATATAAATCCTAAAAAACATCAATATGTTTATTTTAAACATCAACTCATGATATAATGTTTCAAACTCATTCCCTCATCTTGTATACCTGGAATTGTCATTATGCCTTGAGAACTAGTCATGGTGAACATGACTTAGATAAATTATAGGGAAACAAAAAATATATTTAAAATCATGAAAATTATCCTATAATATCATTATATCTACATCTAATATAAATATCATAGGCTCAAATGTCAATACTTGCAGACTAATCTCACAATCCTGAGTTTCACTATCACAACTGAACTTGACATGACAACTTGTGAACAAGATTTTTACCCCTTATAAGTGATTATGAACCACTAATAATGAATGGTGAAGTTATAAAAAACTTATACAAACATTACATGATACATTTCACATAAATTAGGCATGTTATGGCTTCCTTAGACACTTTCTCACTCTGACTGGTTTTTCTCACTAGTTTCACCATTAGCCCAGTTTAGCGATAGGTCAACATGAGTGAGAAAAAAGTTTGATGAAGTGGATATAAATTTCCCAAATAAAACCATATACATAAAACATGATTTTATATCTTATCCCTTCATCCACTTGCATACTTGGTATAATGTAACTTTTGTCTTCCATATCAACTTCTTCAAAAACAACCATTTTATTATAGGTTCCACTCATTATCTTGATAATAAATTACCACTTGGAGATGACTGAGGGAGTCCTCTACCACCTCTAATCATCAAAATATCCTTACCAATCCATTCTATGCCATTTCCAATAATATTTTCCTTATCGGGCCATTATGAGGGTTTAAGGAGGGGTTTAGACCTATTCTGGTGTTAACAATTGTTCATATAGTATTGCCCCTAAAATTCCAAATGAATACCTAGATATATTATCCAAGAACCTTCCCCATCTCTCCTCAAATTCTTGGGAACTATGCAAGTTTACACATGCCAATGAGCGGGTTTGGAGACTTTGTGTTGTGAGCTTGAGAGACTTCAAAACACTATTTGATGCTTTTTCCTTCACCTCAGGACCTAAAAATTCATGATCATTCTTGACACAACCTATTATACCTATTTAAAAACTAAAATGAGCTCTATCACCTTGGAAACATACTTTGACCCCTCATTAGGCCACACTAGGTCTCTTTGCATGTTAGGTCTTAAACTACCAGTCACACTTTAGACCCTGAATATACCTTGAAACCTCTTTCACAAATATAAACACCTTAATCACATGATATAACACTTAATTACACACCTTAAATCTCAAATACATCTATATCAGCACCATCATGCCTTTACAAGCCATATTCATGTTTAAGGACTAGTCCATCATACATACCTACTATGCACCATACCATTTTGAGATCTTCAAGACACCTAATGTAGCTCATTACTCACCTCTATATATCTAATATAGAATCCAAAGCATCTCCCACCATTATATTTTGACCAAGTCTCCGTAGACCATATAGGTTACTACCCAGGATTGAACTAGCCTTCTTTGAACACATAAGACATGAATGTAATCTCCTTTTCTCTCATGAAGCAATCAAACTCATATCAATGAGATACCTTCTTATGAGTCAAATCTTAAACTCAGGCTTCTTTTGACATTAATGACCACTTTCACCTTACTGAACCTTCTTGACATCAATGATAGTGCACAAACACATGACATCAATGACAACTTTCAACAATCTCCCCCTTTGTCATTCATGGCAAAACTTATCGATGGAAAACACACTTCAATATTGAATACCCTTTTAATAGACAACTTATCCATCAATCTGATCTCTCTCCCCCTTTGACATTAATTATAAAGGGTCTCTACAACTATTGCCTTGTCTTTTCACTCCAACTCAATAATGCTGAATAGATAAAACTGACCAAATTCTTACCTTAGAATGATTGAGTTGTTGTCTCTCAACTTGCCTCTATGGCTCAACAATTTGACACATGTTAGTCATGAATCCATAAACCTTCCTTTTATCTCATCATCTTCTCTTGATCTTACTTTAATCCATTCATCTCTTCATCTGATCTACTCTTCAAAGCTAGACTTTCTCTTATTTGAAAATACTAGGCAAAATATCCTTCATACCCTGCCACCTGATCCTTGGATAACTTTTCTTAATCACCCATAGATCCTCAATATTTACCCTTATTTGACTTTGAACACATGGAAACACTAGATTTTACTTGACTAAAAATTCTTCCAAACAAGGTTAGTGTCTCCCCCTTTGACCTCATACTATGTGCACACTACTAATCTCCTTTTGATCACTTAAACTAACTTCAACAAGCATATGAAGATACTAATTTTGAACATATACTTAGATCTACCTACCTATATTAAGTTCACCTTCAATACATAGCTAACTTGTAAACTTACACTTAGAATCAACTTCAAACCATAGATCACATGATCAACACTATCTCTCTTCAAAAGGTATTGGTCTTATAGACCAATCTTCAACTCTCACACCACCTTGCACCCAAACAATCATCAAATATGAGAACTATTGTAGGAAATATTGCAATAAATTCATTTAACACTCCATTGATATTTTATAGTTCAAAGAAGATCCATTTGTATCATGAATATTCACAATAGGTTTTCTAGTCACAAGAAGCCTTGAAACCCTCATACCCCTATTCATCATGTCCTTGAGTAATTTATTCACAATTGAGATCAATCTAACCTTGTGCAAGCACTAAAAGGGGCTTAAAGACATTAAGAACACATCCAATCACTTTGATCATCCATCCAAAGTGACTAATAGCTCCACACCATTCAACAAGTCACTCTATGCCTTCCAAAAACATAGACTTTATGCATAGTCCTCTTTCATTGATATTTACTTACATAAAGGCACACTCTCAAAAATTATTCAATTCATGAAAAAACCTAAAATGATATAACAATATCATTCAATGCTTATAAAACTAATTCAAGGTCAATAGAGAGGTTATAAATCTACCTTAGTCCTCCTTGGTTCTCTAAGCAACAACATAGTCAACAAACTCTGACTTTAATCCACAATAAATGCACTTGTATAGACATCTAAGTCTCCAAATCACTTTGAGGATAATTAACAAGAAGTCTTCTTTAGTTTTTATTTTTACACCAACATGTCTTGACCTCTTCCTTGGCTTCTACAGGTAAATGAATGATCTCAGATTCATGTAGTCATTTGAATTTAAACCCTAATGGTTATATTTTTTGAATGCTCAATGACTATTTCCTAAAGTATAAATTTGACTGCCTTTGGCACGTCACTGCACATAGGTCAAACTTTGGATGTTCATAAATTGAGCTAAAGAATACATCAAGATACCAATCTTGTAAGGAAGGATCTTGGCATTATATAAATAACCTTCATGAAATCCTTTGACCAGAGTTGAATTTCTAGGTACAAGTAATAAATGCATAAACAAACTAGTCTCTTCATACCTACAAGACGCTCAAATACAGTCTAGTTTCTTTTAAGCTAGAAAAACACTTTTTCTCTCTCCAAAGGATCATGAGAATCACTAGAACCTTACAAATGCATATAGAGATTCCTCATAACATCTTCTATCACCTCAAATACCTACAAATACTCTTTGCACCTAACCACAACAACAAACTTCTTGAAACTCTGAAGCATCTCACAATCCCCCTATCGCCAAGCACAATTTGGTCCACTTGAATTTGAAAAATTTGATCACTCTCTCAAACCTTCATTCATATTGAGACTGATAATAAACACCTTATTGACATGCAACATCTACCAAGACTCAACAAGCATCCACCAAGCTTTCTTCTTCCACAAGCTCAAAAAACAAACTAATCTTGTAACTTATCTTCACAAGCTTAGCCATCTTGTGCTTTTAGGATCACCTTTAAGCGATCGAGCCTTCTACAAAGGACCTAATCTGCTACTAATTTTTAGAATCACAACCACAAAGAGGGGGGGTGGTGAATCAGAGTCCTAAAACAATCCTTTCTTTTCACTTAACAGGATTAACCTTTCAAACCAATATAGAGATAAGTAAATGCATAGAGAATCAATCACATAAACAAGAAGCAAGATATCAACACATGAACCCAATAGATATGTGAGAAACCCTCATGGGGGATAAAACCCACTAAAACAACACTTGGAATATTATCCTATTGTAGAGAGGATTACAAAGCAAGTTATTCAAGCATTAATTCGTAAACAATGAAACATGCATAAATAACTAACTAACCAAGCCTATCTATTCCTATGGGAATTACAAAGGATAACAAGAAACAAATGAAAGAAAGCAACACCATATTAACTTCCCAAATGGATTCACCATGCCCATGTGGCTTAAAAACATGTTTTCCCTTGATCAAACATCCTTGTCTTTGTCAACAATGGTGGTAAGCTCCTCCAATGCCTCAAGAACACTCCAAAAAACCTAGGCTCTTGATGTGGAATCACTAAACTAGCCTATAAATGAAGCTTTGTAGAAATAATTTAGAATTATAGCTTTTCAATGTTCAAGCTTTAAAGATATTTGAGCATAATAACCTTGCACAAAAATAGCCTAGAAATGATGTCCATGGCCTCTCTATTTATAGATTTTTGAGATTGGTCAAGATCAACCTAAACCGTCCATCTCAAGATTGAGATGTGTGGTTGAGGATAATCCTAATATTTGGAATTAAATCCATAATTATCCTCAAGATGACCTTGGAAAAAGGGGTATTGAAGAGGCATGGGAGGCTTTAACTAGGCATGGGTGACCCATACTCTTGATATGTTATGCACTTATGGCTTGATGGATGCCACCCTATAGATGATGTCACTAGGTGATGTAGATAATAAGAATCAATTTTCAAAATTAAATATTCAACAACTCTCATGGAAAATCCACTTAAGCTCTTGATTTGGATTAATTAGCCTTAAACAAGGTTAATCAACATTTATGCAATTATTTGAAAATTGACCCTCAACTAATCAAAATGGTCAGAAAGTCATATTACTAGGTCATAATTTGACTCAAGAAGAATTAGAAGGTGATGCTAGATGCATTGGAACCGTATTCCCATTTAGGATGTTACCAATAGAAAATAACAAAGGTACATGATGTGTACCACTGAATTAGAAGAAAAGAGCGATCTAGAGCACTAAATGGTCATTTTGACTTGAAATGATTTGATCAAAGTTAGCTAATACATAAAATGCGTTGCCTTATTTAGGGATACTTTGACCTAAAATATCACTTGTACATGACAATTTCAAACCATTTAGGGCATTTTATGGATTTTGACCTAAAATGTGCATTTGAGTGCAATTCGAGTAAGATTGACAATTTCAACACAAATGGTGTTAGGAATTGGATGTCTATATTTTGCCCCTGTTTGAGAAGGCATAGTCAGACATTCAAGCAAAATAACATCTTTTCAAAGAAAATATTTGTCCAGAAGAAATTAGAACAGACCTATGATGCCCCCTCGAGAGGGCATGCTAGGATGAAAGAGCAGGATGAACTCTCAAAAAGAGAGAGAAAGTGAGAGATTAACCCAAGGAATAGATCACATCCAGATGAGCTAATGCTTGCACACATGATTACAATAAATGATAAAAATATAATTATAGGTATAATAGGCCCTAGAGATGGGGGGAATGGGAAAGATATAATCCATAAATGTAAGGGATACACTTTAAACGTACCTAATTTGAGAGTACAAGCTGTGCACTTATGACATTGATCAATCCTGAAACAAGTTGCACACTAAAATGATTACCATCATGGGATTTAATGTGGAGAGCTTGGAATTAGAGGAAAAGGGAGAACATTTTTCTTCAGGAAGGGAAGCACCACTATAATGGGGTCTCCAAAGAGAAGATAATAAGTGCCCTAGTAGAGCTAATGTGAGTGTGATAAAATAATTGTGCCCCAATAGGGTGAATCTTGATCATTGATAAAGAATAAAGAATGATTTTTCCCTTATAGAGCTAATTTTATTCAAACATTGTTCAAATGGTGGGCTTCAGCATGGGTAATTGGCAAGCAAAATAGCTTAAGGATATAACCCAAAAGATAGGTTAAAGCGAGCGGGCGCAAACATACATGTGATGGTGTAATGGCTTTAAAAAGTCATATAAAACCAAGCATATGAGAATGCACATAGTGATGAGAGAGATGAAAAGAAGAATGGAGATAGCTGAGCTGACCTCAATAGAAATTAAGCACTACCTACATAGTTCCATGGACACATGTTGCATCATGAACTTCAAGCCAATGTAGTTCACCCAAGTTTGGGAGAAAATGGAACGAGGAATGATGAAAAATTACCAAGAATTGATTAGACTCACAATCTATGCAAAGAGATGCACATCTAAGCATAAAATTGAGTACTAAAATGCATGTTAGTTGGAATCCTAATTCCACATCATGAGCTTAGGTTTTACAAAGTGTTACTGAGAATCGTTCATCAGATCTGATGTTGACGTTAAGACCTTGAGACCTGAGCACAAAGTGCTTGCTATAGAAAAATAAATTAGGCATCATAAGTATGAATAAATTAGAATGACATAATATTCTAATTGCACTGAGCTAGTTGAAATGCAAATATCTATAACTAAGGATAATGGTAAAACAATGACCAAAACCAAAGTTACAGTGATTTACATTTAAATAAAAAAGCAAAAATAAAGAAAAAGATAAACATAAATGAACCTAACTTGAAATCAAGATATGACCTATCAAGACTTAAGTAGGAAAAAAAAATTTAAAAACAAAAGGCAAGACATCTTAATGACATGAGACCCAGATATGAATAATCAAGATCTATGTGGACCATCAAGGTATTCTTCAACACAAAAGAGAAAAGCAAAATCAAACAAAAAAACAAGACAAAGAAACATAAGACCAAGAAGTAATAAAAAGAGAAAAATATAAGAAATAAAAGGAGATGTGTGAAAGCACAACAAAACACCAAGAAAACACAACAAAACACCAAGAAACCCAAATAAACACACACAAACAAACAAAAAAATAAAATAAGTTAGTGCAGTTTAAAGACAAATGTTCATGCATTTGTGGTAGAGGCATTACTTTCCACCACATCACTACAAAGAACAATGCCAGAAGAAATAGGGGAAGAGAAGAAAAGGAAGGGGTTGGCTAAGCTGACTCCAGATGTATAATACAAGTGGATGTTGCCTACATAGTTTAATAGATGCATGTTCCAATATGAACTTTAGGCCAAATGTAGTTCTCCTAGGAAATGGGATAAAAGGAAAATGATGAACATACCAACATGATTAATGTTATAGGAGAATATGGAAGATACAACAAACAAATGAGAATGGTCTAGCAAACAAGAAACTGATGAGACGAGAAATAATGATCTTGTAAAATGATAAGTGCATGGGATAAGATGAGATGAACTAGTGTTCATGTGCTTGAAAAATGGCAAGAGCGTTATTTCTTAATAGTTTCCCATAAAATGGAGAGAGCGTTTAAACTTAATAGTTGCTCATAAAATAGTGAGAGCATTCAGACTTAATGGTTGCTCACAAAATGGTGAGAGTGTTCAAACTTAATAGTTGCTCACAAAATGGTGAGAGCGTTCAAACTTAATAGTTGCTCACAAAATGGCAAGAGTGTGGGATGGTGGAACGAGAATTTACACATGTAAATAAACATGAGATAATGTTTTTGTTCTTTTATGGATCATGTTCTAATTTTTTTGGTATTTTCAAAGTATTTCTAATGTTTCTGGGATAAAATATGCACAAGGTGGAACCATCTAGTCGAGGAGATGCATGTCTTGAGAGTAGAGGTTCCAATAAGATAGCTAAGATGGCTATAATGGCCCATGCTCACAAATCGGTGAGAGCAAGGACCTTGATAAAACAAGAAAATAGTAAAATACTTATACTAAAAAGATGTGGTTGTTCACCTATCGGAAGCTACACAAGATTGTCCTAGTCGAACTACTTTGTAGAACCACTGTTGAAGATGTTCATAATCATTGTGAGACATAATCAAGATCATAATTGGTCAAGGGATAAAAAGTGTTCAAGCTTATAACATGTCCTAGACAAAATAAAGAATATTGCTCTTGAAGAGAGCAATATAGAATGGGATGAATAATGTGTTTAGAGTGCCAAGAGTTCAAAGCCTTTACCATTTGGATTCATGAAAAGTGGCCCAAGGTAGTATAAAATGCACTCAAGGTAAGATAAAAGGATGGGATAAAATTATGACAACACAAGTTTCCCCCAAGTCAGGGGTCTTATAGATAATGGTTCAAATCTATTCATGCGTATAATCTCTTAAGGTGTATGATGTTCATGGGCTCTAAAATTTATTCACCATTAAGTTTAGCCAATCGATATGCTCTTGATCTATAGTTCATTGTGACAATATATGGTCCTAACCAATTAGGCTGAAACTTGCCTTTGTTTTTGGGTTCAACATTCATGTTCTTCTGGTTCTCTTCCAAAACTAAGTCATCACTCTCAAATTCTTGAGGGAGAATGTGTTTGTTATAGCTTCTCCACAATCTGCTTTGATAGGCCTACAAGTTTTCTAGGGCAGTCAAATGCTTACCATCAAGAAGTTCTAGTTCTTACAACCATGAGGCTCTATAGTCTTCATCATATTCAATCTACTCCAATGATATTATTAATGACAAGATCTCAATCTCGATTGAGATGATAGCTTCAATGCCAAAAATAAGGGAGTATGGAGTAGCTCCAGTTGGGGTGTGACGATTGGTTCTATAAGCCCAAATGACAGGAAAGAGTTGCAAGTGCCAATTACGGCTAGCATCATTGACAATCTTTTTTAAGATGGCTAGAATGGTTTTATTTGATGCCTCAGCTTGTCCATTTCCTTGTAGGTTATATGGAGTGGATTTATTGTGCTTGATCTTGAATTTTGCACAAGGATATTTCACATCTTATTTTATAAAGGATCCATCATTATCAGATATAATACAGATCAGGATGTCATATCGACAGATGATATGGTAATAAATGAATTTGGATATTTGTTTCCTATAGTGAGAGGAATGGCCTCGATCCATTTAGTAAAGTACTCATTTGTAGTCAAAATGTGCTTATGGCCATCTAAAGATGTTGGGTTAATTTTCCCAATGAGACCAAGACCCCATGTTGAGAATGACCATGGTGTTGTAATTGGTTGCAATGGTAAGGAAGGTGCATGTATCAAGTTACCATGCTGCTGATAAGGAACACACTTATTTACATAATTACAAGCATCTATTTCCATTTTAGGCCAATAATAACCTATTTTGAGAAGTTTCTTTGCTATGACTACACCATTGGTATGGACCCCACACATTACTTCATGAACCTCCTTAAGTGCCAGCTTGGATTCTCCCAAAGATAAACAATGAAGAAGTGTTCCATCATAGCCTTTTTGATAAAATGTGTTTCCAAGGAGGATATAACATGTTAGGTGATGAAGGAAAAGTTTTTGTTGGTTATTGGAAAGGTTAGTAGGAAATACATGGTTATGAAAATAGTTATAAAAATCTTGGTACCATGGTAGCTCATGTGAGAGATTAGGATCAACAATGGTGCATATCCTCTCTAAATCTGATAAAATAGGTGCTAGCTGAAGAAGATTTTCAATCAAGAACTGACACTCTTTAGCACTATCATTCATTTGAATCATGGAACCACTTGTTACCATGGCATCGGTAGACCTGTTGTTGACTTGTAGAACTTTCTCAAACTGTAGAGATTTAAAATGTCTTTTAAGGTTATCAATAATTTGCTTGTAAGGGACAAGCTTATCATATTTTGTTTGATATTGATCAGTTGTCTGATTTATGATTAGTTGTGAATCTCCATAGACCTTTAAGATTTGAATATCCCACTGTATGGCAAGATGGAGCCCTGCAACCAATGCTTCATATTCAACCATATTGTTTGTACACTAAAATTGTATATGGAAAGATTTGGGGATCAAATCCCCTTGTGGCATTATCAACAATATGCCAGCTCTAGATCCTTGGGATGTGAAGGATCCATTAAAATAGAGTGTCCATTGCTCAGGGTCTTGTGATGCTTGTTCTATCATCATGATAGAATCATCTGGAAGGTCAAAGTTGAGAGGTTGAGTGGCTATGATAGGAGCTTCTGCAAGTTGGTCCACAATAATTTTCCCTTTGATTGCCTTCTAATTCTGGTATTCAATATCAAAATCATTGAAGAGCATAATCCATTTAGCCATGCATCCTTGGAGAGATACTTTAGATAAGAGGAACTTGAGAGGATCTACCTTGGTGATAACAAAAGTTTTGTTATTTAGCATATAATGTCACAATTTTTGAGTGGCAAACACCATAGCTAAACATGCCTTCTCAATAGGCATATAATTATGTTCATAGGCTACCAATGTACGGCTTAAATAATAAACCACGTGTTCCTTACCATGATCATCATGTTGAGCCAAAAGTGCCCCCAATGAATATTCCATGGCTGATATGTAAAGAAGCAGTGGCTTTCCTTATGTTGGAGGTCGTAAGACCGGTGGATTGACCAAGTATGTTTTAAGCTTTGCAAATGATATCTAATAATATTCATCCCAATGAAATTTCACCCCTTTCTTTAAGAGATGGGTAAATGGGTGGCACTTATTTGCCAATTGAGAAATGAACCTATGTATAGACTGGATTTTGCCTTGTAGACCTTGTAATTGTTTAAGATTTTTGGGTGGAGGCATTTCCATAATAGAAATAACCTTCATAGGTTTGACTTTAGTCCTTCATTGTGATATAATGAACCCTAGAAATTTTATTGATGTGACTCTAAAGACACATTTCCTAGGATTCAAGTAGACTTTATATGCATGAAGCCTCTCAAATATTCTTCATAAAATGTCAGGGTGTCCAACTCTTGTTCTTGATTTTGATAGTATATCATCAACATAGTCCTCGACAATGTCATGCATCATGTCATAGAAGATGACAGCCATTGCACATTGATATGTGGCTCCAACATTATTCAAATCGAATGGCATGACTTGGCAATAGAATGTTCCCCACAAAGTGGTGAATGTGGTCTTATGTTGATCTTTAGGGGCTATCTTGATTTGATTATAACCAAAAAATCCATCCATTAAGGATAGCATCTCGTACTCAGTAGTTGAGCCGACAATCATGTCGATGTTAGGTAGAGGAAAATCATCTTTGGGACATACCTTGTTGATATCACCAAAATTAGTACAAACACATATGCCTGGGATCTTTTTACTTACTGGCACTATGTTAGAAATCCATTCAGATTAGTCCATTGGTTTGATAAAATTGGCTCCTAACAACTTCTCCAACTTGGCCTTAACCAAAAGGGTGATGCATGGATACATCTTTCTTAACTTTTTCTTGACTGGTTTAGCATTAGGGTGAACAACTAGATGATGCACAACTAAATCTAGATCTAGGCCTGGCATGTTAGAATATGCCCATGAAAATATGTCTATAGAATCCTTAAGAATGGATATAATATGTTCACATTCTACTTTAGTAAGGGAAGCTCTAAGATAAACATTTTTGGGATCCTCATGGGTTCCCAAATTCACTTTTGTTGTGCTCTCCATAAGGAGTGTGGATCCATCTTTTAGAATTGTAGGCAATGTATGGTCATCATCATCTTCTTATGTTATATCTTCTTTTTGTTCCTCTCAATGATCTAGATAGTATGAAGAATCAAAATCTGCTTTCTCAGGTAAAGTCTAATTGGTAAAGACCTCTAGAAACTCAAGATCAAGATGCTCAAATATTTGATGTTGTTCTGAAGAGATGATTGTACTAGCTATGGAACTTGGGATAAATGGACTTTCTACGTTCTAAGGGGATGAGCAAACTTTCCCACATGGGAGCACCTGAAACAAGTTTTCACTCAAAGGCTTGTCTTTTTCTTAAATTTTTCCCTGATCAACAAGTGCCTCAAAGAGGTTTCACCTGAAGATCTCGATGTTTGTTCTTTATTATGACCAAGAAAGTTTACCTACTCTCCAAAGTCAGTATAAGGATTTAATGAAAAATCAAAACCCTATTTATGATCACCAATGGGGAATGCATCTTGTAGGCCCATGTATTCTGTAATTGATTCTTCATTTTGAAACTCATCGAGGCATATGACTAAATTTTGCTAATCCCAATCTATGAGTTTAGGATGGCACATGCATAGGTTACAATGAGGGTTTGATTTAGGATGGGAAGCACCAATGGTAAAGCTATAATGTCCTTCTTTATTAAGGGAATCACCACTAGGATGGGTTTTTGATTTAGGATGGGAAGCTCCAATAGGTGTTATGGTCAATACGACATTTAAATCAAACAAATATGAATCAACAAGCTCATCGAAAAGGCTATAATGGGATGTTGCATAACTACTAGGAGTCTTATTACCAGTCACTTTAGAAGAATCACTACTAAATGTTATGAGGTCATCCTCTAGTGGTTTAAATCTGAGACCATGATTCCCATTGACAACTCTAGCTAATAAGGGTTCTAAAATTCCTTGTGCTTGGGGGCCAAGGCTGTTCCTATATAGTCAAGATGATCCATTATCCTGTTAGGGCTAGGATACTTTAGATTTTGAAAACAATCTGTAAGGCCCTCAGAATATAACCAATCTCTCTCGATAAAATCCTCTTGATCTTTCTTTAGTGTAATTATAAGTACAAAAACCACATGAGGTTTTAGTTGATTCTTTTTTGGTTGCCAAATCTGATTTGGTCTATTAGGAGTCTAGAAAGTTTTAGGCTTACCAAATGTTTTAGGGGATTATGGTAATTTTGCAATATGGAGGACATCTTTTAGATGATACATAGAAATGCATGTATCTTTAATAATCACCTGCTTGGCCAAAGCTATGAGAAATGGATCAGTTGAGGTGGAGGCTAGATCACCAGGGTCTATATAATTAGATGGAGATGGATGAGAAATGATGGCTTTATTCTTATTTGTAATGAATTTAGAACTTGGGCAATAGTTATAATTTTGAAACTCTTCTTTGAGATGTTTACAATACTGGTATGGCTACCGATCAACAAGAATAGTAACCTCGATCCCATCATGGGGAAACTCAAGGTATTGGTGAAGAGTAGATGGAACTGCCTATATTTCATGGATCCAAGGATGACCAAGAAATATGTTATAAGGAAGCTTAATATCCATAATATGGAATAATGTGTGATGGGAAATAACCCCAACCATGATTGGCAACCAAATTATACCAGATTACTCCCTCCCAGCATTGTCATAAGCCTTGATTGTAATAGTCTCTAGTTGAATGTCTTTGTCCATGTAACCCAATCATCACACCAATTTAAGAGATATGATGTTCATCCCTGAACCATTATCTATAAGAACCTGCTTGATCTTATGATCTACAATGATTATCTCAATGTATAGTGGGTTATTGTGGTTTGGGCCAAGGGTGGACATGTCCTTTTGATCAAACGTGATTTGCCAAAATGAAGATAAATGTCTAATTAGGTTTTGATACTAATCAAGGTTTATATCGTTAGGCACAATAGACTCTTGTAAAAGTTTGTTGAGGATGGTTATATGGACATCAGATGTCTACAAGAGTTCTAATATGGAAATTTGTGTAAGGGTTTTATCTAATTGATCCATTAGACTATAAAGCCTTTGAATTGTGGATTGAACTAGTTTAGTCTTTGTTGGAACAATATTCAACTTTGGAACCATTGGCACAATGTTCTCATTAGGTTTATGGATAGAAGTGGGAAAAAGGCCCTGGATGGTAACTCATAAGCGTCTAGTTGTGACTGCATAACCTAGAGGTGGCAACGAGTCATTATAATTAGAAGGATGAGGCAAAGGGCCTTACATGGTGATTCATGGGTGATTAATGATATTGTTATAATTTTGGGTCAGTGAGGAGCCTCTAGAAGAATGGTATTGTTGTTCAAGATTAGTAACCCATGAAAATATAGTAGCAACATGATGATGTGAACTCGACATGGTATTACTAGGGGGAGAGGGTGCTGACCCTATAATGATGGGTCTCATGTTGTGAGGAACATGAGATCAGCCATGTGGTGTCACAGTAACAGTGGCAATGTGTGTTACAAAAATGCATCCCATAGTGTTATTGTAGTCGTAAGGCACATTATTATAAGCCACATTATGAGTGTGGGAATCATGATCTCTATTATGCTCATTATGATTCTGACCTTGTTATTGGTTTTGATTATACCTTTATCCTTGATTGTGACCATTTTGATTGTTTCTTGGTGGTGGTAGATCATGTCAAGAAAAGGGGTCTTTATAGATTCCCATATCTTGATTTGTGTCTTGATTAGGGGCCAACTTAATTTCTAGCTCACCATTTTCAATAAAGTCCTCAATAATATGTTGCAATTGAATGCAATGATATGCACTATAACCAACAACATGATGAAAGTTACACCATTCATTCTCTTTATACCAATCTAGTTTTGGCTGATATTGAGGAAATGGCCTTGATACTGGTCATATAATTAAGTTAGCTACAATGAGCTTTTGTAATACTATTTCAACAGATTCTCCTAACTTTCTAAAGACTCTAAAATTGTTATGAAATGTCCTTCATGGAGGTTATCTTTGCAAAGTAGGTAGTATATTTGAGGGAGTTAATTGTACATTTGGAGGAGGCATAGTCTGTACCATTTGTACATGTCTTATTTCTATCACCCCATTTCTGACCATGTTCTTATTTTTTGTGAAAGCCCTTAGACTTATCCTGCATAACTATTTGAGGAACCAATGATTTGGTCTGATTAGATGCTTGTCCTTGTGTAAATATTTTAACAAGGCCTCTAACAATAAGAACCTTCTCAATCTGCACTCTTTTGTCAATAATTTATTCAAATGAGTTAGCACAACCTAACCATAGATTATGTGTAACTTCAGGATGCAAATTCTGTGCAAAGATATCAGCCAACTATTTTTTTGGTAAATTGTGTTGAAAGTGGCCTACCAATGCTCTCCACCTTTGTAGATATGCAAAAAAACTTTCACCATCGTGTTTTTTAGCTTTGCATAAGTCAACAATAGTTAATTCATGTTCTATGTTATATGAGAAATAGTTAACAATTTTTTTTGATAAGTCATTCCAATCCACAACTGATCCCTTGGGTAGTTTAAGTATCCAATCAAGAGCTTGTCCCGCTAAACTTCGTAGAAATAGTTGTAATAAGTACTCGCTACTATAATCAACCTCTTGACACAAGATGAAGAATGCTTCTATATGTTTGTGTGGATCTCCTTTCCCTTTATATTTGTCAAATTTGGGTGCCTCAAAGTGAGGTAGAAAGGGGTTTTGTAGAATAGATAAGTCAAATGGATATGGGCATATCTCATCAAATTTATAATTTTTAACTCTATTGTTCATCTCTAATCTTTGGAAAATTTCCTTCATAGAATTCCATTCTTGCATGTTTGGTGCATTTATGGATTGGATAATATGTTGTTGGGGTGGAATGTGCCCCTAGGTCTATTGCTATTAGGGTGGAATGTGCCCCTAGTTTTGTTGTTGTTGTGGTGGAATGTGCCCTTGGTTTTGTTGCTGTTAGGGTGGAATGTGCCCCTGGTTTTATATGGATCTATAGGGAATGTATACCTTTCGATCCATGATTTGGTTCTGATTTACTGCTTGAGTTGAGAACATAGGCTGTTGATTCTTGGATTGTAAAACATTCCCTGAATTTGGTTGTTTCTCATTTTGATGATTTTGGAAATGTCTATGTTTATTTACCAATATTTGGTTTGTTTGAGGGATTTCCTCAATTTGAACTAAATTTTTGGGTTTCTGAGTTTGTAAAGTAACAAGAGGTTCTTGATGATTAAAGAATGTATGTTCCATGTCAAATGGAACATCTTGTAAGGTCTCTTGTGACTTCAACTATTCATTTAGATTACCTTGATCCACTATGGTAATGTTCTCATCCAATATTTGTTGCATATTGTCCACCATATCTTCATGTTCTTTTGAAGCCTTATTGTGAATTGAAGGGGTAACTAGGGAGTTAGTTAAGTCTACAACAAGTTGATTTGCATATCGTTGACTTATTATCTTCATCTTAGCTAGAAGATCCAGATTTGTGGGTTTTAACTCTGTTGATATTTCCTTTCCTTTGTTAGAAGAAGAAGGTATGTCTATTTGTGCAAAATCTTGTTCTTACCATCGTTGTTCTCCTTTTCTAACCAAGGTATGCAATTATTTCATAGGAAAGTCAGAAATTAGTCTAACACCTAGTTTTATCAATCTAAGAAGGGCTTCATCTTGATCTTCTTGGGGTTGATATTCATTGTAATCATCTTCAAATCCTAATGTTGTGGGGATATCATCAAAAACAATAGGGTTATCTTGACCATCATAAAATCGTTCATCCTCATAACTAAGGCCATAAGAGGCCCCACTACACATGAACCTTTGAGTCATGTCTAAAAAGAGCTACTCTATGTGTTTGAATAACTTTAGACCAATGTTTGATAACTAATCAAAGTATGGTTTGGCTTTCTTTTTAAACAAATAACCAAGGTACCAATGAGACTATAAGGGAGGGTGGTTTGAAACCATGCACAATTTAGAAGATTTGGTTCATGAAATTACTCAACCTTTGATAAAGTTGAAATCATATAAATCAAAAGTGAGTAAGGTAACTCAAAGACCTAAGGTGAAAACTAGTACACCAAAGCCTAGATCTTTGTGATACACCCACACTATAAAAGCTAGTTTCAACTTCGACAAGTTGACCCTAGAAATTTAGAGGAAAGCTCTTCAGATTATGAAGAAGACAAAATAAACTAAGCAACTCAAGATGTAAAGACATACGTGAATCACTAAGTATACATCTAAGACCAAATGGGTAGCACAACATCGCCATGTGATTCTAGTAGGATAAAATATGTTCTAGGACCCAAAGTGTGAGTGATACATAAGATGACTTGAGTCCACCAAGATGATAATATGATTTTGAGTCTTAATAAATGACCTTCAATCCAAATAGAAGTTTGAACCCAAGTTAAAATAAGCTTAGTGCACAAATGGCAAACCCACTTTGACGCACCAACCCTTAGAACTCAGAAAGGTCCAATTTCAAATGTGGATTATAAATGAAGGATTTAAACAAATTGGGTAAAATTTCTAGACTCAATTGGGAAACATGACTATGTCAAAGTGGATGTCATGACACAAAGCTTTTGATAATAAATTTAATAAGGAAAAGATGAAGTTTCCATTTGGATAGTGTAATGCCTCCCTTGCTCAAGAAAATTGAGGATAATGTATTTTGATTAAGTTCATTGAGTTAACAAGAAGTTTTAGACACAAATCAAGACCAAGTAAGCTAATAATAATAATAAAAAAAGTCTTAAGACTAAACTGACAAGGTATGACAAAGTGGGGTCTACTAAACTATCAAGTTTTGAACGTTATAGGGGAATCAATTGCATAATGACTTTCATGCCAAAAAATGTAAAATAAAAGCACATATTTTGGGTTTGGATCAATCTACTTGTTGCATAAAGATCTAGTCCTTTATGCAACCACTACATCCTGATGTTTGCTTAGTGTAGTGTGATGTCCAAAGTGCCACTACATCCCATGTGTAACTCTAAAAAGAGTCAAATGAAGTCAATGCTAGAAGATGAAACTCCAACTCAAAGCTTCCCTAAAGAACTTGCGGGAGGTGATGAAATCCCCCTCGCAAGCCAAGTTGCATAAAAATAAATAAAGCATAAAAGTAGAAAGACTTTAGGGTCATTTTCAAGATCACCCAAACTTTAGCAAGTTTTTGGGGAGTGCTTTAGGCAACATTATTTCTAAGCCTTGGAATAGGCTATTTGCAATAGGAATGGCACTTTTGATTCCAAGGGTTCCCTATAGGGGACAAATGAAAAAGCATATACGTAACATTTCTCTTTTTTTCAAACAAGATTAATCTAATCAACTATTACAAACAATAATTAACAAGTGTGTTTAATTTTAAATGCAAACAAAATGTTTGGTGGTGTTCATTTGACCCCTTGGTCTTAGTTGTAACTTTGAAAACTGATACCAAAAACACTTATTTAATCACCTTAAATGTTACTTTAAGCACTGAAATAATGTTCCTAATTCATTTTAAATCATGCAAAATATGTTCTAAAACATGATTTATCAAACTTGAAATCCGCTAGTTACCTATTAGATTAGAAACATTTTAAATGTATTTTATAGATTTTGTAATAAATATATAAAAATTTAAGCTAAAATAATTCTAAATTCTAAAAATTTAGGAGAAAACATGTGGTTTAAAAAAAATCATCCAAAATGGAGTTCGTATGATCACAAACCAAGCATTTTAATATAGCTCTCGGGTTTGTATTATTAAGAAAACATAGTGACCAACGTCGGTTATATACCACTGACATCAAAAATGGCCAACCGAGATCTAACCGGTGTCAGTTTTACTAACTGATGTCAGTTGATCCAAGTAACTGATGTCGGTATTTCTTGTCGATGTTGGTTACTGTGTAAACCCGTGGCAACAAAAAATAGAAAAATAAATTTAGAAAACCAATTTGCAAGAGTTTTAAAAGCTCAAATAAGTTTTTTAAGGTTTTAAAAGGATATCCTTTAGGTGTGAGATGCGTCTTGTCCCACTGAGCATGCCAAGATGTGGAGAGGATTACAAAGCAAGCTAGTCAAGCATTAGTCCATAAACAATGAAACATGCATAAAGAACTAAGTAACCAAGCCTATCTATTCATATGGGAATTACAAAGGATAAAAAGAAACAAATGAAAGAAACAACACCATATTACCTTCCCATATGGAGTCACCATGCCCATGTGTCTTAAAAACATGTTCTCCCTTGATCAATTATCCTTGTCTTTGTCAACAATGGTGGTAAGCTCCTCCAATGCCTCAAGAACACTCCATAAAACCTAGGCTCTTGATGTGGAATCACTAAACTAGCCTATCAATGAAGCTTTGTAGAAATAATTTAGCATTATAACTTTGCAATGTTCAAGCTTTGAATATATTTGAGCATAATAACCTTGCACCAAAATAGCTTAGAAATGATGTCCATGGCCTCTCTATTTATAAATTTTTGAGATTGGTCAGGATCAACTTGAACCGTCTATCTCAAGATTTAGATGTGTGGTTGAAAATAATCCTAATATTTAGAATTAAATCCATAATTATCCTCAAGATGACCTTGGAAAAAGGGGCATTGAAGAGGCATGGGAGGCTTTAACTAGGCATGGGTGACCCATACTCTTGATATTTTATGCACTTATGGCTTGATGGATGCCACCCCATAGATGATATCACTAGGTGATGTAGATAATATGAATCAATTTTCAAAAATAAATATTCAACAACTCTCATGGAAAATCCACTTAAGCTCTTGATTTGGATTAATTAGTCTTAAACAAGGTTAATCAACATTTGTGCAATTATTTGAAAATTGACCCTCAACTAATCAAAATGGTCAGAAAGTCATATTACTAGGTCATAATTTGACTCAGGAAGAATTAGAAGGTGATGTTAGATGCATTGGAACTGTATTCCCATTTAGGATGTTACCAATAAAAAATAGCAAAGGTATATGATGTGTACCACTAAATTAGAAGAAAAGAGTGATCCAGAGCACTAAATGATGAAATGGTTATTTTGACTCAAAATGATCTGATCAAAGTTAGCTGGCCCATAAAATGCATTGCCCTATTTAGGGATACTTTGACCTAAAATAACACTTGTAAATGACAAGTTTGAACCATTTAGGGCATTTTATGGATTTTGACCTAAAATGTGCATTTGAGTGCAATTCGAGTAAGATTGACAATTTCAACACAAATGGTGTTAGGAATTGGATGTGTACACCTATAAGTAATGAATCAACATTTAGTAAGGCACCAACCCCATAAGGAGTAGTATCCCCTCACTAGTCAAGCACTAATTCAACTAGTCCTTTAGCAAGATCCAACTTGGAAAGAGAAACCAAACCCCTAAGTGACTCTGCACCAACCCAACCACTTCAAGGACACTTCTACAAGCTCCAACATGTAAGGAATCTCCCACTCCCTCTTTACTAAGCATCAACTCAACCAAGATAACTTGATCACCTCAAGACACCTTGTAGCTTAATCAATAAATGGTGACCTCTTCTTTAGCTCTCTATCTTCTCTATCCTTTGTCATACATAAAGGAACACATCTTTGATGCAGCTCTAATGGTGTCTTAACTGAAAATCAACTCATTTAGCTCTCCTCAACCTTCTAACCCTATCAAAATAGCCTCTAAGCTTCTTCGCTCAAACATGCCTCTTACTAGGATTATTAGATCAACTGATTGGTAATGTATATGCATAAATTCTAATGGATTTCATGATTAATCCTCTAATTCCATTTTATGGTCTACATGACCTAATTTTACTCCTCAAAGAGCTCCTTTCTTTGCTTGCTCTCACACCTCTTCACACACCAAAATAGGCCTATTATGCCTTGTATAAATACAAGACTCTTGCTTGCACCCTCCTTGGTTAGAAAAAACCCTTTCCACACTTAGATTACCCTTTTAATGGGTCAAAAAACACTTTTCATAATTGAAACAACCATCACACAGGTCGATCACCACTCATAGAGGCCAAAACCCCATTAGGCATAATAGAGATTTAATGCAATTAGGTCTTCTCAAGGCACACATTATACTTAGACCACCTTGAAACATCTTGTGTCTCTACCAACACATTAAAAAATTCATATATACCTCCAATATACCATTTATAAGATCCACATAGGTCCATAACACCATTTATCTTATTTGACTCCTTGAACCATGCCATTAGGTCTGCTCTCCATTAGCCCTTCTCACTGTCAAAAAGTCGATCTCACATAACTAAAGCATAAAATCAATGTGATAAAACAAATATACCCTTAAATCACATGGATATAATCTTAGTGACCTTAGGTTCATCACTATGTTCTTGAAACACTGCCACTTAGGGCTTAAATCATCTAACACACTTTTGCAATATGACCACTTAGAATTGTCTGAATGATCCAAAACCTAGTCATAAACAATTGAATCTCCACAATTACATAGGTAATTATCATGAAGAATAATAATTTATTATGAACCTTTGATATCTCCATAGTATATTCACATGCAATGGATTCTTTAACTCTATGAAAAACACCCTAAACTCATCTTTGCTAGATGACTACACAGAATTTGTCAACAACCCTGTCAACATAGTCATAATGAATGTTATTTGTAAATAATATAAGTAAAATTAAAATAATATAATGCACATTAATAGTTCATTTTTAAAATAAATAACATCATCCAATAGATAGATCACAAGTTTAAGTTTCAATAATTGGTCTTTTAGACCAGTTTCTTGTCTTTCTTTTTCATAGTTCTTGCTCAACTAGATAGGTCATTTGAGATTCCATATTAAAACTACTTAAACTATATTTAAACCTTATATCAAGAATTTATAGGTCAAATAAATCCTAAAAAAACATCAATATTTGCATTGGAAACATCAAATCATGATATAATATTTTAGACTCATTCTTTCATCTTGCATACCTAGAACTGTCATTCTGCCTTGAGAACCAATCATGGTGAGCATGACTTAGAGTACCTATAGGGAAAAAACCAAGATATTTAAAATAATTAAAATTATCCTATAAGATCATTATATATATCTCCAATATCAATATCATAGGTTCAAAGGGAAATAATGGTCTTGCAAACCAATCTCATAGTCATGGGTTTCACTGTCACAACTGAACTTGATGTGATAACTTGTGAACAACATTTTCACCCCTCACATATAATTAGGAACCACTTTAAATGCATGGTGAAGTGATAAAATTATTATAAAAACACTCCATGATACATTTTACACATATTGAGCCTATTAAGGCTTCCCTAAACACCTTCTCACTCTGCCTATTTTTTCTCACTAGTTTCACCATTACCCCAGTTTAGTGATAGGTCAATATGAGTGACCAAATATTTTGAGATAGAGGATGGAAATTGGCCAAATAACACTGTGGACATAAAAAATTATTCTCTATCTTCCTGAGGGAGTCCTCTACCACCTTAAATAATAAAAATATCCTTACCAATCCATTCTAGGCCATTTCAAACAATAAATTCCTTATCAGATCATTATGAGGGTTTAAGGAGGGTTTTAGACATGTTTTAGTGTTAATGATTGTTCATACAATATTGCCCCTCATGCCAAAATAATGCCTATAAATATTTTCCAAGACCCTTCCCCATATCTCCTCAAAGGATCATGACACCATTCAGAGTTTACATGTGCCAATAAGCATAAGAAAAACCTTCTTAGGCTTGGAGACCTTGTTCTGTGAGCTTGAGAGACTTTAAAACACTATTTCATGCTTTTTCCTTCACCTCAAGACCTGAAACTTCATGAAAATAATTAACACAACCTCTTAAACCTTTATAAAAACTCAAATGAGATATATCACATTGGAAACTGACTTTGACTCCTCATTAGGCCACACTCACTCTCTTCACATGTTAGGTCTTAAACTTCTAGTCACACTTTAAACCTTGAATATACCTTGAAACCTCTTTCACAGCTCTCAAAACCTTACTCACATGATCTAAAAATTCATTACACAAATTCAAGATCAAAAACATCTATATCACCACCATCATGCCTTTACAAGCCATATTCATGTTCAAGGATTAGTTCATCATATAGACCTACCATGCACCATACCGCTTTGAGATCTTCAAGACATATATTGTAGCTCATTTCTCACCTCTAAATATTTGAAATAGAATCCAAAGAATCTCCCATCATTATATTTTTAACAAGTATCCTTAGACCATATAGGTCGATAACCAAGAATGAACTAGCCTTCTTTGAACACACAAGACATGAAGACAATCTCTCTTTCTCTCATGAAACAATTAACCTCATATCAATGAGCCACCTTTTTGTGAGCCAATTCTTGACCTCAAGCTTATTTTGACATTAATTACCACTCTTACCTTACTATACCTTATTGACATCAATGATAGTACACAAACACATGACATCAATGACAACTTTCAATAATTTACACTTTGCAACTTTACAAGTTACAAAATGCAATAAGAACCCTGTCTTTTGCTCTTATGTAATACTAGTGGGAATCAAAACTCTAGTTGCACTTTGAAAATTTACAAAGTGAAACTTGAGTTTTGATTTCCACCATTTGCCATACCAGTGGAAATTAGAACTCTAGTTGAAATTTTTAGCTTTTCAAAGTTGAAAAGTGCAGCTCGAGTTTCACTTTTTGCTCATTCTCCCTACCCAATTGGAATAAAAATTTCTACTACATTTTACAACTTTTTAAAGTTGCAAAGTGAGAATGAGATTTTGATACCTACTTCCATGGAATTTCCCAACTCTAACCAATCCACTCAATGGAAAGTGGAGATCAAAATGAAAATTACAATTTTGAAAACTTGCTAAATTGCATGATAACCCCGAAATCCCACTTTCCCATAGTTTACCCATCCACTACCCTACTTATCATTTAATGCATGTTTTATTAATAAAATTAGGTTTTTTGTGTGTCATTGTTAACATTTGCAAATCCAAGCTAGAGCTCCATGTCAAGAATCCTAGGATCCATACTTTTATTGCCATGTAAATATCGACCTTGTTTGTTGAAAAATGCCAAAGTCATGCATCTAATCCACCATTGCCATCCCCTGTGTGTGCAAACACGATATTCTTCCAATCACATCGAATTTACTTAAATCCTTGCCTTTTATTTTTTTTCACAATAATAGTGTTTTTTCCCCCAAGGTTTAGGGTTTTATCATTATCTTATAAATTATCAGAAAGATATTACCATTCACAATATCATTTGCATTTTCCTGTTTCTTTCATTCAAATTCTATTAGAGAAATTATTCTACCTTTGATAAATTGATCTACATGCTATAACCTAGAGAAAGCTAATAGATTGAAGTTTTGCCTTCCTTGTATTATGTATGTATGACTATTTATTAAATTTGTGTATGCTCTGATTCTTATTTTAATCATATAGATTCATCTATGGTATTATTTCTTCCATTTTGAAAGCATATTGATGAAAAATAAAGAAATTTATTCCTTATTTGATAAAGATTCAATATTACCTTTGATCTTAGATTTTGTGCAAGGTTGTGATTCAAAGGTGTAATGGTTATGTCAAACTCATTCTAAAACTCCTTTCCTCACAAGTCAAATCTTAGTTAGGAGAAATATCACTAAGAGGTGGTAGTTTGACATGAATTGGTCATATGCCAGTTGCACTAAGCTTAGTAAAATGAAGTTATATTTATCCATAGGTTTACCTCAATTCTCCAAGGTTTCACAGCTTGGAGATGATCCCATTGTGTCATTAGATTTTCCATGTGCTGTAACTCACACTACTCAAATACTACAAATACAAATAGGTGCAAAATATAATTGACAACAATATTAAAATGACCACTTTCATATACTCTATAGTCTAGGTTCACTTTGTGTTATTACTGGTGACCTTTGGACCTGACCATAGTTTGAAACAAAATGCATATTCTAATTCATCTACAGAAGCCTCCTTTCCTAATAAAACTAAGTTCACTCCATGAACACTTTAATAAGTCAAAGTATAAGATTGTTTTAACAAAGTTTATCTACAACCACTATTATACCTAAGTCCATAGTGAATAAACAAGTGTGTCTACAAATGTCCTTTTCACCAAAATATGCTTTGTGGTCTCCATTAGTCTGTGCATTCATTTGGATGTCATGTATTCTCTTTGTGCTAAAAATTTTATGATGTGGATGCCAAATATTATTAAAGTGAAGTTAAAAGCTAAATAATTCCCTATAATATAAAACTAATGTCTTCACGATGAAGAACACTCTATAACTTCATGGTCCATAAGACCACTTCATGAATCTATTACTTTAATTTAAGTGTAGATTAAAGTTATGGATTTTAGGGTGAATAAAGTGGATCTAATGTTTCAATAGATCTATGAACTATAGAAAATGCATTGAGAAGCCTAAGAAATTTTGTTGAGTCCATGATCATAAGTTAACCAGTCATTACCACATGTGTCAATTAATGACTGCCATGTGGACACTATGAAAGGTCAAAGGCTGACAAAGACTTGGGGCTTATGAGAAGACACACACAAGATGGTTCCACATGTAGACAATATATGAAAGGGTGAAGACAATTAGGTAAAAGACAAATAAAGTGGAATGTCTAATTTCATGAGTCTAGGATATGAGAGATCACTTTAAAAAACATTTGAACTTTGTGATTCCATTGCTCCAACCAGATAAAATTTTTCCTCATGTCTCACTTTAGGTCAAATTAAAGGTTGCCACATGTCTCATCCATAGTGGATATGATAGAGTAATGAAGTGGAAATGATCACAATGTATCAAGGATAACTCAATATATTTTTGCCACTTGGAAATGATAGGTATGAGGTGGAAGGGTCACCATATGAAAAAAATATAAAGGGTGGAGTCAATAAACTAACATAATCCATAGAGTAAAAGATGAATGAAAAAGGGAAAAGAGTTATTCGTTAACTTTGTGACTGTGTGGCCAATTGGAAGCAACTATGTGTCTCACTCTTATTGGCCATGGGATGGAAAGTGACCAATCAAAATATGTCACATGTCACTAAATAATTCAAAATGGGTTAAAGGAAAGGACAGACGTGAAAGTGTGAAAATGCATAGTTGGGGTCAAATTATGCCAAAGCAATTGTGAACATAAAAAATTAGTACACAGACTTATGGTAAAATAAAATAAAATAAAAAGTGCCATATGTCCATGGAATAACTTAATGACTTCCAAAGGGCTTAAATATTTATGTGGAGCCCATTATAATAATCCAATGAGGATCATCCATGTGTTTTGTCCTAAGTGGACATGGTAAAGTGAGGTGGCAAAGTTGATTTAGAGTTTGGCAAGGTTCACACTACATAGGATTCTACCATGTGGACATAATTAATCTAAAATTTGAATAGGTTCACAAATAAAGGTAAAAATTAAAGTGAATTGAAAATTTGACGTAGCTATACGTTCCACAAAGATCACTACAAAGGCAAAATTGTAGGGAATTAGTTTTTTGTGTATAACTTGAGTCATATAACTCCATTTTAAGACATTCACACTTGAAATTCTCAACTCTATTTCTCCCAATTCTAAAATAATAATGCATGGTAAGTTTTATAGGCCACTAAGTGTCACAAATCACCCCATTTTGAAATTTTGAGTAATCTTTGTATTATCTTACAGGCTTAATGATTGATTCCCATGGATATATTTTTGATCTTATACCAAGTTCCATTTTAGATTATCATCTTTATCCATTCTCCTCATTTCATGCTACATTGCATGCTCCATGGGGATTTTTTAATTTCTCAAAGCAACTTCTGTGTTTCTTTCAAGCCAATATTTTCACTATGAATAGCTTGTTCTTTTGAAAATTTTGTGTTTTCTCTAATAACATGTGATCACAAATGGCTTATTATTTAGTGATTATCACTTGATGCCCATGAAGTAGTTTGAGTAATCTATGTTTGATTAATGAAAATCTATGATTTCTTGAGAGTGTGATGCATTCTAATTTGGACACCTATTTACTTATTTTCCCTTGATGTTAATTTCTCTATAATGTTCCTGAGTGAGGTGGCGGGGGGGGGGGGGGGGGGAATTATAAATAAATGAAGTTTTACATCATCTAAATATTTTGACTATTGGTTTGGTGGGTCTCTAGTGAAATTTTTGTCTCTTATGTCTAAGTATTTATGAAATTTTTATTATTGTTAATGATAATCTCACATGATTCAAGGAGTAATGTGTTTTTAGGGAGTTGAGAAAAGTTTTACAACTGGTCAAAGTTTGTAGGTATTGAAATTTTAGGTTAGTAATGAAGCTATGAGGCATGATGTGTAATATTGGTAATTAATAGAGTTATAAAAACCCTCATTCATTTTTTATATATTTAATTTTCATCATTTTGACAAATAATAAGGTCTTTGTGTAAGATGTCATGTTATGTGTCTAAGTTATGAAAGGTAGAAATGGTATAGATTGTTTTATAAAGCTTAATCAAATCTTAACATTGCTTTGGTCTCAATGATATGTAATACAATATTCTTATAAACATTGAGATCTCCATGTATGTTGTCTTATTTTTTATATGAGTTGTGAAATATTTACATCAATCATGTAACTTATTGTGTTCCATTTGGTTGTCACTTACATGTTTATTAAAGCTATTAGAAACAATGGCCCAATGGATAGAAGTCATTGGTCATAACACCGATCATAGTGTTGATAATTTGGCCTCCCATGCTGAATTTAAACCCCTACAGTCCAAAAATTTCTCATAGGGCCTTCTAAGAGTACACAAGACTTCCTAGAATTTGTCATGATATTCAAATGGTCTTTAAAGCCTTCTAGCATTGTTCAAAGTTCCTCTATATGTACTATGGGTTACTTGAAGGAATCCTCATGTGATAGCATGTTTTGAGCCTTTGGATGATGTGTTAGGTTGTCTTGAGTTGTCTTTGGCTGAGTGTAAGGGTGTCAAGTTCCTTTTGAAGCCTAAAGGGTGACCTATACCTTGTTTGACAAAGTTAAGGTTTTTTTGGTAGAAATTAAGGTATTTGGAGGGATCAAGGTTTCTTGTTCTCATTCAATTTCTACTTGTTTTAGCCACTTATTAAGGAGGTACCTAGCTATCAAGATGTGGAAGGTGTCCAAGTCTTGTTGGAGTCTTGACATGAGGTTTAATGATGTATCTAAGGTTGTCTTCAATAATGTATTAATCAAGACTATCTTAAGCTCCAATTAGCCCTCCAAGTCATCAAATGCTCTTCAAACATGTCATATAATTTAACCTTGTAGTTAGAAATCCTTTAGATAAGGTATCACATTGAAATAAGGAGTATTAAAGGGTCTCATAACGGTTCTAAGTCATGACAAGGTGATTTTATATGTAAAACAGGTCTCATTAGGGGTAAAATGTTATTTATTTATGATAAAATGGCCCCACACACTTGAAAATATCCTTCCCTCCATATTACCTAGTTTGAAAGCATTATTTAACTCCTAATTTCCCTCCTATTTCCCACCAATAGCCTTTCAAGATCTTAATCATGAAAAAATGCAAAAAGGGGGTTTTACAAGTGTTTTCAAGCTTGTATGGACATGTTAGAATCAAAGGAGGTCAGATATCTTAGGGTAACTCATTTCAATAATTAGAGAATAAAATCCATGAGTTTTAGAGTAAAACATAGCAAAAACTAATCCCTTCTCTCCATCACTCTTCTTGATGACCTTGGATAACCATTTAGGTTTATGCTTAGTCCATATAAGAGAGAGAAAATGGTGACCTGAGCTCTTGGCCAGAGGAAGGGGGTTTAATGGCCTTCCAATCCTTGGCATTAGTTTCCAAATTAATATTCCATGCTTTATGAACAATAATTAATAAGGTTAAGGGGTCAGATTGCACTGTCAAACCTTATAGGGTTACTTTTAGGATTTTCAAGTGCTTTTATGAGTTCTTTGTTGGATTAAGGTAGAACAGGTCCTTATAGACCCATATCAGTCCTCTAAATACATTCCCAATCATTTTCATGTGTGTGCAATCCATAAATGAGTGGCATCCTTCAAGGATGGAGAAGTTGAGAAGTTGCAAGTTTGCATTGCAGGATTTTGAGTCATCCAAGAGGTTTAATGTGTAAAAGTGTTTATTATAGATTTTAAATAGTGTTTATAACCTAATTCATCTTGTACAAGGTTTTTAATAAAGTATTCCAATTTCCAACAAGTTTTAACTCCTAACCCTTACCAGCTCGAGTGATTGTGTCTTTACAGTCTGCAAAACATGAAGGTGATGATAACATTATTCTTGCAATTGAACAGAATAGAAAGATATTGTTGAGTTAAAAAAATTTGAATGAGAAGATAGGGCCATTAAATTTCCTCATTAAAGGAGTGTATCCTTTATAAAACATGAAAAAGTACTTAAGAAAGCTAATCTAGTATAAGTCGTACCAAATTGCCACCTATAGGCTTATGGCATAATTGAATAAGTCCTTAAGGAGGTTTGAGGTTGAATGATATAGAGAAACATATAAAATTAAATTTTAATGTTAGAAATACCTTCTTAGAGTTTTAATAAAGAGACTAAAGACAACCTAAGGGGCAAAAGGCCCAATTAGGCCTAGTAGGCTTAGATAGATAGTCACAGACCTATGTGTGAATATGTGAGAAGGTCATGATTTTCATGAGTAAAAATTATAATGGGGGATATATAGGGATATTTAAGTAAATTACCAATGGTTTTTGGTGTCATAAAATTACCCGAGGTTCTAATTGAATAAGAAGCTCACCTCTCAAATAGGCTCAATCAAGACTCATATTACACACATAGGACTGCGGTTGTAAGATTGAAGAAACACTAATGGAGTGATGAGTTGAGGAGGTACAAAGGAGTGAAGAATAAATTGAATAAACTAATAAATAAAACCTATATTTCATGAATAAGGAAACCCCAATTTTCATTTCACACATAGTCAAGAGCCTAGAGTTGAACATTTACAGAGCTGACTGTAAATGGAGAACATGTGAGCAAAAGAGTCCTATTTTAGGGTGAGAAAGGGAAAAGAGGAACAATGATAAACATGGTAACATGATAAAATAATTAAAATATCACTATGGAAGACTCACTTCAATAATAAATCTCACCTCACCTCTTACCTTTCACACACAGTCAAGGATGCACAATTATTACCTACAAGTAGAGTCTTGGGAAAGTAAGGTGATTGAGTTATGAGTGCACTTGGAAAAAGATTCAGAAGGTATAATAAAATATTAATATCCTATGTATAAATTTAACCTATAAATGAAGTCTCAAAATTCCAACCAACAAATGAGGATGTATGTATATCTCATTCAGACAGAGCTAATTGAACACCTACAAGCAAGATCACAAAGAAGAGTGAAAGTGTGAGGAACCATGCATGGAGGTGAAGTGCAAGAGTGAACACAAGATATATTGAATTTTTTATAATATTTATTATTATTAATTAAATGATATATCCCTCTACAACAAAGTGAAGAGCCTTGACAGGCTAATTAGGCCTAGTAGGCATAAATAGGCATGCACAGGCCAACACATTGAAAATGAAGGGCATTTACATATTTGAGGAGTGTTTGAGGTTGGAAAACATTAGGGTAGGGTTATGGAAATGTCACAAGGTAAGTATATGGGTTTTAAACTCAAAAAATATGGAGAAATATGCACTTATAGACTTGTAGGGTCAACTATGCCATGAAGCCGACAAACCGTAGACAAGAGTATGAATGGTATGCAGAGAGTTTGATGTGTTGAAAAAGAAGATAAACCATGTAAATTGGTAAAGTGGGGTGAAATATACCCATAGGAGGTTTTATAACCAAAACCCAAACTCTTTCACACCTCTTCAAGCAAATGCACCTCTCTCAAGATCTCAATTAGGCTGGGCAATCAACTTTAGTCATTTTCCTATGCTCAAAACTATATGAAGGTGTTTCATGGGAATATAATCTCATCAAGAAAGGTGAAAGGGGTTTTATAATTAATACTCATAGAATTTTTTCCCTCATTAAACCCCTTATCTCTATGAATCATCATTAAGACCTCCTATCAATTTATAAACACTGTTTGCATTGTTTTGGAGCTCGAGGAAGACATAGTTTTGTTTGGTACTTACATGAGTAGTTGCATGGGATTGAGTGGCATTTGGAGATGATAGAGGGGGTTATTTTATGAGTTTTATTGGAATTTTTTTGTGGTTTAGTCCTAATTATATGAACCATTGTGAAGACCAATAGAGCCTCTAAACCCTATCAAAACCCAACTAATGACTCGATGAAAGAATTTTGACCTCAAATGCCTTCAAATGAGATAGTTGAGTCTTGAAATGATTTTGATATTATTATAAAGTCTCATGGGCACATAAATGAGCCATTGGTTGGCATGTGTAGAGTGTATTTTGTATGGATCAGGCCTAGAGAGGACTACAACAGGGTTAGAAAGGGTAGGTTTTGAAGGTTTATTGAGAGTTTGAGATGGGTAAGGCCTAGTATGGTCTAATGGAACTATGTAGAAATGAAGAGAGTAGAAGAAAATGTTTCCATGTTTCCAAGTATTCATAGGATTATTTCAAGGTACTCAAGTGTCTCCATGGGATTTCCAAAACCATCACCTTGGCTAAAAGTTGATTGTACTATGGTGGTTGCTCATGGAAGCCTAGTTGCAAACCTTAAAGTGTCACATAGAGCTTGGGAACCTCTTTGACATCACTAAGATTAATTGATGATCCTAGATAGAAAATCATGAGGCCATGAAGAATTCTAACCAGGTGCTAAAATAGGGTTGAGTGAGAGAGGTCAGTGTCTCATTAAAAGACATTAAGGGAGATGGTGAATGGGGAATTATGATTACTACCACATCAACATCAGAGACTCCATCGAATGCAAGATGTAAACTATCAAGGTAGAGAGTAGCTGAAGGTAAAGGTGTTCATCAAGAAGTCCAGTTATCATCTCTAGGTAGTCAAGAGGGCAGTTTCAAAGAGATTAAATGAACCACTAAGACAATCAAGAGCAATGAAGCCTCTCCTATACCACTCTCTTGAAGACCATAATGGAATGAAGTAATACACACATTGTAGGAATTATTGAGACTTATTACAATCTCCTTTTTCTTTTTGTAACTGCCTCATACAAGTGACAAGTGTTCTTAACACTTCTCCAATGTATTTTCTCCCCTTCTCTCTCAATTCCTCTATAAACGTAGCCTCTTTTAGCTTGTCATGTAATCCTTGGTGGAATATGGTGAATCCCTACCCTACCAAACACTTGTTTCTACCTCTAAGCAACGAATAGATGATTTTTATAGCCTTATCATATGCTTGAAAATAGTGCATAGTGATGGTGGTTGATGAGTGTTAGTGGTAGTAAGTAGACTCCCTTTATTTGTCCCATTTCCTTAACTGGTTGTAGGTTGGTTTATCATCTTGGCAGGTCATATAAAGTGTGTTCATGGCCTTGCATTGGCTAAGTGTGGAGGTTTATTCATCAAGTGTCTCTTAGCATACCTATTTATCATGCCCTCTTGGTCCTTGTTTAGCTCTCACAGCCATATTGAAACACTCATGCCTGGAGGCCATTATGAGTTGGTGCATTAGTTCAGCTTGTGTTCATATTCATAGTGCAAGATAGGAGGGTAAAGGATGTTCATATTGGTGCATCACCTCCATTAGGGTAGGTTTATTTTATGTTTCTCTCTCCCTTTTCCCAATAACAAGTTAGTAAACTTAGTGATTTGAGCATAGATGATGCATCAGGGGAGCTAGCCCCATAACCTACAAGTTTAGTCCACCTAAAGGTCACCCATAGCCTTAGACTAATCCCATGTTACCCTAATTTTGGAAAGGTCTAAACAATGTTCCCCTAAGGGTGCAGTTTGGTGGTTAACACATAGTTGATTAGATCACCCTTTTAATCCTTTAGTAATTTTTTATATCATATCTCTCTTCACTTTGCATATTTTATAGAGATCTCCATTATCATTCACTCTAGTTTATATTTGTTAAGTCAACTTTGTGTGTGGATGTAAATCTATGAATACTGAGCGTGTAACTTATAAATATCATTATTCACATTTGTTTATTGTAATATTTATCTAAATTCATAGTATCTTATGATCATTTTACTAGTGACAACAAATTGAGTGAAGTGATCATAGTGGCCAAGTCTACAATTTAGTCTCGTGTTATCTGAAGCCTATTATACATTGCAATTGCATTCTAGATTGCTTAGGGTCTCTTCCCTTACTCTAGAAAATCCAAAAGAGTAGAGAGTATACCACCTCTCATATTTGTTTCCTCAAGTTATATCTATGTTTTGTAGGATACAAAATTATATCCACATTATAACAACCAATCTACCAATTTAATTTATCCTCTTAGAAGATCCCCTTCTAGGAAGGCATAGACTTGAATAACCAAAACATTGGCACTATTGTTGAGGAGTATTCAATACACTTGGTCATTCACTATAATCCTTGCCATTCAATATATGTTTCTAGAGACTCAAATCATTGTATAATTTGAGAGATCTTTGTTCTTATTCTCAATCCTTATTCTATTTTATTTAGTCTCAATTATTGTTCATTGTGGACAAAATCACTTTAGCCTATTAGTATAGAGCCCATCCTCTCTACCAATAAATTAGCATTATTATTATAGTTAATAGTTTAGATTTAAAGTCTATCCATCATATTTTGGAATATGTTTGTGGTATTGTAAACTCCTTTGAGGTTGAAGAACTATATTGTTTCACTAAAATTTTGCTTTATTTTCTTTAGAAAGAAAGTTGTAAGACTTGAAAGAAGGGTGAGGTTAGTAGAACCTATTATGTTATGCATGCACTAATCAAATGATTGTGGAGACTCCTCTCTGTTTAGGGAGGAATGACCTGTAGATAAGAAAGCACTAAATAAATGGTTGATTAGTTGGATAGTAGGGTGGATTGCATAGCATGAGCTAGATCTAAGAAGCACAAGCTTCATTGGAGGCTATCAATCCACAATTTTAAACAATCAAGTTCTAAAAATGAAATATAAACTACTTACACAAATAATAGAAGATACTAAAATGAAATACAAGAAGTGCTTGAGAATAAAGAAGTGCTTTTGACTAATTATATCAATAAATGATTAGATATCAATACTAAATAAATCAAAACATGGTTCAGAAGATTGAGTGATCCTCTATGATAAGATAGAAACTCAAAAAATGGAATTTGGTTAGGGTCTGATAGGTCAAATAAGTTTGTTGTTGAAAATGATAAATAAAGACCATTGGTGGTTGGGTCAAATCATCGATGGTTGGGTAATCATCAGTGATTAAGGTTAAACTATCGATGGTTAAGAAACCATTAGCAATTACTATGGGATCTGGTTTAGGAAAATAATTTTGGTTGGGAAGGTTGTAGGAGGGTTCTGTAAGGTTGATCTGGGCAACAATTCAGGTGATAATTTGGGTGACGGGTCCACCCCAATTGATGATGGAACTTCTGAGAGCCATAACTTTTGCACCATAGCTCCAATTGACTTGCCGTTTGAACCGTTGGAAAGCTAAGAATGAGGAGAATGTGTTGAGATGACATGGATATTTTATAAATGGATTTTGACCCCTAAAAACTCAATTGAAGTGCCCTAAATTTCAATTTTAATAATGTAGTCTAAAAATAGTAAGTTTCTAAAAATAGTAATTCCTCAAATTTTGTATTGTTGTAAATCGTGGAAGTCAAACCACTTAATCTCGCTCAAGATTGGTGACTTTCCACATCCTCCTCACACCTTCAAAACATGTATAAATTAAAAATTAACCCAAAATGGAAATCAAACATCTCTTCTCAGAGATAGGCATATGTTTGGGTCTGCAAATTGGATCAATAAAACATCTCTTCTCAGAGATAACATTATTTGAATTATATTGTTCTTGTTTCTTGAATTATCTTTCAACAAAAGCTTTTGAGTTTTGGATCAGTGGTATCAGAGTGGTTTGTCTTTGGATTGTATGATCCCGAGGACAAGGTCAGATTATAAGAAGCTTGGGTGGAAAATAGAACCAGCAGACTATCTACCTATTCACTCCAAACGACTTCAAATGGTGGACAACACTAAGACATCCGATCCTTTCAAGGAAATGGTGAATGAATCCATCCAAAAATAGAAAGCATAGATGCTACAAAAATTCACTCAAATTTTCCAACAAATCTTGATGGAAAATTCTAGCTCCTCATCTACACCCCCACATCCTTTCAGTGCCCCAACACCCTTCAAGGTTCAGGTGAATTTTGATATCCCTATATTTGAAAGAAAAATAAATACTGATGTAGTAGAAAATTGGTTGGATCAATTCTCATCTTATTTTTTTGTAAATAAATTCACCGATAAAGAGAAGATCACTTTTGCTCTTTTGAAAGCATCATTGCCTATCAAAAATTGGTGAGAAGTGTACAAAAAGAGATTCAGTGCAGATGATATTGGCCTTGAGGTGGAACCTACCTGGGATGATTTCATAGAACCTGTAAAGGAATAATACTACCCCATTGGAGCATATTATGATCTGTATATAGAGTGGCAACAACTTCGCCAAGGTAAGGAACAGTCTGTTCAAGATTACACTGACATTTTCCATTCTCTATCTGTGAGATTGGGCATCCAATAAAGTGAGAAACACAAGGTTCTCAAATATCATGGTGGACTACAATGGTATATACAGGGAGAAATGGAACTCTTCAATTTAGAAATCCTCGGTGAGGTGTACAAGTTCGCAGTGAAGATTGAGCAGAAGCATGAAAGAATGAATATGAAGAGTTAGTCTTCAAAATGGAAAAGTGACAAAGAAGGTCAAACATGAGGCCAAAATTGGAAGCAAAAGGAAGGAAAGACTGGGAAGTGGTGTGATTATCACAAATCTTGAACTCACTCTAAAGAAGAATGTCAAGGCATCAAGTCCCTACTTTCTGAGTCATAATCATTAACATCCACTACTCTACCTCATACAGACCCTAAAATTGAAGAGGTTGAAGAAGAGATTATAGATTCTAAGCTCGAAGCCATTATTGCTTCATCACATACCCATGAGGAGAGGCTAGACGACAAGGAAAGGTCATTTCACTCAAAATTATGGGTGAAAGGTAAGCCTCTATATTTCATTCTTGATAGTTGAAGTCAAAATAATTTAATCTCTGCTAATGTTGTAAAAAACCTAAATCTATCCATGAAGTCTCAACCAAAGCCATATAGTATTAGATGGTTGAGTCCAGGGAAAAACCTTTGTGTCACCCACCAATGTCTTCTCTCATATGTAATAAAACCTTTCCAAGATGATGTCTTATGTGATGTGGTCAATCTAGATGTTTGTGATGTACTCTTTGGTCGGCCATTCATGTATGATTGACGTGGAATATATGAATCAAGAACTCGAAGGATCACTTTCACTCTTGGAACATGGCACTACAGGGTACCATAGGTACCACCTTCTACATCTGTCTCTCTAATTAGTGCCAATAAATTTGTTCTCATGGTGGCCAAGCCAGAAGAATCCAAAAGGGCCAATGTTGCAGCCCTGACTAAAAAAACAACACAACAATAGAAACAAATAGATACCAAGCTAAATAAGTTCATGGACTTCCATCCATAGACTGATAGTCAAATAGAAATGGTGAATAATAGGGCCTTACACAGTTCCATAAAGCACAGTCCATTCCAAGTATGCATCAGGAATCAAATCAAAATATAACTGCCACACTTGATGACAAATCTTGATGCAATGGGTACCATTGATTCTCAAGGAGGGAGGAATGATCTAGGCAATAATTCAGGCGATAATTCGGGTGACGGGTCAACCCCAATTGATGATGGAACTTCTGGGAGCCATAACTTTTGCATCATAGCTCCAATTGACTCACCGTTTGAACCGTTGGAAAGCTAAGAATGAGGAGAATGTGGTGAGATGGCATGGAGATTTTCTCAATGGATTTTGACCCTAAAAATCCCAATGGAAGTGCCCCAAATTTCAATTTTAATAGTGCAATCTAAAAATAGTAAGTTTCTAAAAATAGTAATTCCTCAAATTCTGTATTGTTGTAAATTGTGGAAGTCAAACCACTTAATCTCCCTTGAGATTGGTGACCTTCCACATCCTCCTCACACCTTCAAAAAATGTATAAATTAAGATGTAACCCAAAATGAAAATCAAACATCTCTTCTCAGAGATAGGCATATGTTTGGGTCTACAAATTTGATCAATAAAACATCTCTTCTCAAAGATAACATTATTTGAATTATGTTTTTCTTGTTTCTTGAATCATCTTTCAACCAAATCTTTTGAGTTTTGGATCAAAGGTAAATATGGATTGGATAATGGTTGTGAGGTAGAAGGAAAGTGACATAAGGAATGACACACAAAAACTAATTGTTGAATCCTGATAAGGAATAGATACTTAGCTTTATTATTGCTGATCTAAAGAATATTGAGGTTGGCTAAAAGCTTTTTGTAGATTCTAAAGCAATATAAGTAAAGTGATAGTACCTTGGCTATTAACTGATGAGTTACAACACTTTTTGATCTCTGTCATGGTCACTGGTTCACTGGAAGCTTTCCTTAGATTCATCGAGAGTGAGAAGAGTACCTGCATAAGAAGTTATGATGATCCTTTTCACCTCCTCTTCCTCTTTTAATATAAAGGGAAGGGAGTGGTTAAATAATAAGTTCAACAAGGTGTCTAACAAGTTGTCTAAATTTAAGCCTAATATGCATTGATTATGCAAAATGGTGGATCAAACATCTATTAATATAAAATCAAGCTAGAGTTTGAGTTGGAGGTAACTCTTGAGGTGATTAAAGGCTGACCATCGATGATCAATGCTAACATTAGTAGTTAAGGGTTGAGCATCGATGATTGGGAGGGAAAATTTAAAATTATAGAATTAGCCATTGTGACTTATGTTTGGTGGTTAAAAGGTTTTGAAATGGTCCCAAGGGGGTCTTATGGTGCTCTAAGGGTCAACACAACATCTAGAACCATAGTGTGTGGTTTTATAGTGTCTACATTTTGCCCCTTTTTGTTATGTAGTTTGTATCTATAAGCTGTAAAACAAGAAATAAATGGTGGGTCAAAGGTTTGACTTCCCCAAGTAAGGGAGGAGGTGTTCCCCCTCAAACTAAGAAGTGATGAGGTAAAAATGGAATCAGGTGTGGGTTTGATTAGTAGGTAAGTGGGTGATAAAGTTGGTGAGAGGTTGGGTAAGTAAGCACAAGCATGTGCATAGAATGTGACTAAGTGCAATATCACAGATCATGCATAGACTAAGCTACCATAGTTAAGGTAGTTTGTAAATCATGGTTGGTACTAGAAGGAAAAGTGACAAGTGGACTAATTGACTGCATTTAAGCATGACATTTATGGTTACACTCGTAAACACAAGTCTCCTAGGTAAGGTCAATGTGCTCTCAAGTATCCAAGGTAAGAAGTGATCTTGGGAAGACATAAAAGGGTCATGGGTGTCAGGGTCATAAAGGGTCATGCTCTGAGGCACCTAAATGGTTGGTGTACAGAAGCAGTGTAAGTTTAATTTGTTCAACATGGTAATGTATTTGTTGTGGTCAAAATGAATAAGGCAAGGTCATCACAAAACATCCAAAATTTTGGGCCATAATTACCAATAGTGAGATGATGTGGTTGGTTGGTTGGATGGTGGAGAATGGGTACTCCAATGGTATGTAGTTGTAGTGTTATTATGTTTTAAAAAGGCTGGGTGGTATTGGAAAATCCTTGAAGGGATTAATCATCGATGGTCAGGGTCAACGTCACCAAATGATTATCAGTGGTCATACATCAACCCTAAAATGGTAAGGGTTAAAAGTCAAATGAGGTATTTTAACTCCTCATTTTTTAATTGACCCATGGTGACTTCACTTATTTTGTTAAAAGTGAAAAATGATGATAGTTATGAGAGATTGATTGGAGTGAGTGTGTGAGAGTTGATTGTGTGTTTAACTAGTGGTTGATTGAGACCGAATGAGGATGCAAAGAGGTTGAGGTAGAGTGCAAGGCCAAGTAGTGGTGGTTTTGAGAGCTCCTCCATGATGACATTCATGAAACAAGGTAGGAAGTGTAATTAATTTTGGTTATGTTTTGGAATTTTAAGTTGTTATTTGTTTTTGTTTTATGTGAATTTATTTGGTTTTGTGTTTGTTGTTGTTAATTTGGGTGGGTGTGAAGAGTGGGTGGTTTAGTGTTTGGGGTGAAATTTATAGAGGGGGGGGATTTGTGTTTTGTAAGTGAGGATAGGGTAGTGTGTGATATAGAAAAAAAATGTGTGGTGAGTCTTTGGGTAAATTAGTGGTTTATTACTAGGGTTTAGTCATTGATAGTCTCTACATAGTGACCATCAACAGTCACTATCGATTATCACCAGTCGCTATTGACCATCACTAGTCGCTATTAACCATTACCGATAATTAATGATCATCACCGATTGATAACAACTATTGTTAATCGATAGGTAACCATTAAATGACCAATGTGTGGGTCATCAGTGATCGACCACCTAATTGTTGGTAGTTGATGGTTGATCGGTGATGGTTCTAAAAAGAACTATCACTAATTGGCACTTAACCATCGACTATTATATTAAGGTAAAGGATAGGTTTTTGTTGGGAGGAAGGTGGGTATAAGTTTCAAGGTTATGAAGGTGTGGTAGGGTAGATATAGTTAATAAATGATGTGTTATAGGTAGGATTAGGTAAAGGACAAGTATATTAGATGAATAGCTTAAGGTAGAAGATGATAGAAATAGGTTAACTCATAGGTAAAGTTTGATGAACTAGGTAAACTAAGGTGTTAGTATAACCTTGTAGGCAAGGGAGCAGTTATAGATGCAAGACTAGGTGCCTTGGATCTTTGACAAGGTATGCTGAGGCATAATTGATAAGGATTGGGATCATATGATTGAGGTTGGCCTAGGAGGGATGAGGTACTACCAACACATACCACATGATACAACTATGTTAGTGTCCCTCATCAAGAGATGGGACCTAACAACTAACACTTTTTTACTATCGACTAGAGAGATCACCATCCTACTGAAGGACATTCACCAAATAGTGTGGCTATCATTATGAGGTGAGCTGATATATCATATTAGTAGTGATGAGTGAGACAAACATATGGATCATCTGTATGAATTAGATCTCATTCTTGTGAGATTGCATTCAAGAGGATTTTAGTATACACCTTTATATTACCAAGATAGGGGAGCAAGATGGATATTTATGATGATGATGATAGTCATCACATGTTATGCTCTACCAGATTCTAACAGTGGAAGATTTACATATGTGTTGTTGGGGGTTCTTATTGATATGTGGTTAGATCAGATAATATTTACATGGGCACCTATCTTATTAGTTTAAATTCTTTGAGAGCTATGGGGATATTGTGCTCATAAAAGATATGGGACTAGCATCAATTTTATGCTACATTTTTGGGCATATGAGCATATTAGGGTATTAAGACCAGCTGGATTGTCATGGCATGATTTTACTCAGATGGACTATAGGGTCAGCTATATGCAATAGAGAGGTGATTATATTCATAGGTCCAGGGGAAGGGGCTCAAGACCTGAATTGGTATAGAAATTGATTAGAGGCACTTGTGGAGGGTGAGTTCATTTAACACCCATAAAACATATTCCCTATATGGGAAATATATGTTAGGAAGACCCTATCATTATATAGATACAAATGGATTTTTAGGAGGTGAGACAATGAGGTGGAGCTCATCCCTTTTGATAGGGTGAGGAGACAGTTTGGGCTCATCTGGGATATCCTAGGGGAGTTTTCAAAGTACCAAAGGGAGGATGTAGATTTCTCATTGCCCACTCTAGATCTAGTTGATGAGTTCATTAACCATGAGCTCTTACTAAGGAGGGTAGAGCTTGACTATGCAGGCATCACTGAAGAGTACCCCACATGGTTTTAAGCTCATTATGATGCAACAATTTTTGGAGGAGATGATGGGTAGCAGGATATGGATGTGCATGTAGAGGTGGGGGTGGGGACCATATGGAGGTAGATGCCCTAGATATATAGACATTGATTGTAGAGAGAGACTAAGTATGAAGGGCATTAGTCATAGCACATGAAACTTTAGCATTGATGACCTAGGAGAGGGATGTGGCACAATGCTAGGTGGCCACGCTTATTAGGGAGAGAGATTAGGATAGACCTCAACTAGTTGTGGTTATATAAGAGAGAGATTCTCTTAGATAGGCAAGAGGGTGAGTATTGACACCTATAAGACCAACAAGGACTATCTCTATGGTGAGATATGTAGCGATAATTGAGGATTTGAGGTCTTATAAGGCCTTGGTTTTTACACATCTTCCAAATGATCCTAAAGGGGGTAAGTACAAAATAGGGATCACTAAAGGGGCTAACAGTGTGACACCAGGTTAGTGGGCTACATCTGTAAGTTGATAGATAGGTTTAGGAGGTGGGTAGGATCCAGGAGGTAGCAGTAACCAGGTTCATAGAGTCTTATTAGACCTTGTATTTTGATGTACTATATGATTTTGATATTGGCCTATGTACTGATGTAGCAAGATGTGTATACCCTATTGAGACACATACGTTATTGTGTATATGATGATTATTTTGATTATGAGTTCATGATATATAGATGTGATTATAGTTTATGTATTTTGCCTATGGTTATGGATATTTTTATTGTTATGATCATGATGTTGCTTATGAATAGCATGTTATTATTTATGTTTACTCACCTAGCTAGGCATGTGATGGATGACATACATGGATGACTTGTTGATCTAATATATGATAAATGATGATGATGATAGATGGTTTATGATTAGTTGATGTGAGTGGTTATGTAGATGTTGCTTATTAAGATGATAATGATGTTATGATGCTTATGGTTGGATGTGTGACTCATAATAAATGTGGATGTTTTTTGATTAATGAGTCTTTGTTCCCTTACTTTATTAGGCATGTGATGATGTGGCTAGTTAGTTTATGCTCATGAAAATGTTTGATATATGATGAATGTTGTTATGTTCATGATGTGATGATGATTATGATGTTATGTTTCATTAGGCATGGCTATGATGCTTGTGATTTTTGTCATGGTTATTGATGACTATGTTCATGATGTGGATATGGTTTATTGGTGTTGCTTATGGATGTGATTGTTTAATTTATGTTCATGATAAATAGGTTTATGATGTTATGATGTTTGATATGATGATGGTTATGAGTATTGATGATGATGCTCATATTTTAAATTAATGAGTCTATGCTTCCTTATCTAGATTAGACATGTGGTGGATAACATATGTGAATGACTCATTCATTTTGATGTATGATAAAATGGTTGTAGATATGATAGATGGTTTATGATTAGTTAATGTATTTGGTTAGTAGAATGAAATGATGTGTGATTTATGAGATTGGTTAAAAAAAACACATAGAGTAAGTTGGATAGAAAAACTAAATGTGAGAAAAGATAAGAAAGAGAGGACAATCAAAAGACAAACATCTACGTGAATGTATCAACAAGTAGGTATGAGGGAATCAGAAGAAGGCATGATGCTTCTTCTTTGGAAAGGAATAAAAAAATTGAAGTTAGATCAAATTATGAACATAAGCCCTTACAAATTATTCACATTAGCATTTGTTAGTTGGTTAAAAAGTTTCCTGATCTCATAATGTCAAATAAGCTTAGAAATCCCTTATTTATAGAGAGTAAAAAGGGGAGATGGATGAAAATGGAACTTTCTTGTGAGACTAGCATGCCTCTTCTGAAGGTTAACAAAGAGATAGTATAAACAAGTCCATGTCATATAACGTGTATATTTATCAATGTGGGAAGTCTACTTAGGAAGGCCGATTGTGATTTCTAGAATTATTTATGCTTTGTCTAATTTTGATAATGGGTCTTTTGATTGGGAAGTTAATCAATGTGAGAAGCTTCCCAAAAATTATTATGATTTGACAAATGCTTTACTCAACCATAATTCAAGGGAGTGGTTTAAGTTTGTGAGATTTGTTTAAGTCTTTTGATAGCTATCCTTCAAGGGAATAGTCTACCTTACATTAAGAAATTTTGATTGATTTTGGCAGCTGTCCTTCATGGGAGCAGTTTGTGAATGCTTGGAATGACCCATAGAATATATGTTTTTTTTGCTTTTTTTGTGATTTTTTTGTTTTTGATATTGACATGGATTTACTTATATAAGCTTAAAAGGTTCACCTTTATGAAGGCAAAACTAGATCACAAAGAGATTGATGATGGGTAAAAGAGGTTTAAGTGACAACAACCATGAGAATCCATCCTATAAAGGGATGGAAAGTACCATGAGAATCATGCCATGGGTAGAGCCATGGTATCCATATTTAGGATTAAGGTTATACCTATGATGGTTCTATCAAATGATTTTGGCTTTAATTGGTTGTCCTTAAAATAAAGAGATGAATGTTGGTGAAAATAAGGGATGAGCTTAAGTTAGACAAGAGGGAATTTGATCCTTTTTAACAAAAGAAGGGATGCATGTGTGAAGTATTGAGGGGCTCAGGTTTCATATTCCCTTCAAGGGAGGATAATCAGTAAGCTCTCAATCCATAATTGTGCATTATGATATAAGGTCCAAGCCAATTTAAAACAAACTTACCTTGCTTTTCTCCATATTGATTACATGTTTATTTTCCTTTAATATGAGATCTCTGATACTAAATTCTCAATTTAAGGTACTTATTATAAGAGTGCTTTATTCATTAGTGATATACATGAAGATGGGTAAGCATGACTAAATGATGTTTATCAAGTAGCTCAAGTTGGGCTAAACATTTTTGATGATAATCACCCTCAAAAATGGGATCTTACAGGGATATGTGAAGAGAGGGAATTTATACTTCAAGAGGCAAGAAAACCTCTACTCCAAACATAAGAGAGAAAGGGGTAGCACCTGTAGGAGTTTGAATATTGGTATGACATGCCCATAAGGTAAAGGGGATGTGCAAATGCTAATCCCAACCAGATGCATTAACCATTTTAGTTAGCATGTTATTGAAAGTTTTGTTAAAATCTTCAATCTATCTATTAGCTTGTGGGTGATAAGGTGATGAGAAACTTAACTTGAACTGATTGTGTCACAAAGGCCTTAGACTTTCTTTAAAAGACTTACAATTATCGATGATTATTTTATGCAAAACATTGAAATGATAGATAATGTGATGGTTGATAAAATCAACAATATTTTTTAGCTTTGGTTGAGATGAGAGGAATAGCCTCTACCCATTTGGTGAAATATTATATTGTAGTGAGATAGAATGATGTCACTTCAAAGAATGGGGGTTAATTTCACCAATAAGATCTAGACCCCATTGTGAAAAGGGCTAGAAATCTTTGGATACTTTGAGGCTATGGCTAGGTGTGTGATGTAAATTAGCATGTTGTTGACATTTAACACATTTATTAACATAATCACAATAATATTGGTTAAGAGTAGGCTAGTAGTAGCCAAGGTGAAGGATGCATTTAGTGATGGCTAGGCCACTAAAGTCTCCTATGCAAACCCTATCATGTGTTTCCCTAATAGCATGAGAGGCCTTGTGACTATGTAGGCAGTGGTAAAGAAGGTCATCTAAGCCACAATTGTAAAGGATTCACCCTAATATGGTGTGATGAGAGTTACTTTGAATGAATGCTCTATGGCCATTATTAGAAAGATTGGAAGGGATGATGGCAAGGTGGAGATAGTCAAAGATATGTTTGTACCAAAGGTCAGGTTGGATCTCCTCTATATGAAATATGGTTGGAGAGTTTGATTTGATATATTAAGGCTGGGTAAGATGGTGGATAATGATAGATATCTTAGATTTAATAGGTGTAGTCTAGATCTGGGAAGCCAGATAAGCCATCATATCAGTAAACTTGTTCATAGATTACGGAGTGACTTGGATAAGGTAATGTTCAAATAATGCTAAGAATACATTAGCTAGTTATTTGTACTATTGTAAGATATCATTATTAAATTGATAAGAGCCATTGATTTGATTGACCACAAGTTGGGAGTCACTAAAGATGCTGATTGTTTTGACTTCTAAGGCTAAAGAAGTTTGGAGACCTATCACTAGGGCTTCGTACTCGACCATATTATTGGTATAGTCAAAGTCAAGTTTGAAGGATAAAAGAAGAGGTTCAATATTAAGGGGAATAAGTATGATACTATATTCCCCACCACATTGACATTTTGATCTGTTGAAGAACATGGTCATTTGATAGGTAATGCCATCTTGAGAAAGGGTGGTGATAGACTTATCAAGAAATTCAAGGTAGAATGGTTGGTTATCTATTAAGGGTGCTTCAGCCAATTGGTTAGTGATGACTTGCAATTTTATTAACTTCTAATGGAGGAAATCAAGGTCAAACTCGGCTAAGAACATGAGCGACTTAGCCATATGCTAGTTTTGGTATGGCTTAGAGTGCATATACTTGAGTGGGTTGGTATTGGTTATGACATAGGTCTTGTGGTTGAAAAGGTAGTGGAAAAGTTTGGAGATGATGAAGACCAATATGAGGCAAAATTTCTTGGTATGGGTGTATCGAGTCTCATACTCTATAAGCATATGGATTATGTAGTAGATGGCCTAATCTTTATGTTGCTCATCCCGATGGGCTAACATGTCCCCTAAAGAGTGGTTAGTTGAAAAAATATAAAGGTAAAAAGGTTGATATTCCTTGGGAGGAATAAGGATGGGTGGAGACAGAAGGTAATATTTAAGTGAATCAAAGGCCTATTGATAGTCTTTATTCTACTTAAAAGATCCATCCTTTTTCAGAAGGTGGTGGAAAGGTTGGCATCAATAAGAGAGCTAAGAGATAAAGCGACGAATGGATTGGAGTTTCCCTTATAAGCTATAGAGTTTCTTGAAGTGGGTGGGAGGAGGCATGCCAATGATTATTTTTATTTTGGTGGGATAGACTTCAATTTCTCAAAGGGAGATGATAAAGCCAAGGAGTTTTCTTAACAAGACCCCAAAAATACACTTTTTGGGGTTAAGGTGGACATGGTAATGGATGAGGCATTTGAAGATAATCTTAAGAATGAATAAATAATCTTTAGGACATTTAAATTCCATAAGAAGGTCATCGACATAGTATTCTATGATTTTTTGAATAAGTTCATGGAAGATATAGGTCATAACATGCTGGTAGATTGCACCAACACTCTTCAGACCAAAAGACATAACCCTATAACAAAAAGTTCCCTAAGGGGTGATAAAGGTGGTTTTGTGTTGATCTTCAAGGGAAATCAAGATATTATTATAACCTAAGAACCTGTCCATAAGGGATAACATCTCATGGCAGTGATAAGATCAACAAGCTGGTCAATGCTTGGCAAAGGAAATCCATCCTTTAGGCAAACAAAGTTAAGGTCATAAAAGTCTACATAAATGCGAAGTCCCCCTATTGTTTTGGTGACAAGGATGATGTTTTAGACCCATTAGAGATAATCAATAGGTTGAATGAAATTTATGGATATGAGGCATTGAAGTTATTTTTTGATGAGAAAGGCTATGCGAGGGTGCATTTGATGAAGTTTTTGCCTAACTGGCTTGACACTATGGTTGGTAATTATATTATGGGTAGTGATGGAGGGGTCAATTCATAACATGTCTTTGTAAGACCAAGCATATTTTATGCTACAATCTCACAATAAGGAGGGGAAATATTGAGCAACTCAGATTTTAGTGATTGACTAATTTTGACAATGTGTAAGTTATTCAAGGTACCCATGTTGATATCCATAGTGGATTCATTCAATCTAGATGAAGTCTTAGGAGGAAGGGATTTATGGATAGAAGAATATTCTACACCAAGATAAGAAAAAATAGAATTATCATCCTAACACCCATGATATTAATGGTAGGAGAGTCATCTCCTACATCTCAGGATGAGTCAAAGGAATGGTTATAGTCTCCCCATCCTTTTGATAAGTTAGGGGTCTAAGGCTGATCATGTTGATGAATTTTTTTTTAGGTGGGATGATGTCAAAATCCTTAGATGTTGATGGTGGAATGGATGATGAAGATGGGCCTTCCTCGTCAATGATGGCAATGGGAGGTGAGTCTATTGGTTCTCTGGGTGGAGTGAAACTAAGACCAAATCTTTCACATGAATTTTGAGTCTTACTTTGGGGGGAAATCATGTGGTCCATGATTATAACATCCTAGACTGAATCCATTCCAAGCACACTTATATAGGTATGTCATGGCAAACTCCAGTTTATCTAGGTAACATAAATCAGAGGTGAATGGTTAAGGAGAAGAGGAGGTGAAGGAAGTGACAAGTGGTTGATCAAGTCCCCCATAGATAAGATTTGTTTGGATGTTGAGAGGTACAAAATAAATAGTGGTTCTAGTATTGGGGTTATAACTAAGGTTCTAGTCAAGGTTCCTATACTCTTAGGGAGTAGGGAAGGCATCCAAGGCCAAGAGGTGATATTCCCTAAGCAAGAGACATTGGAATGTAGATTCTAAGGGGTATTTTATGGGTATTTAGGTAGAAGGAACAGATGAGATAGTTGAGGCTTTGTTGGTAAAAGAAGTGGAATCATTACTGGTTGATGAAGACTTGGTGGTGGGAAGGAGGAGAACATCATTCAGGTGGCACATCATGTTGCATGATGTAAAAGGACTTGGGTCCACTTGTATGGTAACTACTTGACCTTCATGCTAAAATTTGATGTACTGATGTAGGGTAGATGGTAACAAATTCATGTAATGGATCTAAGGGCATCCAATTAGAACATTGTATTAGAACTCACCTTCCACTATGTAGAATATCTCAGGAAGCATGTGAGGTTTGAGATGAATGTGGAGGATGATAGTTCCTAGACTTATCGCCATAGTGTCATTGAAAGAATGGAACACTACTATGGTTTTTGACATAATGTTCTCTGATATTTTTAGTTGGTCATATGCATGGCAGGAGATAATGTTGATGCTAGCCCCTCCATCAATTATAACCCTTTTTATGTGGGTTTGGTTGATGTATGCAGTAATGAAGAGAGGAGGATCTAGATCCTGGAGATGAATGAAGGGTATTTATGAAACTTTAAAGGTAAAAAGGGTGGAGAGTTGGAGGTCTCTGACAAAGGTTGTTAGGGGTTGTGGATATTTTGGTTTGACCTTTATAGACTGAAAAGCTTCTATCATTGCCTAGAAGTGATGGGGCGAGGTATTTAGTACTTCATATAAACTCATCTTCACCAGTGTTTAGTGAAGTTGCTTTAGAATCATTCTTTGGATTGACTTAGAAGGATTGGATTGAGAGGTATCGAAGATGGATATCTTGGGTTTGGGATAAGGTGCAGATGCTTGGGTATGGTTGAGTGGTTTGGTGGTAGAGGAAGGTTATGTCCATGGAATGGATACCTTTGCCTTTCTCTTATCCTTTTGTTGAGCTCATGATCGTGTGATCACATGGATGGTATGGATTTGGGGAATATTTAGACTAGAGGATTGCTTTGGTTCCTCCTCACTCCTATATGGGAGTTTGGGAACAAGTAGGTTTAGGGTGGTGGTATATGGTTTTTGGAGTGGTTGTGGGGTTCTGGGTAGCTCTTCTGATAATAGGTCATCATCAACATGTAGCTAATAGACTAAGATTTGGACATATTTATAATTATACACATCATGTTTCAATGTTCAATGGTATGATAAAATTAGATTGTCATCAAACCAGGATGGCTTAGACTATGGGGGTCAAATGGTTTGATGGGAGCCACAGTCAAGATAGAATCTTGTAATAATCTCTGTAGGATGGTTGAGTAATACTTGATTAAAGGTGGAAAGGAAGTTGGAGTTTTGGTTTTGATTTTTAGGGTGGAAGCCTTCTTAGGAGTAGGTTTAGTAGTGAGAGTTATGGGTGGTGGAGTATTCCTATTGGTTGGTGGTTTGGAGGCAGAATTTTTAGAAATAGTAGGTTTGGTAGTGGGTAGTTTGAAAATAGAAGGGATAGAATTAGGATATTTGGTAGTAGAGGGTCTAGAGGTAGAGGGCATGAAAATAATAGGTAAAGGCCTAAATAGAAGAGGAGGTTGGGTTTGGGTTATCTTTGGGAGGTGTGTTTTCTTAACAGAAGGATGAGGTCCTAGGATGGAAGAAGTATGTATTCCTAAAATAAAAGGCAAGGTAGAAATAAGTGGCAAGGTTATATCTTTTGGGATCCTAGGTGGCTCTTCCTTCTTGGTTGGCTTGATTTGGGATTCATTTGGTAGGCTAGGTAGCTATAAATCCAACTTTAAATGAGGGTGATTAAGGCTTTGATTAGGTAGTATGCTTATATTTTTGATGGGCTTAGTTGGGATGGGAGAAAGTGCTTGGGCTACTTTGGGTGGAGTTAGTTTGGTTGGTTCAACTATGGCTTGAGGGGTAGAGGTTTCTAATGGTTTGGTTGAGATGATGGTGGGTTCAATAGTGGAAGCAGAAGGTTGGGTTGACAATGGCATGGTTGAGGGATCTTATTTGGTTGGGTCTTAAAGCTCGAGACGATGCTAAAATGTGGCACGATCCACATTAAGTTTGGATAGGTACTCTAAGTTTTAAACCAGTCTAGATGAAGGCTTATAGAAAAGTTTGATCCCTTTGGTATTGGTCTAAAAGGACAAACCCATGGTTGGGGAGAGAAGAGTGGTTACCTCATCCTTTTCCTCAATCAGGGGCTCCAAGGTTTGGGAAGGTGGGTCTTCTATAAGAGAGGTAGATAAAGTGACCTCTTCCTTAGGAATGTTTTCCAAAAGAAGAGAGGATCATTATATGATGGAAAAGAAGTATATGGTGGTAATGGTTGCCTCTTTTGGTATGTCTTCCAAAAAAGAGGTTGGTAGCTCCACTACCTCAACAAGTGGAGAAATGGGAATAGTTGTTTCCTTTATTTTGGTTTCCAAAGGAATATGAGGTATTGCCACTAACTCAATAAGTGGAGGGGAAGGAAAGTTGGTTTGGGCACTATATTCCTCAATAATAAGTTCACTAAGAACTACATTAATGGTATGGACCTCATGGTTGTCAGAGGGTTCCACTCTATTGCTTTCATTGTTTGCAAAAGGGACATGGTTGGGAAATGGATATCTTAAGATGTCAAGTGATTGATTTAGGGGTGCATTGGGTTTATCCAACACAAGTTTCCCCTTGTCAATCAAAATTTGGACAACATTTTCATAAGTATTTCACCTACTAACATCATACCTGATGACACAGTGGAAGGTACATAATTCATTATCTTTATACCAACCAAGTACAGGATGAGAGGAATTGAATTGTTGTGTAGGTTTGATCGATGGGAGTTTTATGATATTTGATTTTAACAACTGTTACAATATCGAAGTATATGACTCCCCTATTAGAGTAAATTACTTTTGGTTGTTGTGGTTTTGGTTCCTAGTGTTTTGATTGGAGGAATTAAAAGATTGGGTTGGTTAACAACCAGTGGAGGAGCAGTCTTAAGGACAACCACATTCATGGTTCCCTTGTTTTTGGTGTTAGTGTTGGTTTGATTATTAGGTTGGAGGAGGAAGTCTCATTTGATTTTAAGGTAGAATTCTTGTTTCTCAATTTTAACTTCCCCTCATCAATGGCTCAGTTCTCTAACTTCTATGTCATGGTGAAAACTTCATTAAAGGTACTAAAATTCTAAACCCATAAAGTGGAGGAAATGTGTTTGGCACAAGCTTGAGCAAAAATATAAATTAGCTTGGGTTGGGGCAAAGATAAAGAGAGTTATTTTATCAAGCTTCTCTAAAAAGCTACAAATTTAGAAATGGACTTGTCATCAAATTGTCAGATGGAGTAAAGATCAGTGATGGAAACTTTCTTAGAGATTTTTATGTAAAAGTGATCTAAGAAGGTTTGATCTAGTTGGGAAAAGGAAAAGATGAAGTGATTTTTAATAGCACTATACCAATCTAGTGTCAAACCTGATAGAGACATGGGAAAGGTGTGAAGGAAAACATCATCATAGGTGATCAAATATCAAGAGTGTCTAAATGCTCTCAGATGTTATTGAGGGCCTTCCTTGCTTTGAAATTTTGAAAATTTTGGGAGCTCCCATTGAGGAGGATAAGTTCAAATGGGGACAAATGGATGAATTGGTTTGTTACATATTTGGTAATATGAAATAGGTTATGGGCACTAGAAATAGATGACTTCAAAGTGGTCATTTTATCCATTAACATCTTAACAAGATTTGTTTGTGATTATGCACTCCTGTAGTTGTAAGGCAATTTATGTTGGTTTTGGGTAGGTACAGTGTAATGATAGCTAGATAAAGGTTGGGAGATTGTTACATATTGATGTGTGGACATGGGTGGCTAGGGGTTTCCATGAATGGGTAGGTGGATATAGGAGGCTAGGTAGAGGATGGAGCCATATACGCTTAGGGGTTAGGAATGTAACTAGGGTTTGGTGCAATAGGAACCTATTGAGTAAATGACATGGGTTAGGTTAGAGGTATGGTTGGATTGATAGGTTGAGGATGGGTAGTAATCTTGGTACTAATGGGTGGAAAGGTAGAAGGTATGGGAACTACCAGAATCTAGAATGAATTGGATGTAGGTGGGTTAGAAATGAGAGGAAGGGTGATAACACTAGTAGAGGGTACTCCCATGGTAAGTGGAGTACCATTGCATAAAGGTTGGGTTTATCCAATACTATAAGGGTTATAGGTTAGGGTGAAAGGTGTTTGGGTGTTGGTTGGTTGGGTGAGTTGGTTTTGGATGGTGGTATTGGTGGGATTATCGGTAGAAAAAGATGCTTGGGTGACTAAGGGTTGGGTAGAAATAGTGTAAATATAGGTACTATCCATAAGGTGGGATGGCATACCATAGGGTAGGTCAATAGGTGGAATCAAAATAGGGGTATGGTGGGATATGGTGTTAAGGTAATGTTAGAGGGCTATGGGGTTGTTATCCAAAAAAGTGGTAAAATTTGTATCACCTTGGCCGTCTGAGGGATACTAGGAATTTAAAAAGGATGGGGATAACTCTCTTCATCTGAGACATACTCCATGGATGAAGGGGAAGAAGAAGATAGATGATTAAGAGATGGATCCTGATTTGCTTGGTTTCTTACTTGTTGCTTAGTTAAAACCATGCAAATAGGGGAAAAGGAAAGATACAAGTGATCTCACAACTCAAATAAAGACAAGAAAAGAAAATTCAAGGAAACAAAACTCACTAAAAGTACATCAAATCCTAAGGTTCTTTTTAGTCTCCCTTCCTTGGTTTATGCCTTAAGTTTTAAGAATTGTGTGATCCAAATTTTGGTTTGCAGAGTGGGTACTAGAAGAAGATATCTAAGGATGGTTTTAGGTATTTAAAGGCTCTCAAGATCTATACTATAACTTGGTACATGGCTTGATATTGGGTTCTACCCATTTATTTTACACATTGTAATGATAAGGGTGTCAAATGATTATCCAAGATATAACGAGTTGATAAAGACTATACTTAGCCAATGTACTAAGTTGTTTATCCCCTTGGTGGTGAAATCTAAGTATGATATCCAAGAAAAGGTGATCACTAGGTGATGAAATCCTAGTCAAACTTTATGTTATTGTTTTGATGTTTAATTAGGTGTAAGTGGTTTGACATTGTGTGTGCAACAAGAGTAAAGATATAGTTAATTTACTTGATTTAATTTAAGCTATGTGAGATAATAAATTCAAGCAAATAATGTATGTAGTTATTTTTAAGCTCAAAATGAAATTTTGATTTCATTATATGAGCATAAAACAAGAAGAAAAACACCTAGATGCAAACTATTAACCCAAGAAGAGACTTATGGGTCCCATCGGGTGTGCCAGAATGTTTCAATAAAATTTTTATTTATTTTATTTAGAAATAAAGTTGTAAAACTTGAAATAAGGCTAAGGTTAGTAGAACTTGTTATGTTGTGCATGCACTAATCAGATGATTGTGGAGACTCCTCTTTGTCTGGTGAGGAAGGACCTGTAGATAAGAAAACATTAAAGAAATGGTTGATTAGTTTGATAGTAGGGTGTATTGCTTGGCATCAGCTAGATCCAAGAATCACAAGGTTCCTTAGATTATATCAATCCACACTTATAAACAATCAAGTTCTGAAAATGGAAGATAAATTACTTGCATAAATAATAAAAGATACTTAAATGAAATAAAAGAAGTGCTTGAGAATAAATAAGTGTTTTTGACTAATTATATCAATAAATGATTAGATATTAATGATAAATAAATCAAAACATGGTTCATAATATTGAGTGATCCTCCATGATAAGATAAAAACTCAAAACTAGAATTTTGTCAGGGTCTAATAGGTCAAATAAGCTTGCAATTGAAAATGACAGACATAGATCATTGGTAGTTGGGTCAAACTATCAGTGGTTGGGTAACCCTCAGTGGTTAGAAAACCATCATCAGTTACTATGGAATTTGGTTTAGGAAAATAATTTTGGTTGGGAAGGTTATAGGAGGGTTCTGAAAGGTAAATCTGGATTGGATACTAGTTGTGAGGTAGAGGGAAAGTGACACAAGGAATGACACAAGAAACTAATTGCTAAATCCTAATAAGGAACAAATACTTAGCTTTGTTTTTGCTGATTTGAAGAATATTGAGGTTGGTTGAAAGCTTATTGTATATTATAAAGAAATCTTGGCAAAGTGATAGTACCTTGGCTATTGACTAATGAGTTGCAACACTTTTTGATCTCTGTCATGGTCGCTGGAAGCTTTCCTTGGATTCGTTGGGAGTGAGAAGGGTACTTGCAAAAGAAGTTTTGATGATCATTTTCACCTCCTCTTCCTCTCTTAATATAGAGGGAAGGGAGTTGTGAAATAATAAGTTCAACAAGGTGTCTAAATTTAAGCCTAACATGCATTGATTATGAAAAATGATAGATCAAATAGCTATTAATAGAAAAACAAGCTAGAGTTTGAGTTGGAGGTAAATCCTGAGGTGGTTAAAGGCTGATCATTGGCAATCAAGGATAACCATTAATGGTTAAGGGTCAACTGTTGGTGGTTGGGAAGGCAAAGTTAAAATGGTAAAATTAGCCATTGTGACTTATGTTTGGTGGTTGAAAGGTTTTGAAATGGTCCCAAGGGGGTCTTAAGGTGATCTAAGGGTCAGTGCGACATCTAGAACCGTAGTGTGTAGTTTTCTAGTGTCTACATTTATCAACCTATATATTTGTTAAGCTTTTAAGTGAATTTTGGGAAAAATAAAACATATTTCCCATTTCTGACATGAGATATATCAAACTAGATGGCTTGAATTTTGTTGTAGGTTCAGGTAACATTCAAGTTCCTTTAGATGTGATATTTTTTTACAATTAATATTATGGGATATAATGGAAGAGTAAATTTAGGAAAGGTTATGAATCAGTATATTAGATTTATGAGTTTAAATTCTTTAGACAAACATTCTAATGGTTTAGTGGGTTCCCCTCTTACATTAAAAATATGTATCTTACCTACCTTTCATTTCTTGATCAAATATATCAACCAATTAATATATCTTGAGATCATAATTTTAATGCTCCATTTCCCAAAAAAATTATAAAAATGTTACCCATGTTTGATGGCATCAGTGCAGTTAGAGGAGAGCACCATTTAGAAGCCTTTATTAATTTGATTGATGCATTTTAGATAGAGAATAAAAGTTTTGTTATTAATTTGTTCTTTAAGAGTTTATGTGGGAATGGTCGAGATTGGTTTCATCAGTTGCTTAATCAAATTATTAAATCTTGGGATAAGTTCAAACATTTTCTTTATCGTGCGGTATGGTGACAAAACTAATTCTACTCTTATGATGCATTATTTTTATAATATTAAAAAAGATGAAGATGAGAACATTTAATGTTAGAAGCATAATGAATAAGAGGGGGGGTGAATCAGTCTTTAAAATTTTTAATTCAATTCCATTTAATCATAAATGAACCATTCTAACAAGCATGTACATCTTCGCAAGCATAAGCATCAAATCATCAGAGCATGAAACACATGGACACAAAATATACAATGTAAACCCTTAAAGGTAAGAAAATCCACTAATGAAGTAAATGGATTATATTCCTATAAGAAAAATATCAATCTTTAGTGAAACACCCACTTCACATGGAGCACCAACCCTAACTAGCTCAAAATCAACTCAGCTAGACTTTAACAAACACCCACTTGCAAGGAGGTACCAACCCTCTAGATGAATCAACACCAACTCAGCCACCTGATTGTTTGATCACCTTCATAAACCATTATTTATCAAACAATAGATGATGATCTTATTCTTTATCTCTTCGCTCACTTATGTCCCTCTCAAACTAGTCTTCAACCTTCTTTGCTCAACTAGCCCTTTTATGGCTTGATTAGGTCTTCTAACCTTGATCCTCATGTGCAGTACCTCTATTAGATATTCATGACACTTTTATAATGGTCCACATGACCTCATTTTTCTCACAATTTATCTATATCATTTCCTTGTTCTCTGCTATCTCTTTCTCTAAGCACACCAAATAGGCTTAAATTGCCTTGCTTTTATACAAGTCACTTGATCATATCCTTCTTAGTTGGCCACACATTATTATCTATTAGGTCATCCATGAAATAGATATTATCATATTAAAATAAAATTCCTTAGTCATGAGTCAATAAATACATTAGGTCCTCCATAGCTCAATTAGCCCTTACTCCTCTTTTAGGCTTTAAGGAGATCTAATAGGTCTTCTTAAACAACATGTTACACTTTGATATTTATTAAAGCATATTAAAACACCTCATAATGTAAGTAAACATCATATTACACTCCAATAGAACTTATCCAACATCACTTTAGGTCCATAACACTTTTCAGGTCCAACCACGATTTGAACCCTTTCTCAAAACACTATTCATAAAAGGCCTGTGCATATATAGAAACTTTATCTTAAACAACTGAGGCATAAACACACTTTTTCTAAACAATCATGAAAAAAAATACATATTAAAAAACCTCATGACTTTAGTGTCATCAAAAACTTAATCAGATGCTTCAAATCATGGCATACAAGCTCAAAATCTTCTCTACAAGATGCTTACTCAGAACTGCCAACTGACTTCAAAACATAGTCAAGGAAACATAAACTTATGACACCTTTTTGTATGCATTAAAGGTATTTAAATGTATAAAAATATCTTATACCATCATCATAGTAACTTAACTAAATCAGATCATGATATCTAATGAAAACTATTAGTTTTACAAACCAATATGTTGACTTTCTCTCTCAGACTCCACTCAGCCATATAAGCCATTTTGGATTCAATGTTCCAACATCTTACACTGACTTCCAAGATTATATAAAACATGGATAGATTATTCAATTACCAAATAACATAATCATACACTTCAACCCATCACTCTTACATGAAAACACATCAATAATCATCTTCTCACTTCTACCTAATTTTATTACTGTTTACATCACTAGGTCTATTAGCGACTAGCCAACTTGGATCATAAACTTTGCACACCTGAGATCTAAAACCTGTCCATAAAACTTCATGGATAAAAATTTCAAGTCTCACACTTTGATCTTAATTCATTTATCAACTTTGACTTAGTCCACTCTATCTACTATAATAAATCTTAAAAAGATAATCACTTTCCTATAGGGTCTGCTCACTCACCTAAGAAACCAATCACACCTAAAGATGATTGGGAGAGTTGAATTCAACATCCAATCACTTAATTAACCATATCAAACCATTCTAATCTCTTTATAATAAGATGTTTAACATGATATGCTTGGAACTTTGATCTAGAATGATTCCTTATCTACCATGAACAACTTAGGTTCTCATTCAGATGTTACATGTGCTAATGAGCACTTGAAAAACCTTCTCAAGTAGACAACTCTTCATTCTATGCACTTGAGAAACCTCAAAACATTATTCAATCTTGTTCTTGAAAACCATGTCTTAAAACTCCATGCACATACTTAAAACAACTTGACTCACCTCTATCAATGATCCCTTGCTCACCCAAGTCATGGAAACTGATCCTGATATCTTATCTGGCCACCATCTCTCTTTTGCTTTCTATGCCTTGACCTAAAAGTCTCATTAGGCCTTTAATCTAACCTTCTATCCACCCTATAGGCTTCACCTTAAAACTCTCTTGTGTTATAATGACTCTTGTGTATCCTCAAATGACCTCATACACTCACTCTTCTTTAGAGATTCAATAGAACATCTTTGAAGCTTGACTAAGGATATTTATAGTTGCATAAATAGATCTTCAGAGCTAACCTTTTAATCATTTGCAAGGCCCTCGACACCTTATGTACAAACTCAAATGGCCTCTTTCATGCTTAAATAATATCAAGCATTCTTTGAAGTATTCACATCTTCATAGCTCATTCGAGGCATCTTCGGAGCTACTTACATAGATCTTCAGAGCATATAGTTTCTTCTTTAGAGCTTAATCATTTTAACATGCTACCTGTACATACCTTATCATAAGGTTTAGACAAAGCTTTTAAAGATATTGGACACTTGACATACTGACCTATACTTACTCATGCTAATTCATAATGATATCACTCAAGCTAACATCAAACATTCTTCTAATAATACTACTCTCATTACTGCTTTCATACAGTAATAACACTCACTATATTGGCAACAAAACTTATCATATATATACCTCAAAGCTTACTTGACCATGAATCTTCACAAGAACCTTTGAAATTAATGATATTAGATTTGATATAAATGAAAACACTTATTACAACTCAATAATCAATGGTAATGCTCAATAATATCCTCCTTAATCAATGACAATGTTCAACAATCTCCCCTTTTGTCATTGATGGCAAACACACTCAGAAAACTTTGTCAACCACTCTTGATGGAAATCATCTGTTAGACCTGGTTCTTACCTTTTCTCACTCTTTCTTACCTTTTTGATATTTTTCCTTTTCTTTCCTTCTCTGATCTTTCTCCCCCTTTGACATTAATGATAAAGGTCTTCCACAACTATCATCTCTTTCATAATGAACTCAGATTACAAGACATAAATCAGGGTCAATCAATACCCTAAATATCTCCCCCTCAAACCAAGCATCTACCATGATTATGTTAGTAGTAGACATCAAAAATCATCTACAACTACTAAAAACATACTTTCTCCCTTTGAGTTGATAACATCTCTCAAAGACACCATATGGCACATAATGTTCAGAAACTATGGATACCTCCTATGACAACCATTCTCAGAAACTTCTCTCAATCAAATCACACTCCTAGTTGATCCATCAAAAGTTCAACAAACATAATATATGAAGCATATCAGACACAATCTCTCCACAACTCTATGCATATCAAAAAAGTAATCTCTTTTTTTGACAAAGAACTCAGAGTTACCAAGTTCCCCCTTAGACCAACCATATCTTCTTTCAAATAACTAGAAACTCAAATCACTTACCTTCCTTGATATAATTGAAGAAGATCAAACTCTTGACCACACACAAGGATATCCCATACTTGACACTAACTACAGAATTATGGAATCCTCCTTTGTCTTCACAGATCAAACTCAATTATTCACATAAACAAATACCAAAAGCTTACCTCTCATATACCAATTATCTACACTTTGACTTCAAATACCTGATAATTTTCTTAGATATCTCATCATGCTACCTATTATACTTCAAAACCATAGAGATACCAATGTAGGAATGGATAATATACATCTTCATCTTCTTGCTTGCAACATAGACAACCTAAAATATTCTCAAAAATAAACCTTATTTGATTGTATCCCCATGCTTTTGAATCCATGCTCACAAGAACTCTACAGCTACCAAACCTTCATGACTGAGCATAATCAAACCATGATCATCACCAACAAGCTAACTTTCTCTCAAGATAAAACCTCTGAGAATCTTCACCTGCTTCCATAGACTTATGAGTGTCACCATGAAGAATAATAGAGACACCCTATTCCATAGGATTCTATAACAAGGTGAACTCAAGACATTCCCACATCTCCTCTCTTTCCTTTTTGACCATCTTGCACTTAGTAGACTGGTTACCTTATTTTAGAGTCCTTTTAGACTTGTCTATGTTCTTTGGCTTACTATCCTCAATGTCCATATTACTAGCATGTATGTTGCTCATCTTCTTGTCTCTTGCAACCATCTTACCTTCCAAAAAATTATCACTAGAATCTAACAATAAGTTTTTTTGACAAGGATCTTGCTCAACTTCAACAAGTAGTTTAATTTTATCTATAGGCAACTTAGGACTAGAGCTCACTGTCTTTTCAACAACTTCAAATAACAAGTGTTCCTCTCACACCTTCTTATTTGATTCTTCCTATACCATAGTAAGTAATCTATCTTGACTCTTAGGATCAATCTAATCTATTTTTACTAACTTTGGTTTCCATTTCATTGTTTTACCCTTGTCATCTCTTGAGAACCTTTAATCTATTTAGATAAAATCTAGCAATATGACCAATTTTATGATAGCAATAACAAACAATATCACTCATACCTCTTTCTTGATGATGATTGCAATCTCTATTTGACCAATTACTTCCCTTTCCATAGTTTTATGAATAATCATTATTAGAAGGTCTTCTACATTCTCTTACTCTATGGAAAAACTGACTGCATATAAAATAATAACTATTAAAAGAACTAACATACCTTAAAACATTGGACTGTCTGATAAGTATTTTCATGTTGACCTTATTGTCTTTAACAATCTTCTCCTTGGCTTGAGATGCCTTCTTTTGATCTTATTTGAATCCAAGACATGTCTTGTCACTTGAATACTTTTGACTACTTAAGATATCATCTAGAGCCTCAGTGCTCTTTTCAAACTTCACAAAACTTTTCACCTTTTTACATGCTTGATCCAATTCAACTTTTAGAGATTTTATTTTAGTTTCATATCTACTACAATCATCCTCTTTAGCCTCTAGGATTATTATCATAATCTCCATCTGGGTTTCTACTTGCTGGATGATCTCTTCATACTCCTTGGAAGTGTTGCTCAACCTTTCCTTAAAAAAACTGATATGTTCCTCATAGTCCTAAACTAATGAATTCAGTTTCTTGTTCTTTTTCTTCACAAGCTTCAACTCTTCTAAGGCACTCATGAGCTCAACTTCAAGATCCACTTTAGCTAGTCCTTCACTATCATATTATACTTCTTCATATGATTATACATCAACCATAAGGATTTTCTCTGTTAAACAACACTCATTATCTGATTCTATGCCTATGAACAAAGTTTCACTATTATCATGCTTAGATTCATTACTATCATCATTAATGTTAGATATGTTTGAATCACTTATATCAGATGAGCTACCTTTTTTGGTATAAAAAGTCTTCTTATTTTTGAATGGCCCTTTCCTTCCTCCATTCTTCTTGAAATATTTCTTGTTCTTGTCAGAATTATAGGTCTTTCTATCATCTCCATGAGGTTCATCATGTTCTTCATTATGCTCAGATATGTCCTTATTAGGAGACTTGGTTACAAAGTGAACAATATTTCTGTAGCTAAAATATTTGAAGGGTAATTTACCCTTGTACTTACCTGAGCCAAACCTTAAGTTCTTAGAAAACATAACTATGAGTTCATCATCATCAATATCATAACATACCTCATCCTTGACCTTATTGGCCTCTGACTTTTTAAAATTTGAAAGTTTCTTCCTTCTTTGGAGGTCTTCCTTCATTAGTTCTCATCTCATAGGCAATCAATATGCCATGAAGCCCATCCATTTTTAGCTTGTCCAAATCTTGCATCTCTTCTACTATAGATACCTTAGAGTCAAACTTGGGAGTTAGTGATATTAACACCTTTTGGACAATAATAGTCTATTTCACTTATTATCTCAATCCTCTAATGATATTGACAACTTCATCAACCTTCAATAGGTAAGATGTATTAGTTTCATATTCAGACTTCTAAACTATCTTCTATGGGTCTACAACTTAGACAAATTCACCTTGGTGTCTCCTTCATAGATTATATTTAATTTGTCTCATATATCTTTTGTTGATACATAAAGCATTACATTTAAAATCTTTGCCTCTGATAGGCCACACAAAATGACATTCATTGCCTTAGTGTTATTTTCACTAGCCCTTTAACCTGCTCCATCTGTTGGTGGAATATGAGGTGCAATATAACCATCCATAATTGAATACCAAATATAATGTCCTTATGAAATTATATATATCTTCATTATAACATTAAAAAATGCATAATTATATGCATTGAACATCAAAGCTTTATTGGTGGAGAAACCACCTTAAGCTTGCTGACTAGCCATCCTTGTTTCTTAGGGTCTCCTTTAGGATTTTAGACCTGCTTCAAAGGACCAGGCTCTGATACCATTTATTATAAGCACAATTAATGAGATGGGGGGTTGAATGAATCTTTAAATTTTTTCATTTAATTCCATTTAATCATACATGAACCATTCTAACAAGCATGTACATCTTAACAAACATAAGCATCAAATCATAAGAGCATAAAACACATGGACATAACACATATGTGGGAATCCCTTAAAGGGAATAAAACACAATAATTAATCAAATAACTATATTATTATAATAAAAACATCAATATTTAGTGAAGCACCCACTTCAAATGGAACACCAACCCCAACTAACTCAGTACTGACTCGACTAGACTTTAATAAGCACCCACTTGTGAAGAGGTACCAACCCCCCAGATGACTCAGCACCAACTCAATAATTTTATTATTTGATAATTTTAATAAAAAAATATTTCTCATACAATATATGATTATCTTATTCTTCAGTGCTTTGATCACTTTTATCCCTCTCAAACTGGCCTTCAACCTTATTTGTTCAACTAGCCCTTTTCATGGCTTGATTATGTCCTATAAACTTGATCCTCATATACATAACCTATGTTATATATTCATGACACTTATATGATGGTATAAATGACCTCCTTTTACTCACTAATGATCTATATCATTTTTTTTTCTCTTCTCTCTCTTTCTCTAAGCATACCAAATAGGCCTAAACTACCTTACTTTTATACAAGTCACTTGATAATATCCTTCTTAGTCAGCCACACATTATTATATCTTAGGTAAAACATGAAATAGATCTTAAATTATTAAAATAACATGCCTTAATAATTAATCAATCAATAAATTATATTGGCCATAAATCAATTAGCCCTTACTCCTCTTTTAGACTTTAAGGAGACTTATTAAGTCTTCTTAACAACACGTTACCCTTTGATCTTTCTTGGAGCATATTGAAACGCCTCAAATAGTAGAAAAACATCATATGAAACTCTAATATATCTTATCTAATTAAATTTAGGTCCATAATAACTTTTAGTTCTAACCACTATTTGAACCCTTTATCAAAACATTGTTCCTAAAAGGCCTATGTATATACAAAAACATTATCTTGAACAACTAAGGCATAAACAAAATTTTTATAAAGAACCATGGAAAAAAATTACATATTAATAAAAATAATTACCTTATTTTCATCACAAACTTTATCATATGCTTCAACTTAGGGCATACATGCTCAAACTCTTCTCTACAAGATGCTTACTCAGAACTGCCAATTGACTTCAAAACACAGTCAAGGAAACATGAACTTATGATACCTTTTTATATGAATTAAAGGGATTTAAATGTATGAAAAAAATATTATAACATCCTTATATAAATCACCATCAATCAGATCATGATTTCTAATGAAAACTACTGGTCTTATAGACCAATCTACTGACTTTCTCTCTCATAGAATCCACTCAGCCATATAAGCCATTTTGGCTTCAATGTTACAACATCTAACACTAACTTTTAATATTTTTAAAAACATGGATATATTATTAAATTAAAAAACAACATCATCATACACTTCAATCCATCACTCTTACATGAAAACACATCAACAATCATCTCACTTCTGCTTGATATTCTTACTATCTACATCACAAGGTCTGTTAGTGACTGGCCAAATTGGATCACCAAATTTGCACACCCAATATCTAGAACCTATACAAAAACATTCATGGATAATAAATACAAGTCTCACACTTTTATATTCATTTATTTATCAACTTTGACTTGGTCAACTATGTCTGCTACAATAAATCTATGAAAGATAAGCACTTTCCTGTAGGACCTGCTCACTCACCTAAGAAACCAATCACACTTAGAGATGCTTGGGAGAGTTTAATTAAAACTAAAATAACTTAAATAACCATAAAAAACCATTATAATCTATTTATAACAATATCTTCAACTTCGAGTCACTGTTAGGGTTCTTTGAGGGTTTAAACCAACTTCTAGTCTTAGCAATCATTCATAAAGCTTAGCTCTTATTTATAGAAACCAATGATTATAAATTTAAGATATAACCCTTAATTATCTACCATTAATATCTTAAGTTATAATTTATATGTTGCACATGACAATGATCACTTGAAAAACCTTCTCAATTAGACAGCTCTTCATTCTATGCACTCGAGAAACCTCAAAACATTCTTTAAGCCTTTTCTTGCAAACCATGACCTAAAGCTCCATGCACATACTTAAAAAAACTTGAATAAATTTTTTCAATGACCACTTTCTCACCCATGTTATGGAAACTAATCCTGATATCTTATCTGTCCAACATCTCTATTTTTGCTTTCTATGCCTTGACCTTCAAGTCTCATTAGGCCTTGAATTTGACCTTCTAGCAACCCTATAGGCTTCACCTTGAAAATCTCCTATGTTCTAATGCCTCTTGTGTATCTTCAATAAAAATCATACACTCACTCTTTTTTATAACTTTAACAGAGCATCTTCAGATTTTCTTTCATATCTTCAGAGCTCGACTAAGGATCTTCATAGTTGCATACATAGATATTCAAAGTTGACCTTTTAATCATTTGAAAGGCACTCAACACCTCATGTACAAAGTCAAATGACCTATCTCATTATTAAACACTATCAATAATTATTTTGAGCATTCACATATTTTTATCCCATTTAGAGCATCTTTGGAGCTACTTACACATATCTTCAAAGCATACAATTTCTTCTTCAGAGATTACTCATTTCAGCATGCTAGCTGTACATACCTTCTCACAAGGCATAGACAAGGATTTTAAAGATATTTAAAAATTAACATAATGACCTGTACTTACTCATGATTATTCTCAATGATATCACTCAAGCTAACATTAGAACATTCTCCAAATAATACTCTCTCATTACTGCTTTCATTATAACAACAACACTCATTATGTTGGGAATAAAACTTTCCATATATATACCTCAAAGCTTAATTGACCATGTATCTTCACAAGAACCTTTGACATCAATGACATTAGATTTAACATCAATGATAACACTTATTATAACAACTCAACAATCAATGAAAGTGCTTAACAATCTCCTCCTTAATTAGTGACAATGTTCAACATTTAAGCCTTCAATTTCAAATTTACGAAAACTTGTAAGAAATGTCTTGAACATTAAAATATAAATGAGGAAATAGATGTTATGTTTTATTTTGATGATTTTGATATTGATTTGAACTATTAATTAAGAGACAAAATCCCATTGAATATTATCTATGTTTCAAATATAGCTCTAAGGTATGATTGTGGCTTTCATGATTTCTGGATGCACAATGAAAAAATGAAACTTATTATGGGTGAATTTAAAAGGGGATATGATTTTGAACCTCTATACTCATATAATAAATCAGAACCTATGAATATTGAAAAGTTTAGAGAAATGTAACAAGAGACAAGTGAAAGTGGTATTGTTAGACCTATTGACCCATTAATCATTAAAGTTTTTGAATCCCTTGCCACATATGTTTGTGAGTCTTATTGTGTTGATGGGTTTGTTTTATGACATTTGAATTATGTTGCATTCCCATATTGTGATATTGTAGCTGAGTTTAGTGATGAAGTTAATGATAAGAAGTGCAAAGAAAAATTAGAGCGTGAGGCATGGTGATGCCCATTTTTGAAATAGAAATCAATTCAAACATTTATCTAGTTAAGCTTGATGAAGATCATGATGCCGATTCTATTCATTTTCTAAAATTAAATTATGATGATGTCCACTCTATGCCTAGGGATGAACTACTTCCAAATGGTGACCTTTATAAAATTAGTTTGGATGGAGCATTTGTTATTCCAAAATGTATTATTGATAGTAAAATAATGAGGCAAAAATTAGTTGTTCGCTTCATTAATGAAATCTAGATAGATATGGTATAATATCTAGTTTTTATCATTATGAGGTTTTGACTAATGATGATTATTATTATTATTTGCTTTAGTTGTCTATTAAATTTGTAAAGGATTGTGCCAATAGCTTTATTGTAGATGAATTTATTTATGTTGATAATGACAATGATGTGTTATCTATAGTTGGATAAGAATGTCAAAATCTTTTTTTGTCCACTCATTATGAAGAAAGGTGAGTATAATGACATGTTGCATTGTATCTATGAAGTTCATTTGTATAAAATCTTCCCACACTTTGTCAAGAAGCATTAGATGATTTAAATGGGTATGAATAGAAGGTTGATTCTATATGTATGAGTGATTATGAGGATGAATGTGATGGAAGTGAAAATACTGAAGACTTGAATTATTTCTGGTACCGTATTGATCCACTTTTTGAGCTTGAGATCATACATGCATATGTTGATGTAATTTGTCTTGATGTAATTGAGTTGCTCACATCAATTTGTCTATTATAAAAAAATTTGTTGATGGGTTGTGATGGTTTTAAGTTTTTGGAACAAAATTATTATGAACTTATTGCTAGTTTATTATTGCAATCAGAAAGTGAGCTTAAATAAAATTCTATTTGCAGTGAGGATTTGGGTAGTTTTCAAGCAATGATTTCAATTTTGGTCTATAAGTAAATGTTGATTATTTGCCTAAAATTTTTGGTTGGGAACTTGATTCATTTCAAAAATGTTTTGATCAGTATTGAAAGTAGTGGGGATCATATTCAAATGATGATTGGCATTATTTTACATACTTCAGTGACTCCCATTTTGAGAATAATTCTAACACTTTCATTGTTTATGGTTAGTTGGTTTTTTATAACTTGTTAATTTAAGTATTTTGGGGCCATTTCACATTTATCAGATTCAGTTAATAATTTTCACTGTCTATGAATGTGTTTATTGAGTAGGTATAGGTGAGGTGGCATTTATTTGTACATATTGTGTATAATTATTTATCATTCAAAATATAAGCACCCATTTTGTCAGGATATATGAAACACCGAAAGCACACGATTGATTACCAAACCAAGCAACTTAATATGTGGAAATTAACCAGAATCACAAGTAACTAGAATTCAGAAATAACACATGATATGAGAGACAATACACAACTTGTATTAAAACTCTTGCAGAAAAGAATACAATAAAGAATATGCCACTTATTCTCCACCACCTCTTTAGAGGCTTCCCACACCTCAAGTGAACAGTAATTCTCTCCTCAAAGCTCTCTCTCCTAGGTCCCAACACACAACTCAAACATAGAGTTGGTGTTCACCTCCAGTGCTCCATGCACACCACAAGTGCTCCACGCACTCCATAAGTACTCAAGGTACTTCACGTAGATCTCCCATGAACCTACAACAACCTACAATTCAACAGACCATACTTATGGAAGGAACTCCCTTGCCTTCCTCTTTGCTCTATCTGAGTACACACCTATACTCCAAGTAGATCCTGCCTGATTCTGCTCCCTATTGTGTTGCTGTCTTATCTGATCTTGCACACCTGCAAATCAACCTGGTTCTACACACCTGTGAACCTTGACCTTGCACACACATACACCTACAGATCAACGATCTTACTTACCATGCAGATCTCTTATAAAGGCCATGCTCACCTGATGACCAAGATCATACATACATGAAGAACCTGCTGATTCTCCAATCCAGCACCCACACACCTGGTACTGTGGCACTAGGAGGAACGCACCATTGCTATACCTCTCTCTGAAAGAGTTGTTTGCTCTCTTACTCCCTAGCACAAGTTTCCAATAAAACCATGAGTCTATTATATAGATCTCATCCAAACAATAATTAGACATCTAATTACAATAATTAGATCCGTAGCTGAGTCTAAAATTGGCTCTCATCATGCAAACACTTGGTTCGTTAGCTAACTGCCCGTAACATATTCACAGTCGAACCACACAGGCGACCGACATCAGTCCCTATCCACCTGGGGTCATTGACGCTGGCCGATCTCTGACTGACGTCGATTGCTTCCTGTCTGCTACCTGCCGTCGTCGGTTGGCCTGACTGACGCTGGTGTCTGTGACACTCCGCATCTCATCTGTAACCTCCTCCATGTCTGCATCAGTGAAGCTTTTAGCTCCACAACCTAACAATCTCCCACTTGGAGATAAACAGCTGCACTGTACCTATACCTGTACCCCATCTAATCTATTTCCTAGTTTGTATCCCTCTTCAAGCTCAATCCTGAAGACAACCCACCACACAACCTGTGATGTACCTCCTGTCATCCGAGTACCCTGCCACATCCAAACCTACAAACCCATGTAGTGAAGTCCTGACCCTGCATAGCATGAATCCCTGCTGCTGGTCCCTCTCAAATACCTGAGAACCCACTTCCCCGAATTGGCTCCTAACTCTCTGACAGCTCCCACTGCATGGGAATACTCAGGTCTATACCAGACCTCATGTGATTTCGAACACTATACCTATCCAACCCTTAGTGTGCTCTGGCTCTACATCCTGAACCTCGCCAACACCTGATTCACATCAGCTCCCACTGGAAATAAAATCAACCTGTGATCTCCATGTCTCCCATGTCAAAGAATTTTGCTGCTCCAAACTCCTCATGACATGCCACTAAACTAACCTTACCCTTAGCTCAGCAAAACCCTATATGTCTGAACCTATACCAAGTTCATCCTCCACATACAGCAATAGGATAATGCTGCGACCATCATCCCCCTGGTAAGACAAACACAATGGTTATACTGACATTGACTAAAGCCCTGCTTTGTCATCCACCTGGTACCACCTGTCAGTCCTGTCCCACTGTCCTGCAACTCCCTCAAGACCATATGCCTGGTCTTCCATCTCACGTGTCTGTTCACTCTATTCTTCAACTAAGGAATCCATTCGTCTCTGTGCTTTTGCACCGGCTGGCAACCCTACCAAAACTCCCATTTGATTCTGCATCATATCCCTGCCATGCTCCCACCTATTTCTTGGATCCTTCCTGCTCTACAATCAGCAACGAGTATAAAGAAGAGGAACAATGAATTTGAGGGCCTACTTACGTCTTCAATCCTCCGTATGGGTGTTTGAGACTCCTTGACAGCGTGCTGTCCACCCAAAATCTATTACAATGACCGACCTCGATCACTCCACAGTCTGCATTTGACCGACGTCGGTTCCCATGCATCTGTCCCTGACTACCGACCCTGCCGATGTCGGTGTCCCTATTGCCAACATCGGTCCTCCTAACCGACATCGGTCTTACCACTGCCGACATCGGTCTTACCACTGCCGACATCGGTCCTCCTGACCGACGTCGGTCTTACCTTGCCCGACATCACCAGCTTCGGTCTGCACATGACCGACATCGACACCTGTCTGTTCGATGCTAGTTCCTCCTGATCGACGTCGGTACCTGTGTTCACTTGTGAGTGATGAATTTTTACCCACGAGCTCCTTTGAATCAAAACCCATGTCCAAACTGCTCTGCTCAGAAGTATCCAACACCATCCACTGGTTTCTATCCGCCATCTCCTCCATAAACACCAAGGCTTTACAGTTCTTAAGCCTGTCAAATATATCTATCTTCCACTTAAGAACATGCATCTCCTGCCTGCTCATGTGACCAAGCCTACGAAGCCATGTCTCCGCAATAGAAGAAGAATTAGTAATATAAACAAGTAGATAAAGAGTACCTGTTTTCTTACCACCAGCTAATTCAAGTGCATCCGCTGTGAGAGTTCTTGTGCATCTCTCATCATCCAATCTTTCTGAAGAAATTAGCCATATCTCCAAACCTGGGACCTGCATGACCTTCATCAACACCTGTGTGTTGGCCGCTTGCAATTTCAGCTTCACTTCCCCTTTGCCAATTCTTTGGCAAGGCTCACCAGCTCCTCTACCTGGGGCTGCATGGAAAGAGGCAACCGAATCTTTTATCCAAGATTCAACTTTATCCAAGAAACCTCCCAGAGCATCCTGTGCCACATAACTTGCTACATCTGCTTCTTCAGTTTCTTCATGCTGATCTTCCACAAATCAACAATATTCTTTTACCTGCTCCTTTCCATGGGACCGTAAGTGACCATCTGTGCTTTTCAACTCCTCCATTCTTAGCTTACTTTCATCTGCCATTGCTCTACTCCCACTCAATCAGAAACCCCTGAGAGTGACCTGTAACAAAAATACAAAACCTGCTTCCTGCAACCTTGGCTCTGATACCACTTATCAGGATATATGAAACACCGAAAGCACACGATTGATTACCAAACCAAGCAACTTAATATGCGGAAATTAACCAGAATCACAAGTAACTAGAATTTAGAAATAACACATGATATGAGAGACAATACACAACTTGTATTAAAACTCTTGCAGAAAAGAATAAAATAAAGAAGATGCCACTTCTTCTCCACCACCTCTTCAGAGGCTTCCCACACCTCAAGTGAACAGTAATTCTCTCCTCAAAGCTCTCTCTCCTAGGTCCCAACACACAACTCAAACACAGAGTTGGTGTTCACCTCCAGTGCTCCACGCACACCACAAGTGCTCCACGCACTCCACAAGTACTCAAGGTACTTCAAGTAGATCTCCCATGAACCTGCAACAACCTGCAATTCAACAGACCATACTTATGGAAGGAACTCCCTTGCCTTCCTCTTTGCTCTATTTGAGTACACACCTGTACTCCAAGTAGATCCTGCCTGATTCTGCTCCCTGTTGTGTTGCTGTCCTATCTGATCTTGCACACCTGCAAATCAACCTGGTTCTGCACACCTGTGAACCTTGACCTTGCACACACATACACCTGTAGATCAATGATCTTACTTACCATGCAGATCTCCTATAAAGGCCATGCTCACCTGATGACCAAGATCATACATACATGAAGAACCCTGCTGATTCTCCAATCCAGCACTCACACACCTGGAATTGTGGCACTAGGAGGAACACACCATTGCTCTACCTCTCTCTGAAGGATCTGTTTGCTCTCTTACTCCCTAGCACAAGTTTCCAATACAACCATGAGTCTATTATATAGATCTCATCCAAACAATAATTAGACATCTAATTACAATAATTAGATCCGCAGCTATGAGTCTAAAATTGGCTCTCATCATGCAAACACTTGGTTCGTTAGCTAACTGCCCGTAACATACTCGCAGTCGAACCACACAGGCGACCGACGTCTGTCCCTGTCCACCTGGGGTCGCCGACGCCGGCCGATCTCTGACCGACGTTAGTTGCTTCCTGTCTGCTACCTATCGTCGTCGGTTGGCCTGACCGATGCCGGTGTCTGTGACACTCCGCAACTCATCTGCAAGCTCCTCCATGTCTGCATCAGTGAAGCTTTTAGCTCCACAACCTAACATTGGGGCCATTTCACATTTATCAGATTCAGTTAATACTTTTCTCTGTCTATGAATGGGTTTATTGAGTAGGTATAGGTGAGGTGGCATTTATTTGTACATATTGTGTATAATTATTTATCATTCAAAATATAAGCACCCATTTTTCTAATATACACCATGAAATAGGCTAAACGAGAACATAATAAATTATCTTAAGAACACATATCATGAAAAAAATTTATTCAATAAATTTAATTCCATTTATCATTACACTGTATGGAACAAAGCATTACTCTAATGGAAAAATTTGTAAACTTATACAATCATGGCACCTACAAGATTAGAAAATCATCATAGGCTAAAAACAATTATAGGCTTATCAACACATCAAATCACACTCTTAGGAGTGGAAATGCATCAAATGCTTTGAAAAACATTGTGTGTTTGGAAACACATCACAGGCTTGAAAATCATCATGAGCTTAGAAATACATCACAAATTTGGAAATGAATTATGGCCTTCAAAATAATTATTAATAGTTTTATAGAATATAATAGTTCCTTAAAAATGAATAATGCTTCATGAAACATTGTAATCAAATGAACATCAACATTAAAAAAAAAAACTTTTTTTTTGGAATTTTAAATACAACATCACCAATCTAAACTCAATCAAAGTTGTCATTTTGTTATTGTTTACACATTTATATCATATGATTCACCATTTCTATAACTTTATTAATATTCAAATGGTGAAATATTTTTATCCTTGTTTTCAATAGAGTCATCTTTTAAAATGGTGTAATTATTATCAACCCCTCTCTTTTAAGTAATCAACTTCTATATTTCCAAATCCATGTCATAGGGGAAGTTACTCATAAAGTATTATGACGTATATTGTCTCAAAACATTATTTGATTTTTTGTCAAGCTTGTTTCATAATTTGGACTTTATAAAAGACAAGGCATTGAAAACTCTCTCATCTTTAAGTGAATCCAAAATCATTGTTTGACATAGATCAGCTAGTGAAAAAAAATCACCTAATTTTTTTTGTAAAATAATGCTAAACAAACCCTTTTTCTAAAGCTAAATTATTTTTCCACACTTAGAGGGACCATAGAATAATTTAAATCGATCAAACATTGGAATGGAAAATTGTTTGGATTGATCACTCAACATTTTGTTGTTTGAAATACTTAGATTCTCCATTCCATTGATATCAATGGTATTAAAAAAATGTCTAGTCAACGTAGTCAATTTTTTGTGGTAGTCTTCATGTAGAGGAAGTAGATTTTAAGTATTTTTATAATAGGTGGTATTTACTATATCCATCACATAGATCAGTTCATCATTATGAAAATGATCCCTTATTTATGATATTAGGGAAGTTGCAATCTCTCTTATAATTTTCTCATTGATGATAAAATCTCATCAAAGAGAGACATTGTGACATGTAACTCATTGATGTACCATGGCTAGCATTTGAAAGTAGTACATGAGTATCTCATAACTATATACATATGCACATAATTCTCCTAATAGGTTGAACTTTAGAAAGTTTCTTAAGTTTCCAATATGTATCAAATTGTTCTAACTCTCAAAATTTGGACCCAAAAAATAAGTATGTTGATTAAGATAAAAATCATCTATAGCCAAACAAGCATGTCTCCTCAACCTTTTAAAATAAACAATATATAAAATTCTCTCTTTGGGTTGTTTAATTGATTAGTGCATTGCATCCAACATGGGAAGGAGGCCCCACAATTTTAGCATTGTCTCTATATCAATGAAATGATGTATTGAATCTTGAGCCTGGTCTATTTATCTGTGATGTTACTATGTTACTTTTAGAATAAAGATGGATAATCATCATACACCCTATGCACTAGTTGATACAATGATATGTGTCAAAATATTTTAATAGTTTATGCCCATTTTTAGAACTTCTACAAAGATTTTGAGCTCCATCAATCTTTTAGGACTATGACATAAATAAATAAGCACCTCATGAGCAAATTCTTTAGCTTTTGCTACATATCTAAATTTTCTAACTATTTTGTATGCTAGATTAATTATATGAGCCATACAATCAATTGAAATAATATATGAACAATGGTATGTTCATGTTATTTCCATTTTATCTGATACATACTAGGTTTGTTGCAATTTTAGAATTATCCATGCCACCAAACATGTTCAAATTACTATTTATCAGTTCACAAAGATTTTTAATATTGTAGTTTTTTGTCATCTTGTGAAGAGAAAGTAAATGAGGTTGTCTCACATGATTATCAATAGTATAAACATGCATATAAACCTAAAAAGTATTGTCTACTACTCTAACCTCATCAAAAGACAATGACACATATCATGCACACTTAATTTTATTTTTTAAGCCTTCTTAATCATCCATAGTTAGACATTTCACTCAATCCCAACCACTGAATTTGGATAAATGAGAATGAGGAAAGTGTGGTACACAAAGAAAAGTAAACATTATCTTATATTCAAGCAAATATGTTATAATATGACCTCTTTTCAGAGTGTCAAAATAAACAACTAGCTAAATTGTTTTACCTAGATGACTGATTTGAATGATCTTTTCAAATTGAGATGTAATTGTGCTTCCATTTTCAACAAGTATTATTTGAGTTCTCATCGTATGCATCTAAATTCATTCACCTACATTAATATCACTAATATTAATATTAGTTGACTCTAATTATGCTTATCTCATTTATTTTAATTAATCTCATCCTAATATCCCCCTTTCCTAATCATTTATCTAATATTCCCATTATATTATTCTTCATCTACTAACCTTATCCATCCACACCAATAAATTAATTATCATAAATACCCACTTATCCTAATCCCCAATTATCTATTATTTAGGATTATAAATTCCCATGACCCACCTAACCACCTACTAGCCTACTTTTAGGATCTCCCATACCCCCAGTCCCTAATCACCCACCTAATCCTTACTTAATCTCCCTCTAATCATCATTAAACCTTAAGAAGGATTATAGAATTATACAATTCTATAATCCTCTCTATTCTCACCCCTCCTCTCTAGAAGCCTCTAAGTCTAGAGACTTTCAAGGAATTTTAAATTCTTTTTAATTCTGCACCTTAGATCTCCATGATCCAACTTTGAATTTCAACCATTAATTTCTCCCTCCTTATATTTAAACAACCCATCCCTCCATGGAAAATAACAAGAATTTCGATTTCAACTACAAATAATCTATCAAATCCATGTCCAACTCATGAAGTATTGAATCCATAAGGTCTTCATGTCAATCTAATCCTTCAATCATAAGCATTCATCCAACATCCTTGATCAAACAATCACTAGGTCCAAATTTTGAGTCTAAGGTAATCAATCCAATCCTCTTATTTTCATATTCCATTTAATCATGATTTGGATAATTTATCTTTAGGATTATATTACTAATTAGCATTGTGAATTCATCTATTGCATTTAGTTCTAATGGCTCTAGATCTTACTTAGGTAGTTTGGTATTTTGGGTGATTAAATAACATAGTTTAATCCATTTAGCTCAAATTTAACACTACATTTTGGAGACCATGGTGGGAGGGAATCCCTCCCAATTAATCATTTTTGTTTGTTAGTGGTATTTTGTTAGCTTGTAAGTCTAATCAATCAATAAAAATGTCAGATTCTTGAAATTGTTCATGCATAGGTAGAAGTCACAGTTTTGCACTATTATTCATGACTATGTAGTTGTGATCTTATCCCCTAGAGTTATGATTTTGTCTTAACCACTTGAATTGACCACTAATCATTTCTCTGACCATGATATGATTTTATCCCTTTGATAATACCACAACTCATGACTTGCAACTTTATTTGGAGAGTTGTGATTTTGATTATAAAGTCATGACTTTGTCTAACCACTAACGATCCATTTTGTAGGTTCATTACAATAACATAAATTTGAAAGCCATGGTTTTGCCCTATAAATTATGATTTTGCCTTGTTAACTTGCAATTTTGTAGGTTTTGAATGCAAGTACAAAATCACCTATTTTGTCTATTGATTATCATTTCACTAACCTTAAATTGAATACTTCATTACAAAGTTTGGTTTTTCATTCTCTATGTGTAGGATACAAGAAAGAAAACATAATCAATCTAGATTCTGGCAAGTGAACCTTAAGCCACAAAATTTCTAATATTAGAGATGAGATTTTGACCTATAAATTATGGTATTGGGTCGAAAGTCATGGTTTTAGAATTTTTGATAAAAATCACTGATAGTTGACCTTTACTCTCTGACCTATAGTTTTTAGTCTTGACATTTTCTATTTTGCATGGATCAGAAAATCATCCCTTCTTTTACATTATGATTACATCATTTGAGTCTTAAAGGGAGATTTTTGGCTAACCGCATTCAATAACTAGATTTGGTCTCTATTAGTTTTTGTTGTGTGATTGGTAAGATCAACAAGAAAGGGCAAAAGGAAACAGGATAAGGCCAAAAACAAACATAACCCCTTTAACCTTTTCCCATAATTTTCAAAACCACATATCATAAAATTGTGAGAATCACAACTTTATCCTATGCATTAGTGATTTTGTCTAGAAATTAGTGATTTTATTTTTCTGTAAAAAATTTACCATTTTTGACTTTGGTTCAGTCTGTAGATTGTTCTTGGAATTCTATAAGGCAGATTTAGGATAAATATCTAATGCATTTTTCTATTCTTTAGATCAATCTGAATTCTAGGATATTTTGGTAAAAATTTGAGTGTTTGTCTTAAAAATTTGATAAATCATAATCAATTTTTAATCTGCCCTGATCACTTGTAAATAAACATCTTTATACATATCTAGGCATCTGGGTAGCTTATAAAAGCATCTATTTTAATCCTAAATCTAAATTTTTAAGTTTTGTCCTTTATCACAAAATTGCTAAATTAATTTTTTTGACAATAGCGATTTTGCCTTGTCTAGTGGTGGTTTTGCTTAACAGTCACAGTTTCACAGGTTAACCATCATGGTTAATTGCCCATTATAAAATCACAACTTATGAATTGTGATATTCCACTCATAGTTGTGATATTTTAGTCTGAAGTTTTGATTTTGCATTAAATTTTGCCTTCAATTTGGTCTTTTTTGGTGTGTTTTTAGAGTCATTTTTTGTGATTTTTGAGTCATTCTGAGTCTCTTATAAGGCCCAAATTACCTTTGGCATCGGGGGATCCACCCCTTGATCTTTCCCTATACCCTAAATCCCATAAGGGGTTCTACCCCAAGATTCCACAAGGGACTCTTCCCTTGACCCTGTTGGGTGCTACCACCCTCAGACCCTCACATCATGGCCCGCTCACCTAAAGGAGTTATAGAGCCAAATAATGATTTTTTTAGGGTGATTTTCTTAAAGCCTAACATTTTTTTTCTTATAGGGGTAAATATATTTGATATTTTGTCTAACTAACATCATCCTTCTATAGGTCATATTTTGGTCTAAAATTTTGAATTGCAAGTTACCCCTCAAGATTGTTAAATCAAACTACTAATCCTTGTCTTGTAGGTTACCTCTTTTGAGTGCCAAAGTCAAACTACTAACCCTTGTTTGTAGGCTGCCTATCAAAGACTCCTTTTTGGCCCTTTAAAAATCATTTTTGAATCATATTGATCATTTTGTCTTATATATATCATTTTATTATGTATATATCTCATTTGTATATTATCACTTCTTGTAAATATCTCATACTTAATCTTAATTGGTTAATTAATCTCCTTTTTGTCTACCTATTTGTATCTGAAGGGCTACAGTGGTTTATGCTCTTCTCATTGCATCCTTATGATGATTCTTAGAGGATCAAAAACCACTTATAAACCTTGTTCTTCTTTTTCTTTTCTAGGGGTCGATGATGTGGATTTCACCACCATACATTAGACAAAACTCCATATTCTAGTGGAGTCTAAAAATTAGGAGAGCTAGTGCCAAAGTAGAATTCCCCATAAAAGGTTCCATGGAATGAGGGGAATTTTATCTCCAATACACAAGGTTGCTAGACAACATCTTATATGGACTTGGGACCCATCATACCTTTACATATATCAAGGATGCACCTAGAAAACCTTGTATATACCTAGCCTAGGACCTTTTAGCCATAACAGGTGATCCGTTATTGGAGTCAGTATCAGCTCTCAAGTGACAATCATGTGTAGATAGGGTTGAGAGGATTTGGGAGATTCATTTATGGGTCATCGACCTACAACCTCACCTATGATGTCATTAGATGGTGTGATCATCAGATTACACACCCTTGAGTTCACTAATCATAGGTTTGCGGCTTGCTTACTTGTTTGTGTGTCATTCTAGACTGGTGTTATTTATGAGCCAAGTCAGTATTTTACCCAAACCTATACACGCCTATCTAGGTCCTTTATACATATCATCTTGTATATCCTTACCTCATTATCATATAATTTTATACATCTCATCATCCTCTTGTACATAATTTGTTCTCTTGAACATCTTTATCTCATCATCCTATTGTACTTTTATTATCCTCTTGTATATCCTTGTTTTACCCTCTTATTCATATTATCCTAGTTTCACAGGTCATTAATCATATCCCATCACCCCCATATTATAATCACATCTTGTCATCCACACATCCATAACCCATTATTTGTCTTGACCTTGTCTTCATCACCTATATAGTTTAACCATGCCCTATCTTAATTTAGTTATATCTTTAGGTCATACATGTTGGAACCATCCCTATCATTACCCCTCATCACTTAATCATCACCTATCATCATACTTGTCCTTATCCCATTATCCTAATCACCTTCATCACATAATCCTAACCCATCCCATCTTGAGCAAATCAGTCCAAGGCTTGAGCTAGGCCTCTTATCACCTATCCATATCATCTTATCACTCTAGTCCACTATCATTCATCATTTGGGGTAGATCTCATACCTAGTTGATATCTGGTTAGCATCTTATCACTTTATCAATTTTAATATAACAAACCCATCATTATCAATTTAGTCTCTGTTATTGTGCCTACTCATAATCAACACCCATCCAATTATCATCTTTCTAGATTGAATCTAAGAACCCATCAAATCCCTAATCCTTTTGTTAGCTTGCAAACTAGGCATTGATGATAGGTCATTAACACCTATTGTACTATCGATCTAAAATCTAATCCTAGTCCTATATCATCTTCATCACATTTCATCCATATCATCCTCATCATCACTTGTCATACTAACTCAAACATTCGAACCTATCTTGTTCAAGTGACCATATCTAATCCCTTGGCCCTATTCATCATCTATCATCATGAAGTTAGACCCTGCTTTCATAGACCAATACATATTTTCCAATAAGGATGAGATATTATGATGGGTATCCCACTTCTTGAAGGATTTGACTCCTTCAACTCATTTCACCTCAAGCCCAAACTCATTCATGTGAGTCCCATTACAATCCTCCATCTAATAGTCATAACCCATCAACTACCTATTCCCATACTAGGAAAGGGAATCCAATCTTGGCCTCCCTATCTACTACTAGTCCATCCACCTAGTCACATCAACAACCATCTGATCTAAAGTCCAATGCTTCCACACCTAAAAGTTAAGTGGATCCCTATACTCCCCTTCCTATATCCTTGGATTCCCTTTTCAAAAAACTTTTTGCCACTAACATTATTATCCACCACCTATAAGATATATTTATCCCACCAATACTAATCCATCTGGGCACCAATCTAATAAATATTATGCATATCATATAACTTGGGGGTATACCATCAATCAATGTCATAAATTCCAAGATTATGTCCAAGAACTCATTGACCATGGTGACATAGTGATTGAGGATGAGCTAGATGCATCTACATTCCTGGGTGAACAAAACAAGGAATGTCAAGGTTCTATTCTTGATCACAATCAAGCCCTTCCCCTTCCAAGCCAAGGTTAAGACACCACATCTACCTTCCATGATCCCCCCATCTTTCACAAATCCTCCATCAAAGACATATGTATCTCCCATGAACCTAGTCCTCATCAACCCTCATGTGGGCCTATATTTTTTGAAACCATTTATCCTCTATCATCTCCCTCTCACCCATCATAGCAAACACCCCTATTGAGAGGTCAATTTTGGACAATGAGTCTTTTACTAGTAACACTGAATCATGTATATTTGAGTTAACATCATAGCCAACACAAGTCTTATCTACATCAAGATCATTTTCAAAACCAACATCCAAATTATATTCCTCATTAGAAACATCATCCCTCATCAATACTATAGTAGATGTTGATAACTATGCCAATCCTTATGGAAATACCTCTAATTTGGATAACAATTCACCACCAGGCATACCTTTGGATCTCAATCAGGATGATGAAGTCATACCAACATTCTTACAATATTTATCTATTGAAGATCATCTGAGTGAATCTAATCCTATATTAGATGCATAGACTATAGCTAGTCTTAGTAATCCTTTTATTGATCTTGGGGAGATTTTATTTGATGCCAAAATTGGGTCTCCTAGGAACCCCTATGAAGACCATGATACCCAATCACATTTAATTGACATCATCGTACCATCTCCACCACATTCATCCATCATAGCCCCCTTTATTCTTATCAATGATCATTTGATCACTTCCCTCCATAGGGATAAATAGGAACATACATCGTTGGACCCTTTCTTGATCAATATAATAAGTGCCCTAAATATGGAGGTCCAAGACCATAGTAAAAAAGGCAATCATAATCCAATCATATTTGATCCTATAACTCAAAGTCAAGAAAACTCAAATCCCCTATTGAAGCCCAAAATTAGGCACTAGGGGAGTATCAAAATCAAAATAATCATATTCTATCTAGTAAAAAATCAATCTCCCCTTATTAAGCCCAAAATTAAGAACCAGGGAGTAGTCCAAGTCAAATCCAATTAAAAATCCAAAATGATATAAACATTAGCATCAAAATGACTGATAATCCATCCAATTATCAAATCAAAGATGAACCACATAGTCAAAGCATCTTGAATCTCTTACAATCTTTTGTCAACAAGAACCAATCAAATGAAAAATGTCCAACATCTCTAATGATGTATGTGACTTCTAGTCCTAATCCACCATCACCCATCACACCATCCAATCATAATCGTATCATCTATCTAAGTCTCATACATCCCCATCACGTTCTAATCAAATCCATATCTCCCATCACCTTCACAGGTAGCATTGTCTCTCTTAGGGATGATGAAAACACCTAGTCTAGATATCTAGTAGGGTCTCTATCAAGCATCAATGAAGGTTAAAAGGAGCCCAATACATTCTATAGCATAATCACAACATCACACATCACCAAAATGGGTACTGGCTAGAAAATTTAACCAGTGTCTGCATTCCTACATCTCATACCCACATCTAATAAATAGATATTCCATATAGTAAAAAAAGGAGTTAAAATAATAAAAAATTAAAAATTGAAATAAAAATCATTCGTCTAATGGTGAAAACTAGTCTTCTGGCACTTTGGGTAAGCACCATGATGAAAACTAGTTTTTGTCATCATGGTAAAATAATATATTATGCACATTATACCTCAACACTTGGGGGGAAAATCTATCCTTTTTAGCCATCACCCATGCCTTGTCAATCCCATTTATATCATATCCCTTTGTCCATATCATACATTCTATTATGTTGATCATTCCTTTCTAGTCTTGGACTATGTAAAGATAAGAAAGGTGTCTTAAGAAATGTTTCTAAATCATCTTAGCATATCCTCCAATGGACATTAAAGCAACTAAAAATTTGGATCCCTCATAATGTGGTCATTGGAAATCCATGGTCCATTCTTCATTGGTCCTCCTCCCCTTTTCCACATCACCCTCATATTTTTTGTCATCCTATCCATCATTCCATCCATCCTCATCCTAGTTTCTAGGCTTGGTATTCCCTTTGCTAGTAACCCCAGTTGTATAGTGTACATACATATTCCAAATAACCCTCAAAATTAAAACATGTCAAAAGCCCTAAAAATATTAAAATTGAAAAAAGCCAAAATTAGTCCATGGTGTCTTATCTTATGCCTAATAACCTAGTTGCATCCATCTCCATACCATTCATCTTTCACAACATCTGATATCCATCTCATATTTTTCCCATTCATCATCCTTGAATATTATACTTTATCTTGAATCCAATTTCTAGTGGTCACCCATTCATATATTCATCATCATACCTTTTGAATAAGTATTATGAACATACACAATCTTGTCAAATAATTTAGTGTAGCACCCATCACTTTACTATCACTACCTCTTCATACCTATCACCCATCCAATCACTATTTTGCTAGTGTGAAAGGTATTTGATCCCATCATCTCCTAATCCTCTTACTAGATTGGACTCTTATAGGGTTTTATATTTTGGTAACCCTTGGTCAACTTAATCACCTCCTTTGACCACTCTTAGGTTTGATTCCTAGACCCCAAAATATCCTAAATCCAAATTCTCCTTATCTATATCATCATCATTAGTCTATTTTGCATCCCTAATTTATTCCACATCCATACCTTGTCCAACTTCTTATCTTTATCTACGTCTAATCTAATTCTAAAATTTATCCTTATCTAAATCCCTATATAATTCTCATCATAGTAATTAGTCATATCCACATCCAAGTCTAACCTTATTCCATAATCACATCATTATCATCCTAGTCCAGCCAATCACCCAATCACTCATCCCATCATTAGACAAGACACCATGACACTGCATGTAAATACTTGTGTATACTACTTATATGCTCTATGTTGTTTGACTTGTTTGTGTCATATATATATTTTATTTATCTTATGATTGTTGTGTCTCTTTTGACTATTGGGTAATGAACGAGGATGTTATGAGGTCACCAAATTTATAATAATGATTTTTGGTGCCCTCAATGATGCAAAGTTCACTATTTGATCCTCTTTCATGCATTTTGGCATAATGTCTTCTTGGTCATACTTATATCATGGGGCATATTTCTAAGTACCATATCTATCAGATTACTTAGATGATTATAAGACTTACAACTATTATGATGTCTTGATCACCTACACCCTCATCATTTATCTAATCATCTAATCATCTTGATTTACCATCATTAATCCAATCCTCTAAACACATTTGACTAACATCCAATAGTTTATCTCATCATATACATCATATCCTCTAATCACTAACATCATTCTCCAATCACTAATCCTCCTCCTCATCATCCTTTAATCCATTAATTATCATTCATCACTTAGTCATAACTACATCAACCTGAGGTCTTTCCCAACTATGTAGGTATCACTTGGCCCCTTTTTCATGCCTAAGGATAGCTCAGCTACTATCCCCTCTTTCCTCATCATCCATCATAATCACTTAGTCTTATATTAGTCAAATCTTTGAGCTATAATATCAATCAATTTATTGATGAATCACCACCCTCATCTCCTTAATCATTTTTGTCAATTGCTCACACCTGTCAATTGGGCTTGACATATCACAACATCCATATTTTCTTCCATCAATCATTAATTGGTTAATTTATCATCATTTAATGCTCCCTTACATGTGTTTGTGCTAGGGGAATTGTCATTATTAATCATGTTATGGTTAAATAATTTGATGCAATATAGGCCAATTCTTCTTTATCTTTTGGTCACTCAATCCCATCACTCCTCATCTTCTTCATATTAATTGATTTAAATTTGAGTTATGTTGGGTGAATATTTTGTCGTCAACTAAATGATGAAAAAATGGGTATATCAACCACAACACAGGGAGATTTATGCCACAAAAAGTGTGGTTTTACCACATCTGGATTAGGTAAATCTTTCCTCTCATCAAGGGGAGGTTCCCTATGAATATTTATATGCTATATGTATATATATATATATATATATATGTAAGCAAAGAATAATACTCGGGATAGTATAACAACATCCACCTCTCTTTTTTCAAAGGTGATGTCCAAGAAACAAGAGAAAGAAGTCCTGGTCATTGGCTAATAACATTCCTCTTCTTTCAGGAATGGTATCTAGCATAGAGCAGAAAATCCCCTGAAGTAGGTAACAAAGTTAACAAAGAAACCTACGTAAGCACAAAGTCTTCCGTTTGTCTCCTTCACCGATACAAAATGAGCATAACCATAGAGTGAAATGAAGCACAAAGTCTTTCACTAAAACTAAAAAGGATAAAAGGATCACCAAGATAAAATTAGTTCAAAGTCTTTCTTCTATCTTTTAGAAACATCCTCAGATAATATCAACACACACACTTTGCTTATTAAACCAAATAGATAAGAGATTATCAGGAAAGAGGACATAAGAACCATTTCCTAGATAACACAAATTACTTCAACATAAAGTCTGAAATAAACCTGTTTCTCATTCATTAAATAAAATATGATTTACAAGTTGAGCACAAAGTCTCAAGAAGTGTCTCAATTTCAGTAGAGTTTTTGCTCTCAATTATCAGAGATATATTTACAAAAGAGGTCCCCTCTATATATAGGGAGAAACCTTGAAAATTAAAAAGATTAAAATATAAAAATATCTTAGTCAAAGATGAGTCAGCGTTGACTTTGGGATATTTTCCATATTTTTCACATGTAATTACATATTACAAATGTACACGTGAAAATGTCCCAAGTCAATTACAAAGTGCATTTTGAATAAATCATGGAAGAACAACTTCAATCTTTATTTCCAGTCTTCTTCATGGTCTTTGCCTTCTTCAGAGAAACTTCAGTGATCTGAAAGAAATTTTGTTGAAAAGACATCGATGAAGAGGGAGCCTTTAAAGAAACTACATTAATAATCATGATTATGCAATTAGGGGAAAAATTAGCAATCTGGGAAAATTGCACATTTGAGTGATCATGACTAGGAAAACGCACTTGAAAAGGGATGAGGTGAAAGTGGGTTGGAAATCGAGAGGAAAATGGGGAGGAGTTGTGAAAGATGAAAAGAAATAAAATTTCTCTGGAGTTAGAGAAAATAGAGAAACAGGGTGCAAGGGTGGCAAAATTTGCCGCTTGTGCATGTGAGATGAAAAAGGGCACAGGCAACAAATTTTGCTGCCCGTGAAAACTGGTAAAAAAAGATGTAAGGGTAGAAAAATTTGCCACCCTTGCACTCAAGTGTAACGGTGGTAAAATTTTCTGCCCCTACACCTTGGTTGAGCAGACCTACATCGGCAGCAAAATTTGCCGCCGATGCAAGAGAGGGGAAACACATGGCAAGGGTGGCAAATTTTGCCACCCTTACAGGTAGGAATCTTTGGAAAATAAGGGAGGGTGGTGGAAATCACCACCCTGACATAGAGGAAAAGGATGAAGGCCGAATGGGGAGAAAAGGAAGAGGAGGAGAGGAACTTGGGGATGCATGGGTGGCAAAATTTGTCGCTCCTGCATGGAAGAGACTAAAGATGCAAGGGCAGAAAAAATTGCCATTCTTGCATGACGGATGCCAAAAACGCAAGGGCGGAAAAAATTGCCGCTCTTACATGACGGATGCAAACACTTGTCACATTTCGCTGAGTCATAACAGGACACATGACGTATTCCGCTGCACTTTGTCTTTTTCAATCAGGTGTTTTTCCACGGGCTTTTCTCTTCAGTCGGGATTTTATTTTGCTTTCTGCTTTTGTCTTTTTCAAATATGATTTGAGCTATCGGGCTATCTTTCCAGCCAGTCGCTTGGACCATGTTGAACCTTGAACCCGTTGAACCACTAAAAGTTCATCAGTTCATTGGTTCATTCTGTCTCTTTATTTTATTGCTCCTTGGTTCAATCACTTATTTTGCTCCTTGGTTGAACCATTTGTTGAACCACTTGTGTGCCACTTTTCCTTTGACCGACGCTGCCTTTGAACTTTTGAACCACTGTTGCCTGCCCTCCGCAAGGGCACTTGATTTTTTTGCTTTGGGGCAGCCCCTTGAACCTTTTGATTGAACTAACCGATTGAACCAACTTTGGTTCAATGGTTCAACGGCTCATTCTTCATTATTTGGCTAATCCTTTGTTCTTTTATACAAAGCGCGTTGAACCAAGTTGGTTTTTGAACCCATTGAACCTATTAATCTCAAGCATGTTGAGCCTGTAGAAACATATCTGTAGAGTCTGTAGATTTTTGGAAAAGCTTTGAAAAATGAAGAACTGGAATGCTCAAAAGAATTTTTGAGAAGGGAAGAGATAATTTTGGCCCTGTAGGACCAAAATAGCTTGTTTTGTTCCAAAATCGAGTGACATTTTTGGGGAACAATAGCTGGCTCCAGTTGGGGAACTTCCTTCTGTTGCAAAAAGTGATTGAAGGGAATAAAATCTAGAATCTCCAGTGCCTTGAAGTGTGCCATTGGGCTATAGAGTCATGCTACCCAAAAAAAAGGCTCCAAAAATGAAAATGAAAATCACAAAATAAAACTAAAGACTATACAAATATACATATGTACAGATGATCTTATCTGATGCCTCAAGATTTGAAGCGCTTCAGATGCCGCTCTCTGTGAGACTGTGAAAATGGTGTGCCATCTTGATAAACCAGTAGGAAACCATTTTGTCCCCAGAATCAGTGACGAGCGAATGAAACTCTCCACCAGGAATTGAATGTCTTGTGTCTTCCTCTTAGTTCTCTTCTCTTGCTGCCCCTTGGCAAGACTTGCTTTCTAGTTTGAGAACCATGAATCTTGGTTCTCCTGCGGAGTCCCTTTTTCTAATTTTGATGGGCAACAGCTTGGTCTATTACCATAATTTACTGTTTGGATAGTTCAGTCTAGCACATGTCTTGATTGTACCCTTCAGACACCTGGCAGACCTCTAGCTCAACATCTCCTTTGTCTCGAGTAGCTCCCCATTCAAGTAATAGAGATTCATACTTGGCAGTGTTGTTGGTGTTACTGAACTGCAACTCGTGTAAAGAAGGAAGAATATCCCTCTTAGGAGATATCAACACCAACTTGGCCCTAGTACCTGTAGAGGAATTACTGCCATCTATTTCCTAGATCCAAACATTACCATAAATGGATCTTCTATTAGATTCCTTTTTATTAGAGATGGAAGACCCTTTTTCATTTGTACTGTGCCCTACCAATCTTTCTAATGTCTGGTTTGAATCAATTCCTGGATCACCACCTACTAGACTTTCATCTCCAAGAACATGGACGTCCTCTGTGGTCAAGAAGTAATCACCCCTACCTGAAAACTCAAACAAAATTTGAGCTTCAAGGGCTGACGTTTGGGTCTTGACATCTTGTACCAACTTGTCCAACTGATTGGGGTTGGACTGTAGGACTTCAAATTTAGTCATTTTACTTTTGGTCTTTTTGACATGATCAATTATGTTAAATGATTGAATTGGACTAGGCACAGAGGATGGGAGTTCATCCTTTTGGTTTTTGGGAGGGGCGGGAGGATTGGACTATGAAATTGAAGTAGAAGTTACAGAACTATTTGGGATACTCACTTCTTTAGCAACCACTCAGTCCTTTGGCTAGAAAGATAGAGTGGTTCCACATTCAGCAATTGAAATTGTTGGTTGAGGTCACTTCTCTATTTTTCTTTTATCATTTTTCCAAGCTGACTGGTTCTAGGACCGGGTGAACACAACATATGACCCCTCAACTGCATTGCCTTCTCTTTTGAGTTCATCCTGATAGTTTAGGAAACTGATGTGGGAGTCGCCAGTTGATTCTTCTTGATCAAACTCAAGTTGGAAAGAGAAATCATGTTCTATTTCCAAATATCCAACTGCTGAGTTGGTTGGAGGCGCTTCAAGGGCAAGGTTTCTCTATGGGGGAGGAAGGTGATTTGGCTACCCTTGACTTTTGGCAGCATTGCCTTGATATGGTTGATTGGGGAATGTCCTCCTTGGTATATCTTTATATAGAGTAGCAGAAGGCATACCTTGTGTCATTTTCCTTTTCAAGGCTAGAAATTCATTTGCCAACTTTTGCACCATTGGGTCAGTGGTGACTGCAAGTGAATACTCAGAAGATGAAGAGGATTTACCTTTATTAGGGTCTTTCCTTATCTTTCCTACCAAGATAAGGTCATCTTCTATCTCAGTAGCTAAGTCCTGAGCAACCTCAAGGTCTATATGTCTAGCCCGTCTCAACAAAAAACTCACCTCAGGTAGCTATGAGTTGATGAAGAAACACATGAGATTCTGAGGTGTCGACTGGGCAATCATGGGAATCTTGCGCCTTAGCTTATTGAACCTGGCAATGAAGTCCCTCATAGGCTCATGAGGTTCCTTCTTCATCTGAGTGAGCTAGGATAGCAAAGCATGCGCATCCTCTGCAAGCTTGAACCTGGCTTCAAATTTATTTTTTAGAGTGTCCCAATCAGTCACTGATCTAGCCTGTAGGTGGTAGAACCAGTCTGTAGCAGCACCTTGTAGTGTCTCCACGAACAACCTAACTACTATGTCTTCAAATTCCACCCCTATTACACCATAGGCTATGCTGAAAGTTATAATGTGTTCATCAGGATGAACTTTCCCATCACCAAAGAATTTGGAGAAATTTTTTCTTGAACTGCGTGGAAGCTCATGCAGAGTTGGAGTCAAGTTGAGTGGGCCAAAAAAGTTACCCCAGGGGCCTCAAACTACCATGATTGAGTTATGAAAAATAGGGATAACAAATCTGGGTGGAGTGGCCAGATTGCAGAACAAAAATGGAAAAGAACTGGCCCTACTTCAGCTTGAGGCTTGAGGCTTCAAACTTTGCACTCTTTCCCAACAGCTTTGGTTTTGCAGACCAGATAAAATAATAGAAGTAGAGGAAGATGGTAAGGCTATAATGATAATGGGAAAGACATGGAATGGATTCGCCAGACTCTATAATGGATAAGGGCTATAATGATTATGGGTAAGACATAGGTGATGTTTCAATCTGAAACTTGAGGTTTTGAATTGCACAAAATTACTGTGTCCCCAATGGAGTCACCAAAAACTATTGGGTGAATATTTTGTCGTCAACTAACTGATGACAAAATGGATATATCAACCATAGCACAGGGAGATTTATGGCACAAAAAGTGTGGGTTTACCACATTTGAATGAGGTAAATCTTTCCTCTCATCAAGGGGAGGTTCCCTATGAATATTTATACGCTATATGTAAATATATATGTAAGCAAAAAATAATACTCAGGGTAGTATAACAACATTCACCTCTCTTTTTTCAAAGGTGATGTCCAAGGAACAAGAGAAAGAAGTCCTAGTCATTGGCTAATAACATTCCTCTTCTTTCAGGAATGGTATCCAGCGTAGAGCAGAAAATCCCCTGAAGTAGGTAACAAAGTTAACAAAAAAACCTACGTAAGCACAAAGTCTTCCATTTGTCTCCTTCAGCGATTCGAAACGAGCATAACCGTAGAGTGAAATGAAGCACAAAGTCTTCACCTAAAACTACAAAGGATAAAAAGATCACCAAGATAAAATTAGCTCAAAGTCTTTTTTTTATCTTTTAGAAATGTCCTCAAATAATATCAACACACACACTTTGCTTATTAAACCAAACAGATAAGAGATTATCAAGAAAGAGGACATAAGAACCATTTCCTAGATAACACAAATTACTTCAACACAAAGTCTGAAATAAACCTATTTCTCATTCATTCGATGAAATATGATTTACAAGTTGAGCACAAAGTCTCAATAAGTGTCTCAATTTCAACAGAGTTTTTGCTCTCAATTATTAGAGATATATTTACAAAAGAGGTCCCCTCTATTTATAGAGAGAAACCTTGAAAATTAAAAAGTTTAAAATATAAAAATATCTTAGTCAAAGATGAGTCAAAGTTGACTTTGGGATATTTTTTAGATTTTTCACATGTAATTACATATTACAAAAGTACACGTGAAAATGTCCTAAGTCAATTACAAAGTGCATTTTGAATAAAGCATGGAAGAACAACTTCAATCTTTATTTCCAATCTTTTTCATGGTCTTCACCTTCTTTAGAGAAACTTCAGTGATCTGGAAGAACTTTTGTTGAAAAGATGTCGATGAAGAGGGAGCCTTTAGAGAAACTGCAGTAATAATCATGATTGTGTAATTAGGGGAAAAATTAGCAATCTGGGAAAATTGCACATTTAAGTGATCATGACTATGGAACTGCGCTTGAAAAGGGATGAGGCAAAAGTGGGTTGGAAAGCGAGAGGAAAATGGGGAGGAGGTGTGAAATATGGAAAGAAAGAAAATTTCTCCAGAGTTAGAGAAAATGGAGAAACAGGGTGCAAGGGTTGCAAAATTTGCCGCTTGTGCATGTGAGATGAAAAAGGGCACAGGCAAAAAAATTTGCTACCCATGCAAACTGATAAGAAAAGATGTAAGGGCAGCAAAATTTTTTGCCCTTGCACTCAAGTGTAACGGTGGCAAAATTTGCTGCCCCTACACCTTGGTCAAGTAGACCTGCATTGGTGGCAAAATTTGCCGCTGGTGCAAGAGAGGGGAAACACATGGCTAGGGCGGTAAATTTTTCCACCCTTATAGGTAGGAATCCTTGGAAAATAAGGGAGGGTGGCAAAATTTTCCGCTCCTGCATGGAAGAGACAAAAAATTTAAGGGCGACAAAAATTGCTGCTCTTGCATGCATGACAGATGCCAAAAATGCAAGGGCGGTAAAAATTGCCGCTCTTGCATGACGGATGCAAACACTTGTCATGTTTCGTTGAGTCATAACAGGACACATGACGTATTCTAATACACTTTGTCTTTTTCCATCAGGTGCTTTTTTGTGGGCTTTTCTCTTCAGTCGAGCTTTTCTTTTGCTTTCTACTTTTGTCTTTTCCAGCTGCAATTTGAGCTATCGAGCTATCTTTCCAGCCAATCGCTTGGACCATGTTGAACCTTGAACCCGTTGAACAACTAAAATTTCATCAGTTCATTGGTTCATTTTGTCTCTTTGTTTTATCATTCCTTGGTTCAATCGCTTCTTTCGCTCCTTGGTTGAACCATCTGTTGAACCACTTATGTGCTACTTTTCCTTTGACTGAGGCTGCCTTTAAACTTTTGAACCACTGATGCCCGCCCTCCGCAAGGGCACTTGCCTTTTTCACTTTGGGGTAGCCCCTTGAACCTTTCGATTGAACCAACTTTGGTTCAACGATTCAACGGTTCATTCTTTGTTATTTGGCTAAGTCCTTTGTTCTTTTGCACCATGCGCGTTGAACCCATTGAACCTATTAATCTCAAGCATGTTGAGCCTGTAGAAACATATCTGTAGAGTCCGTAGATTTCTGGAAAAGCTTTGAAAAATGAAGAACTGGAATGCTCAAAAGAATTTTTGAGAAGGGAAGAGATAATTTTGGCCCTATAGGACCAAAATAGCTCGTGTTGTTCCAAAAATGAGTGACATTTTTGGGGAACAACAAGTTATACCCATCATTCATCTTATCAAATCATCATCTTATCCTAGCCTATATCTCTCCCTTGCACAATTCCTTCTTGGAATACATATAAAGCTTAAAACCTTTTATCCTATCATTATCATGTTATGGTTGATCCCCCTTGGGATGTATCGACAACCATGAGTTAGTCATCTTTACTCCCTATGTATGTGTCATCACCAGGGGAATCATTAATATGTAACCTATTTCTCAAGTCTATTTCATCTTCTTCATCTCCTATATCACATTTGGCATCCCATCCCCTTATCTCTCCATTTCATCCCACCCACCATTCCTTCTTTCAAGTGGCCATCTGTCTCATTCTTCCCCACATATCCCCTCAAGGGGGAATCATACACACTAACATCATCTACTAACATTCATTTGTGACATGGTTTTTATTTTAAATACCATACTCACTCCACTTTTCTTCACTCACAATACCCTTTCAAAGAGCGGTAAAATATATGCATCTAAATTCACTCACCTATATTAACATCACTAATATTACTAATAGTTGACACTAATTCTACTTATCTCATTTATTATAATAAATTCCATCCTAATATCCCCCTTCTTAGTCATTTATCTAATATTCCTCTTATATTATTCTTCATCTACTAACCTTATCCATCTCCAACAATCAATTAAGATATCCTAAATCCCCATTATCTTATCTTAATCCCCACTTATCTATTATTTGATAATTTTAAATTCTCATGACCCACCTAACCACTTACTATCCTACTCCAATGCTCTCCTACACCCCTAGTCTATAATCACCCACCTAATCCCTACCTAATCTCCCTCTAATCATCATTAACCCTTAAAAAGGATTCAATAATTCTCCAATTGTATAATCCTCTCTATTCTCACCCCTCCTCTCTAGAAGCCTCTAAATATAGAGGCTTCCAAGGAATTTTAAATTCCTTTTAATTCTCCACCCTACATCTCCTTGATTCAACTTTGAATTTTAACCATTGATTTCTCCCTCCTATTTAAACAACCCATCCCTCCATGGAAACTAACAAGAATTTCCATGTCAACTAAAAATCATCTAGTAAATCCATATCCAAATCATGAAGCATTGAATCCATAATGTCTTCATGTAAAACTAATCCTTCAATCACAAGCATCCATCCAACATACATGATCAAGTAATCACCAGGTCCAAATTCTAAGTCTAAGGTAATCAATCCAATCCTCTTATTTTCAAATTCCATTTAATCATGATTTGGAGCATTTAGCTTTAGCATTATATTGTTGATTGGAATTGTGAATTCATCTATTGCATTTAGTTCTAATGGATCTAGATCTTACTTAGCTTGGTATTTTGGGTGATTAAATAACATATTTTAATCTATTTAACTCAAAATTCACACTAACACCTACATTAACATCACTAATATTACTATTAGTAGACACTAATTCCACTTATCTCATTTATTCTAATTAATCCCATCCTAATATCCCCCCTTCCTAGTCATTTATCTAATATTCACCTTCTATTATTCTTCATCTACTAACCTTATCCATCCTTATAAATCAATTAATTATCCTAAATCCTCATTATCTTATCCTAGTCCCCACTTATCTATTATTTGGAAATTTTAAATTCTCATGACCCACCTAACCACCTACTAGCCTGATCCTAGACTCTCTTACACCCATAGTCCTTAATCATCCACCTAATCTCTACCTAATCTCCCTCTAATAATCATTAACACCTAATAAGGATTCTATAATTATTCAATTCTAAAATCCTCTCTATTCTCACCCCTCCTATCTAAAAGCCTCTAAATCTAGAGGTTTCCAAAGAATTTTAAATTCCTTTTAATTCTCCACCCTAGATCTCCATGATCCAACTTTTAATTTCAACCTTTGATTTCTCCCTCCTATTTAAACAACCCATCCCTCCATGTAAACTAACAAGAATTTTCATGTCAACTACAAATCATCTATCAAATCCATGTCCAACTCATGAAGTATTGAATCCATAAGGTCTTCATGTCAATCTAATACTTCAATCACAAGCATCCATCTAATACCCTTGATCAAGAAATCACCAAGTCCAAATTCTAAGTCTAAGGTAATCAAACCAATCCTCTTATTTTCATATTTTATTTAATCATGATTTGGAACATTTAGCTTTAGAATTATATTGTTGATTGGTAATTGTGAATTCATTAATTGCATTAGTTCTAATGGCTCTAGATATTACTTAGGTAGTTTGGTATTTTGGGTGATTAAATATCATAGTTTAATCCATTTAGCTCAAAATTCACACTATCACCTACATTAACGTCACTTATATTACTATTAGTCGGCACTAATTTTGCTTATGTCAACGTCTTAATTATTCTAATTAATCCCATCCTAATATCTCCCCTTCCTAGTCATTTATCTAATATTCTCTTTCTATTATTCTTCATCTACTAACCTTATCCATCCCCACCAATCAATTAATTATCCTAAATCTCCATTATCTTATCCTAATCCCCACTTATCTATTATTTGAGAATTTTAAATTTCCACGACCCACCTAACCACCTACTAGCCTACTCCTATGCTCTCCTACACCCCTAGTCTATAATCACCCACCTAATACATACCTAATCTCCCTCTAATCATCAATAATCCTTGAGAAGGATTATATAATTCTCTAATTCTAGAATCCTCTCCATTCTCACCCCTCCTCTCTAGAAGCCTCTAAATTTATAGGCTTCTAAGGAATTTTAAATTCTTTTTAATTCTCCACCTTAGATCTCCATGATCTAACTTTGAGTTTCAACCATTGATTTATCCCTCTTATTTAAACAACCCATCCCTTCATGGAAACTAACAAGAATTTCCATGTCAACTACAAATCATATAGAAAATCCATCCAACTCATGAAGTATTGAATCCATAAGGTGTTCATGTCAATCTAATCCTTCAATCACAATCATCCATCCAACATCCTTGATTAAGCAATCACCAGGTCCTAATTCTGAGTCTAAGATTATCAATCCAATCCTCTTATTTTCATATTCTATTTAATCATGATTTGGAGCATTTAGCTTTAGGATTATATTGCTGATTAGAATTGTGAATTCATCTACTACATTTAGTTCTAATGGTTATAGATATTACTTAGGTATTTTAGGTGATTAAATAACATAGTTTAATTCATTTAGCTCAAAATTCACACTACACTCATGCTATCTTAATATGATTATGCATTTATAATATGAAAATAGTCATTTGTAATTTTCCATTTGTCAACATGCTTCACACTACCATTTTCAGTTTTCTTTCCATCTATCTTTCCTACTTGCTTCTCAATATGATCCAATTTGAATTAAATTATGTTGTCCTTGCCAAGTTTTCAGTTACAGTTTTCATTTTATTTATTTGAGAGCTTCATTTTTATTTTTATTTTTAATAGGTTCAATGAATTGAAACTCAGACACCCACTCTAACCTAAAATTCCTTCCCAAATCTTCTTTTTCTACATTCTCTTCTAGAAAAAAATTATGTTGCTATAGTATTTATGATTTTGTAATTTATTTTACTACTAGAATTTTCACTTGAACATTCAATTTGTTAGATGTCATACTCTCTGAAGTAGATTTGTATTTAAATATTTCTAGTGATAGAGATTTAAACTCATTTAATATGATGTCTCCAATCAAAACTATTTCATTATTGTCATCACTAATAACATTAGTCATTAAATTATCATTTAACTCATTTTGATTTTGATTTTGAATGTTATCATATTACATTGACAATGGTGGAGATGAATCAACTAACACAAATGGTTTCTAAATATAAGATGCACTACTACATATTTTGAAATGTGTTGTACTTATTTTCTTCTCTGAGGTTTTTTGGTTACTTATCATTTACCTATAAGGAAAAAGTTTTGAGTTACGATTAGAGATAAATTATTGAATAAGCATTATATACTTGTAAAATATTCACATGCTTGTAAAATTATTTTTAAAATTTAAAAGCATCACTTGTATATAACAAATCATGCACCTAAAAAACCATCGACCCTTATGCAAAAGTATTTCAATGTATTAGAAAAGCATTGTGTGTATTATAAAAACATCACTTTCCATGGAAAAGCATTGCAAGATTAAAGACACATTGTGGGATTAGATTAGCATCATAGGATTATAAAATAATCATAATGATATAAAATCATCGTAATGATAGAAAGCATAGTGGCGATAAAAAACATCATAGTGATTGAAATAAATTGCAATGATGGAAGAGCATTACAAGCTTAGAAAATCATTGCATTGATGTAAATACATTGTACGATAAGAAAACTATCACATTGATGTAAATGCATTGCAAACTTATAAACATATCGCATGATAGAAAATCAATACAATTTCTTAAACAAGAATCACAAGATTAGAAAAGCATTGCATTGATAGAAAAACATCATTTGGATATGAAAACATTTATGGTCTATTAAAGCTTCACAAGGATGAAAAAGAAATGTGGCTTAGAAAAACATCTCTATCTATAAATCTATAAAATTTTACAAATGATCATAAACATGCTATTTGTTGGATCAACATATTTACCTCCAAGATGTAAGTTGTAAACTAAAATTTTGGAAAATAGATTTCTTTGTTCGTATTTGCTAGTGCTTGATTTATTCAGATCTTTTTATATTTGTCCAATCTTTGAATAATTTTAAGTCAAATCTGATCAGGATGTTAAATAATATTTAAATTTAAGTATATATTAATACATTTAAAAAATTTGGGCTAGGTATAAATGACAAATTTAATTACATTTCAAATTTTCCTTGTAGAATTTTAGGGAGTGTGATTCAAGGACCCATAAATGTGTGGCGATCCAAACATTTTTTAATATCTTGAACCAACAACTTGTTGGTGATAGAAGAATAAAACTCCATTACGATTAGATATTGTTTGGCTATTCGAGTGGTAAATGTCAACATGAATGGGTATTTTGGCAAATTTTTGTGTGGCTTCACATAATCTACATAACCAATCATGTATCCAAAAATCCCCAATATTCACCTAACTAAAAAAATCATCATTAAAATTTTCCCTACCAGTTTTGTGGCAAATATCTTGTCAAAAAATCAATACAAAATTTAATTTAGACTTTTAAAAAAGTCTTACAAATATAAAATGTTTGATTACTTTTGAAAATAATATAATTGTACTCCTTGATTATTAGCAGAATATGAGATAATTTGATATTTGTTAATAGATAATATTAAAATACATTATAGTCCTTCATTATCTCCACCAAGGTTATATAGAAATCCATAATTATTATCAATTAAACTAAAAATAATAAAATCACTAAATTAATTTCTAAAATTTAGAAAAAGAGATATCCGCCAACATCCAAATCCTTAAGAAAAAATGGCCAACCCTATCAAATTAATCGACTTAAAAGATGAATTGGTACATCATTATCCCTTCTTTTTTCCCATGCTTGTATAACTATTTTAAAAATAAAATTAAAAGTGTTTGTTTTATATTACATTATATAATTTCATTTTTTAAGTGAATTTATATTTTGTTATTAATGATTCAAAAATGAGACATGCCAAAAGGCTCTTGTGTTTTTTCATAACCACCATGATTATGACAATCGTAATCATGGACCTACGGACATACATAGTTCACATGGATCCTACCAAGAGTTAATTCCTCGGGTATCTAGACCCCATGGTTTGGTATTCATCTCTAATCCATGAAATCATGTCAAAGGAGAATATGATAACCGATGAATAAGAGCTCAAGATAATGTATGCCTACCAGACACTTACTATATAGAAAGGAAAATGCAGTCGATATATTAATCAATCCTAGCTCAGAGAAGATAAATCCTACTTATACTTCTGATTATTGATACATTATATATTCAGGATCATGACCAAGATGGATTCAATAGGCCTAACCAAGGGATCTCTCATCACAATAATTTCACTAGAGAGGGTTCTAAAGCCTCTAATCAAGCAACACTATGCAATAAACCTAGCTAGGTCCTATGTTTTTATATTCACCAAGTCAATGCAAAAGCAAAGTAAAATATAATCCAGTGCTCACCGAAGATTATGGCACAAAGTGGGGGTAATAAATATAAAATGTAAACATGAATAAGATATTCCTATAGACACCTAAATCTGGCCACTGATAACCTCCAATCAGGATTTTTGACCAACTTCCACTAAAATGCACAATTTGGCCTAAAACACTAAAACACATTAAAAGCTTTAAAACTGACATATTCAAGTGCCAATTTTAGCTAGAGTATCATTAAATGGGGCAATGCAATTTATGGGCTAGCTAACTTTGATCAGATTATTTTGAGTCAAGATGTCAATTTTGCACTTTGGTGCTCTGGATTTCTCTTTTCTATAAAATATCTTACACGAGACATGTGCCTTTGCTATTTTGTGCTGACAACATCCTAAATGGGATAACAAATCCAATACATCTAACATCAACTTATAATTCTAATCCAGTCAAATTTTGGGCCAATAATAAGACATTCTGACTAATTTGAGTAATTTGTGCACAAAGAGCCAAGGTTTGCATCAAAGTGCTTAATCATGCTTAAGAGATAATTAAACCAAATCATGAGAGTAATTAAGAATTCCATGGAACTTTTTGAATAATTTATTTTTGGAAATGAATATTTAATATATGCATCATCAAATGACATCATCTTATGGGGTGACATCCACAAGCCATAAGTGCCACAAATATCAGGATTTATGCCTCCCATGCCTCATCAAAGCCCTTCCATGCCTAGTTAATGCCCCTCTATCCCAAATATTAATGGGGATATTTTTAGATTAAATTTCATAATTAAATTAATCCTTAGACACACATCTCCATCTAGAGATGGATGGTTCAGATTGATTCTAACCATTTTTGAAAATCTATAAATAGGAGGCCTTGTTTATTGAATTTTAAGCTCTCATATGCCAAAGTTATAATGTTGAATTGATTATAAAGATTCATTAAAATTAGTGTTATAATTATCCAATATTGAGCCAAGCCAAGCCAAGCCAAATCCAAACATGGTGTCAAGGAGAGATGGAGGTAGCCATACTTCATTGTTGTAGACTTCATGAGCACAAACTGAGCAAGCCACTACTACAAGCATTTTGGAGCATCCAAGGAAGGTATTTATTTCATGTTTTAGTTATGTTTTCTATTTTTGTTTGTTAACTAATCTCCCCCTTTGAGATAGGCTTAGGGTGTTAGTTTAATGTGTTTTTGATTGATTTGGTTTATTCACTACCACAATACTAATCTCCCCCTATTGCAATCCTATGTTCACAAATGGCATGCCTGATGGGACCTTAGCCTGAAAAATTTGGTCATAAGGATCCTAAAATAAAACTAATAACCTTTGTCATGTAGAATCTTAGAGTGGGAGGCCCAAAAAGTGAAAAAGTTGAGTAAAAACACATTTTTCTAGAAGTCACAGATTTTTCCTGACATAGTCACAGGGTTGTCACTTCAAGTCATGGTATTGCATTTCAATTACATTGTTCCACTAACCTTGATTCTGTCTATAGATTTTGATAATATCTCTACTCCCAAGTAGTGATATTGCAATTCCACTACTAGTTAGGAGTGATATTTCAATACCATAACTAGACAGTCACGATATTACAATCTCACCACTCCAAAGTCATGGTATTATAATTCCACCACTCTAAAGTCAAAGTATTGTAATCCCAAAACTCTAAAGTCATGGTATTATAATATTTCCACTAAATAAATGGTGAGATTGCACTATTAGTCATAGTATTGTAGTGTACATAACATGCCATATTCTAGAGTTTGGTTTGGGATCATCCAAACTCCATTTATGATGTTTTTTTTTAAAACCATGTGTTTTCTTCCAAATTTTTTGAATATGCAATTAATTTCAATTGAAGTTGTATAATTTTTTCACAAACTTATTTTTAACTATAGTAATGGGATTGTCAACCCGACTTGCAAGATTGTGAACCCAACTCATGGGATTGTGAACCCGACTCATGGGATTATGACCCCGAGTAGCGGGATTGTGACCCAAAATGGTGGGATTGTGACCCTGATTAGTGATATTGTGTTCCATTTTTAATTTAACCCAAATATAAATATTTAATGTTTGACTCACAATTTTATATAGTTGTGGGATTGCTCTGTGGAGTAGCGAGATTACATTGTGCGAACCCGAAACTTCATTTTCCCAAGTTAATTATTTCAAACTTAAAATGGCTTCAAAGCTAAAGGATATACTAACTTTTTCATTATAGGGACAACTTGAATTTTTTTAAAACACATTCTTTGTACATATTTTGAATGTTTAAAATGAATTAGGAACCTTATTTTGGGGCTTAATGAAAAATTTATATGCTTAAGTGAATGCTATGATAATTATGCTTTCAAAGTTACAACTTAAGACCAAGGGGTGAAAAGAAAACCACCTAAATTTTCATTTGGTGTTTAAAATTGAACTCATTTGTCCAATTTTTGTATTCAATAGTTTCTTAACTTAGTTTTTGATTGGCAAAAAGAGGGATGTTGCGTGTATGCTCTTCCATCCGTCTCCTTTAGGCAACTTTTGGAATCAAAAGCACCATCCTTATTTCAAACATGCCTAGTCCAAGGCATAGAAATAAAGTTTTTCTATTGTATCTTTTATTTAAAGCACTCCCCAAAAAATTGTGATAGTATTGGGTGACCTTGAGGAGACGATAAAGTTTTTCTATTGTGTCTTTTATTTTATTGCATTTTGGCTTGCAATGGGGACTTCATTACCTCCTGCAAGTTATTTAGGGAAGCTTTGACCTGAGGTTTCATCTCCTAGCATTGAATTCAATCACTCCTACTAGGATCATAGGTTTGAGCAGTTAAACCATAGTCAAGTGTCGGATTTGCACACAAGACATATCTACACTTTGGATATTATACTACACTGAGCAAGCAATGGATGTAGTGGTTGTAAAAAGGATAAAACCTTTTTGAAATAAGCCAAGTGTCGTGAACACCTAATTAAAGTGCTGCTTCTCTTTTTTGTTGATGTGAAAGTTGGTAGATATGGGATCCATCTAGAAACAATAAAAAACCAATTAGTTTTAGTCAACCCCACTTTGCCATACACTTGTTACGATTTAGGATGATTATACTTAATGTATTTTTATCACTTTTTCTTTATTGCTTGGTATATTTTGAGACTAAAACTTATTTGTTTTTTATAAACCATGTCAAAATCAATTTGTTTATACACCATTCCCTTGTCAAGGAGGTGTTATGCTAGTTGTTTTACACCACACTTGTGCCTTGTATTTTTTTCTAAACTTGTTTGTGTGTGTGTCATTTGAGTTGAGGGGGGGTAGAGTTATGCTGCCAAAACATGCCAAACCATTTTGCCTTTGAATCTTTTGAAACATAGCATTGATCACATCATTCGAGCAAGTTTATGCTGTTAGGTTGCTCAATTTGTTTCAAAACTTGTTTACCATTGTATCAAAAATTATTTGTTTCAAACCATGTCATGTATACCATTTGGACCTTTATCTTGTACCATCATGCTATCCAATCTTGTCTAGCTTGTTTGGTCAAATCCTAGTTTTTGACATTGAGTTTTCAATTAACCTTGTCAAATTTTGGATTCAAACATTGATTGATTTTTGTTTAGGCCTCAATTCATGGGGTTGATACACAGATCATTTTCTTTTGGGTTGCATAACTTTGGTTAATTGATTACCCAAATTTGAAAACTATTGATTGTTTGTTTGTTCAAAGCCTATCTTCATCATATTTGTGCCTTTATTTAGGAGAACACAACCTTTCTTCAAGAGCCTTTTGCCTCATGCCTTAGTCCAACTAATCATGTTTATGTTTGATTTCATGTGCCGAGCCTATGTCAAAGTTGTTTCCAAACTTATTAGATTAAATCAAATCACATCATGCCTTTGTTTCAAGTTTAACTTTTGACACCATTTGGCCAAAAGTCCTAGCATATCCTGTTTGAGCCTAGCTTTTGACTTTGCATTTGGACAAAGACCTAACGACTCTTTTCCCTTTCTTAGTTTAGACTTTGTTTAGAACACTTTGGCTTAGACCTTTAACATGTCAATTTTTATTTAGATGCTTGACCTTTTGTGCGTATGACATTTGACGTTAGACTGTCTTATTCCAAGTTTTATCAAAAACCATTTTAGAGATATAACTCCATGATCAAATTATTGTTTGGAGACACAACTCCTCCTTTAACCAAGTTAGACAAAGTTTGAACCATTTGTCTTTTGGACATAGTTTTTTAGAGTTTGTAGAAGTTTAAGCATTTTTGTTTCAGAGCTTTCATCATTTATATGGATATGTCTATCTACACTTATGGTGGAGTCATGTACAATCCAAATTATAATAGAATGGTCATAGCAAAATCCCACTAGGAACCCCTACAGATAAATATTTTCTAAGGAGTTTTATTATTCTCCCTAAAAAACTCCATATGGGGAACATAGTCAAAATCTACAAAATTCAAATAAAATTACCAATTAGGATGATATGGTTTATGAGGAGGACTTTGAAGACCCAACTATAGATAATGTTGTTTAGGATACAGATCTATACCCTCTTTACAATAATCAATAGATAAAACATATTCAAGAACTAACTTATGATCCAACTCAAGATTGGGATGATATGGTTTATGAAGAAGACTTATATGCCTTGGATTTTGCAAGATATCAAAATCTATAATGTCCCTTCATAATTCTAGGACCTTGTCCTTTAGCTTATGTGAAAAACCAAGCCCCATACTACCTTGTTGTTACCATCTCAAGACTTCATCCTTTGGTTTGTGTGAGCAGTCAAGCTCCATAATTCCCTACTATTATCTAACCATAGGCCATTCCTCATCTAATACCAATCCCATCCAAACCTCAACCAATTCAATCATTCAAAGATCAAGCTATGTTCAAAACTGGTATTTTCCAACTCATTAAAAACCAAGGCCAAGAGAACCAACCAATCCAAGATGTCTTTATTGAACCAACCATTTATGATAATTCAACCAATGATGAATCACCTTTCAATCCTATACCAGTTGTCAAGGAGTCACACTATGATGATCCAATATTTGTTGAGTCACTTCTTAATGATTATAACTACCTTTGGGCAAATCATTACCTTGACCATATGCCTATTTTTAAAGAGCCTCTTATTGACAAGCCAGTCTCTAAGGAGTTATCTCTTAACCTTTTTTCCATCTTAAAGGAGTCTCACTTAGATAAACAAGTATTTATGGATCCCACCATGCCGTCACAAGTCGTTACTTGTCCAATACCAAACACTCATCAAGACATCATTGTAAAAGAGTACCCATAAGATGAAGAATCAAAATTAGAGTTAGGTTGTATTCTTAGACCGACATTAGATTTAGAATTAGAATCAGAATTGAAATTAGTCTCAACATCATATTTAGAGTCCATTGAGTTTGAATCAGATTCAAATATAAAATATTTTCATGACTGTTACAACATTGGTTGCGCATGCCTTGCAGATCAATCTGAATACATTTGTGATCCTTCTATGGTTTTTGAGGATGAGTAATTTAGCTTGACACAAGTTGTCCTAGTATCTTCTATGAGAATTACATATCCAAACCCCATTCCATTACCATTTCATAGGCCATTACCATCAACCAAAATAGCCATATTATTGAAATTCCACCTCCCACAAGTGTCATTTGGGACTGATAGAATCACACTTTGTTGAACTACATCCATTTCAACATAGTAGTTGAAGAAGATAAAGGAGGCCAAGACCAAATTCATGTAGCATAAGAACACTCTCCTAGTGAAAACATTTTAGAGGCACTAGGGCACATACAAAGTTCAAACTCAACATCTTCTAGTGAAACTTTTTCGAATGTGCTAGAAGATAATCAAAGTCAAAAGTCAACATTCCTTATTGAAACCTTCTCAGAGGCACTATAAGATAATAAAGATAACTTCATTGGTGAAAAACTCATTGAGGCACCAATAGCTAAGCACAAAATTTCTTCACTACTTGATGAAGGCAAAATCAAATATCAAATCAAAATAACTTCCTATCTACAACCTAATCAGATGGTAGCTACTCTCAAGATCAAATAATAGGAAAATATGGTGGTCTTATCAAGAGAATATTTAGAGGTCTTTGGCCCCACCACATCCAAAGTTATGTTGAATCTGACATCAAAAACATTACATGTGACTGAAAGTCTTGACCTTCATTTGTTTCCCTACCATCATTCATTCCATTATCATCTACCATTCCATTTCACAAACAAACATATCATCTATTATTTATCCATATTTACCATCCATGGTTGCACTTTCCTTTGTAGAGGATACAAAGATACCTTGTCTTGACACTTGAAGGAATCATAATCAACAGCCAATGAAGATCACAAAAGCATTATTGATAACCAAATCTATAAGCCATTCTTGACAGAGCAACTATTCAGATGAGGTATGGGCTAGAAATTAACATGATCGATTATTCTATTTGTATCATTCATTGAGTAGGATATGCATCTCCAATTCAACAAGAACAATAGAATCATATGCCATTTATCACACCTATGCCAAAAATATGTACCATACCATTTCATTGCCATGCCATTGTTGTTACATATCCTTTTGCCATTATCGCATATCACAGCCAATCACCCCATCACTTGGGGAAAACCCTCTTACCATTTTATCTAATTTATCAAATCATCATTATCCTTAGCAAGACCATACCTTCCTATCATTCCATTCCTATCTAGATCAAGGTCTATTTTTAGTCATCCTACCCAATCCTATTTTAATCTTGGTTCATTTGGTTCTTCCTGCACCTTTTGTGAGAGGATTCTAATCAAGTTTCAATAATAAATCAAATCCATCTTTACAATGCTAGTCTACGAAAGTAGTGTCATATTTGATCTAGCAAGATATCTTTCATTTTTCCATCTTATCAAGTTTGTTTATGTGAGCATGATTATAACCTCTATGGGTAAATCAATGTCTCACTAATCTTGCTACTAATTATAACCACCTATGGGAAAATTAGTATCATTGTCCTATTTCATTGTATCCTAGTTATAACCACCTATGGGCAAACTAGAGGCAACCTTTGTTTACCATGAAGTGCCACATCACCTTGCCATTGCTATTTTCATTTGACTAGGCATTTACCATATTTGAGAACTTATTGGAACTTAGTTGGTTTTTCCTCATCTTTTGTGTGGATGGAATTACTATGATGTGAGGTTATTTCAGGACTATGTAGGTCATACTCAATTCATGTTGAGGTCACCTCAGTCCCCCTTTCCATATGCTTTCACTATTTTGAAAGCAACCTAAGCCAAATGCTCTCATCATTTTGTGAGTAGGTATCTTTTCATTATCTAATGAGGTGAGATACCTTAAAATGCTAAAAAAAATTCAAAAATCCAAAAACATTTGTCCTGTCTAAGCCTAGTCAATTATCCTTGATCTACCTTACTGGGGCATGGTCATTGTTAGGATGCTTTCTTTTGATTTTATTTTCAAGATTTATATTTTGTTTTTGTTTTTTTTTTCCACTTGCCTATTTTTTTGTTTTTAGCATTGTTGCCTTGACTCAGCCTATATGTGTTCATTGGGTGATTGTTTACACACATTATTCTTGAGTTTATCTATATTCATACGTCAACATTATCATTGTGGTTTTTATCATTGGTGCATTATTTTTGCATGTTTATTAGATTGGGAGTTAGTCCTTATGTATATTTTTTCCAAGTCTTCATGGCGTTCTATTATGATGCCTATTGTCACATGATACAACAAAATCAGCTTCAAGGTCTATAATCAATGGAGCCACATAAGTTTCTCCTTAGCACCTTGGCCAATCCTTTCACCCTTGATCAAATTAACCCATTGGCCATTATATTTGTATCATTTATAATAAGGACAAGCATCTCCTTATTGGTAGGTACAATTGAATCATTCATATTGATCAATCTTATTCTTCTATTCATCTCTTTCATCACTTTGCATCCACTCATGTTTTAATCTATATTCCAAGTTATATCCTTGAGTTATGCTTGCTAATCAACCTTAACTGAGGCCCATCATCTTTATCCAATCCAAGTCTTCTTAATGATTATAACCCTTTATGGGAAAATCATTCTTTTGACTTTTATTCCAGATTATAACCACCTTTGGGTAAATCAGTAATCTTTTTAAATCAATGTATGCAAGCATTTTATCATTTGGATTAATCTCAACCATGGGTTAATTACACATTTATTTTTGCTTCTTTTTGAGGGACCATCCATCAACAAATGTGATGGCCACTCCCTCAAGCGGACATCATCATAGGCTTCCCAAACACCATTTGGAGCTTTTTCTTCAATCATCATCTTATTTTTGGGCATACAAGACCTTTTCATTCTTTGAGAAGACATTGCTTTACCTACGGTTTGAAACATCTTCCCAAATAGGGGCAAACTGTATACACTTAAATCTGGCCACTGATAACTTCCAACCAAGCTTTTTGACCAACTTCCACCAAAATGCACAATTTGGCCTAAAATCAAGTGCTGATTTTGCCCAGAGTATCATTAAATAAGGCAATGCAATTTATAGGCTAGCTAAATTTGATTAGATCATTTTGAGTCAAGATGCCCATTTTGTACTTGGGTGCTCTGAATTGCTCTTTTCTATCAAATCTCTTGCATGAGACACGTGCCTTTTTTATTTTATATTGATAACATCTTAAATGGGATAATGGATCCAATACATATAACATCAATTTCTAATTCTAATCTAGTCAAATTTTAGGTCAATAACAAGACATTCTGACCAATTTGAGTAATTTATTCATACAGAGCCAAGGTTTGCATCAAAGTGCTTAATCATGTTTAAGAACTAATTAAACCAAATCATGAGCCTAATTAAAAATTACATGAAACTGGTTGAATTATTTTTGGAAATGAATATTGAATATCTACATCATCAAATGACATCATCATATGGGGTCGCATCCACAAGCCATAAGTGCCACAAATATTAGGATTTATGCCTCCCATGCCTCATAAAAGCCCTTCCATGCCTAGTTAATGCCCCTCTATCTCAAATATTAATGCAGATATTTGTAGATTTAATTTCATAATTGAATTAATATTTAGCCACACATCTTCATCTAGAGATGGACGGTTCAAGTTGATTCTAACCATTTTTTAAAATCTATAAATAGGAGGCCTTGCTTATTGAATTTTAAGCTCTCATATGCCAAAGTTATAATACTGAATTGATTCCAAAGATCCATGAAAATTAGTGTTATAATGCCCAAATATTGAGCCAAGCCAAGCCAAAGCCAAACATGGTGCCAAGGAGAGATGGAGGTAGTCATACTTCATTGATGCAGACTTCATGAGCACAAACTAAGCAAGCCACTATAACAAGCATTTTGGAGCATCCAAAGAAGGTGAAAGAAGGTCTATATTTTATGTTTTAGTTGTGTTTTCCATTTTTGTTTGTTAACTAAGCTCCTCCTTTGAGATAGGCTTAGGTGTTAGTTTAGTGTATTTTTGATTGATTTGGATTATTCGCTAGCACAATACTAATCTCCCCCTATTGCAATCTTATGTTCACAAATCCTACTTAAGCTATGTATAGATAAAACCCTAATGCATGGGGAGAATAATATATTCAAAAGCCATTACTTATGCCATTTATATCTACTAAAATAGAGGAGTAAAATTAGAGATACTTACCTTGAAGATGATCTCGTCGAGACTCAATCTCTTCCTTGGCCAAAGGTGCTTCACAAGAGGTTGTTATGGTTTTTAAGGATCACTAAGAAAGGCCTAAGCATCTAAGACTTTTTTTAAAGATAAGATTATTCTCCAAGTATAAACCCTAAGTAATAAATCCTCAAGAATAATTAACTCTTTCTCTCTCTAAGAAATGGTGAAATGAATGTGTATATATAGTTGAATCTAACTCTAAACCCTTTTGAAAGTTTAGCCATCAGGGTTGGCCCAATTGACTTTGTATCTTTAATTGATAAAAACAAGTTAGGTCCTGGTCTAGGTTGGCCAGAGCTGACCTAAACCTGTAACATGGTTTTAATAATTTACATACAAGGTTGGCTTAGGCTAACAGTGTATGTTAAATGTCAAAAGGAGGTTCTAGGCTTAGAAAAGGGCTAAGTAAGGTGGTGAATTCTGGGAGGAGTGTGCAAGATATGATGCGAGGCTTAGGGAAGTTTATAGAATAAGGTTGGATTGATATAAATTGGTGGTATAGGGAAAAATAACTTGTAAAGCACCAATGGTCTACCCACTCCTTTCCCCATGCACCCTTTGAGGTGTACACTTAAAAAGATTAAGACTAGACAAGTTCTTGAAAGAGATAAAACATCAATAATTGATAAATTTTGAAGATATTATGTGTATACATATGCTCCACTCAAAGCTCATCATGTGTCATTTAGGTGTAATAGGGGATGGTGCTTTGAGAAAATAACATAGCAACACACAAAACTACAACTAAATAAATTACATTATTTTAAAGTATAAAATAACTAAAAGTAAATGATTGAATTGAAAAAACTAGAAATAAAAGTAATATATGTGTACCTTGAATTACTTTTATCATTAGGTGGTTGTTTGTTGTGTTTCTATTTTTGATCATGGAGGGTGCAGAGACTACTTTGGACAAATCCAAGGATACAAAACTAAAGAGAAAACATAAAAAAATACATGAAAACCAAGATAACTAATGCACTGTAGTCATGACGTACTTAGAAATTTGGTAAGTTGGGGTGACAAATGATAAGTTAAGACCAAATGACCAAGTCAAACTTTTTAGAGTAAATTAGGTAACCAAAAATCCAAGGCTACTAAATGATTGAAAAACTCAAACAAGTAAACCTTAAGTAAGAAAGGTAAATAAACCAAGTCAAGCTAATGACACAAGTAAAAATGGTAATCAAACATCAATGTGAAAGAAATAATAATCTTTACTTAAATAAATATGGGCAAACAATGGTAAAATAACATTGATGACTGAGCAGTAACAATCCTTACTCTATCATCAATGAAAAAAGTGCATAAAATGGAAAATAACATTGGTGAGTGAGAAGTAACAAGCCAATCTCACTCAACAATGGAAAAAGTACTAAAGAATAGAAATAGATGTAGGTGTTCAAAAAAAAAGGAAGTATAATAACAAAAATATAGAAATGGATGTAGTTGTCTAAAAAAAAGAGGTATAATAATGGAAATTTTGCAAGTAAACCAAGAAAATGCTATAAATGTAAAGTAATGGTGTAAAGAAAGTAATCCATAGTTGCTCAAGCATGCTATGTTGTTTCTAAGGATAGGTAAAACTAAAATAAAGTAGTGCTAACATGTTTTTAAGAGGTAAAGAAGAAGGAATATAGAAGTGGGAAAATAGATTTAGAATCAAATTTGCCTATCAAGGGGGAATATGAAATGGGTGGAGGGTAAAATGAAGTAAAAATCAAGGTAGAAAAACTTTTTATTGAAGTCAAGACACTTAAATTAGGTTTGTCAAAACAAGAGGACTATCAAAATTAAGGACTCTGAAGAACTTTTACTAACCACATAAATCTTAGGTCATCAAATGAAGTATGAATATAATTCCATGGAGGTTATATGCATGAAAATTAAAATGGACCTATCTTCCCACAATGTGTTCCCCATTCTTCAGGACCCCTTACAAAGTCATCAATCTACTACAAAGATTAGGTACTTGCATGAGAAAGTAGGAATCACTATAGATTATTTTTAATTTTTCTATCCCAATCTACTGGACTATCTCACCCTAATGGACCTCAGATCTATCGGTTAAGATTAGGAGCACACTTGATTACCTTTGTATAAGTAACTAAACACAAAATTTAACTAGAAGTAAAATATAACTAGAAATCAAAAATAACACAGAATATGAGAGACAATACACAATTGTATTCAACTCATTCAGAAGGAAATACAATAAAGAGATCACACTCTTCCCACACCTCTTGGGCGTACCAATAACCTTCCCTCAAGAGTTCTCTCTCTCAATTACAAACAAACTAACTCAATAATCGCGTTGTTGTTTCAACTAGTCAGTATCAATAATGCCAGTACCACCGAGTACACACACATACTCCAAGTCCGAGTACACCACGTACTCCAAGTAGATCTCACCTGATCTTGCACACCTGCAGATCAATCTAGTTTTGCACACCTGCAAACCTAGATCTTACTTACCATGTAGATCTCACCTGATCTTGCTATACCGCAGATTAACCTGGCCTTGCACACCTGTAAACCTAGATCTTACACATCCAGAAGAACCCTTGTCCTTGCCTCACCAAGTCCTTATGATTCTCCCTTGGATAGAACCCTTCTGATTCTACAAATTACAATATAGCCCCATGAGTCTATTATATAGATCCCATGCAAACAATAATTAGAATTCTAATTACAATAATTAGAAATGCAGACTCAAGACTAAAATTAGTATTTTACATGCAAACTAATTGTCCATCTAAAATAAGACCAATTTTAGAGACGCATGCAAATGCATGCACACACAGGCTGTCGACATTGGTTCCTGTCTGATCGATGTCGGCCAACCCATAACTGATGTCGATTACTGCAAACACTGTAGATGACCAAAGTCAGTTGATCAGACCGACATCGATTGCTCTACAACTCAACAACCTCCTCCATTTGCATACATGTGAAGCTTTTAGCTGTACAACCTAACAATCTCCCACTTGGAGATAAATAATTGCACCTGTACCTATACCTGTACATCATCTAATTTTGTTTCTTGGCTTGTATCCCTCTTCAAGTTCAATCTTAAAGACCAACCACCACATATCCTGTGGTGCTACTCCTGTCATCCAAGTAACTTGCCATATCTGAATCTACATACCCATGTAGAGAAGTGCCTGACCCTGCATAACATGAATCCCTGTTGCTGGTCCCTCTCAGATACCTAAGAATCCATTGAACTACATTCCAATGCTCCTTACCTAGATTGGTAAAAAAACCTACTGACAACACCCACTGCTTGGGCAATATCAGGTCTAGTACACATGTACTCAACCTCATCATGTGAATTGGGACACTATTCTGTGAACTGTCCATCCATAGATGTGCTAACCGGTTTTGCATCCTGCATATTGAACCTCTCCACTACCTTATTCACATAATCATCCTGAGACAACATCAACCGGTGATCTTCCCAGTCTCTAGGAATACTCATGCCAAAGAATTTTGCTGCTTCCAAATCCTTCATGGCAAACCTTTGAACTAACTTTACCTTTAGCTCAACAACTCCCTTCATGTGTGACCCTGCAATAAGCATACACACAACATACAGTAATAGGATAATGTAGCTAATATTATCTAACCTAGTAAAGGAAACACAATGGTTACATTGACATTGACTAAAGCCATGCTTTGTCATACACCTATCAAACCTCCATTGTCCTGCAGCCTGCTCAAGACCATATAACTTGGCCTTCTATCTCACATGTCCATTCTCTCCTTTCTTTAATCTAGGAATCCATTCATTTTTCAGTGCTTTCTTTTCGGCTGGCAACTCTACTAAATCTCTCATTTGGTTCTCTTCCAAGAAATCAACTTCCTCATTCATGCCATGCTCCCACTATTTCTTGGATTCTACCTACGCTGCCTCTTTAAAACTTCCTGGTTCTTGACCATCAGTGAGCAAAAAGTAGTGTAAAGAAGGTGAATAATGAATTTGAGGCTTACTTACCCTTTCAGTCCTCTATATGGGCGTTTGAGACTCCTTGACAGCTTGCTATCCGCCCAAAATCCATTCTCTAGTCGACCCTAGTCTGCATTCGACTGATGTCAATTCCACTTGATCACTAATGCCAGTTCCCTGACCAACATCGGTGTCCACCTGGTCGCTGATGTCATTTCCCTAACCAACATCGGTCGCCACCTGCCTGACACCACCGAGTCTGATCTGCACATGATCGACATTGGTACCTATCTGTTTGATGTTAGTTCCACCTGATCGATGTAGGTAACTATGTTTTCTTGTGAGTGATGACTTTTTACTTGTGAGCTCACCTTGGATCAAAACCCTGTCCAAACTGCCCTGCTCAGAATTATTCAGCCCCTTGAGTTGATCTCTGTCCATCATCTCCTCCATGAAAACCAAGGTTTTCCAGTTCTTAAGTTTGTCAAAGACATCAGACTTCCTTTTAAGAACATGCATTCCCTTTTCACTCATGTGACCAAGCCTACAAAGCCACATCTTTGCAACAAAAGGTGAATCAGTAATACAAGTAGATAGATAAAAAATACCTACTTTCTTACCACATGCTAATTCAAATACATCCGCTATGAGAGTTACTGTGCATCCCTCATCACCCAACTTTCCTGAAGAAATTAGACTCCTCTTCAAGACTGGGACCTGCATGACATTCTTCAACACCCATGTGTTGCCCATCTGCAATTTCAGCCGCACTTCCCCTTTGCCAACAATTTGACAAGGCTCACCAACCCCTAAGTAAATCTTTCCAAAGTCTCCATGGACATAATCATGAAAAAATACTTTATTTGGGGCTGCATGGAAAGAGGCAATAGAATCTATAATCCAAGATTCTACTTTATCCAAGGAACATACAAGAGCATCTTGTGCAACAACCCCTGCAACATCTGCTTCTTCAGTTCCTTCATGTTGATCTTCTACCAACCAACAATCTTTCTTTACCTACTCTTTCTTTCCATAATTCAATAATTGAGAATTCCTGATATTGAGTTTCTCTATTCTTAGTGTACTTTCTTCTACCATTGCCATACTCCCACTCAATCAAAAACCCCTGAGAGTGACCTGTAATCAACAAACACTAACCTGCTCAACTGCTTGTCAGTTGATCCTAGCTCTGATACCAATTGTTAGGATTAGGAGCACACTTGATTACCTTTGTATAAGCAACTAAACACGAAATTTAACTAGAAGTAAAATATAACTAGAAATTAGAAATAACACAAAATATGAGAGGCAATACACAATTGTATTCAACTCATCCAGAAGAAAATACAAAAGAGATCACACTCTTCCCACACCTCTTGGGCTTACCTAAACCTTCCCTCAAGAGTTCTCTCTCTCAATTATAAACAAATCAACTCAATAACTGAGTTATTGTTTCAACTAGTCAGTATCAATACTACCAGTACCACCGAGTACACACACATACTCCAAGTCTGAGTACACCACGTACTCCAAGTAGATCTCACCTGATCTTGCACACCTACAAATCAACCTAGTTTTGCACACCTACAAACCTAAATCTTACTTACCATGTAGATCTCACCTGATCTTGCTATATTGCAGATCAACCTGGCCTTGCACACCTGTAAACCTAGATCTTACACATCCAGAAGAACCCTTGTCCTTGCCTCACCAAGTCCTTATGACTCTCCCTTAGATAGAACCCTTCTGATTCTACAAATTACAATACAGCCCCATGAGTCTATTATATAGATCCCATGCAAAAAATAATTAGAATTCTAATTACAATAATTAGAAATGCAGACTCAAGACTAAAATTAGTATTTTACATGCAAACTAACTGTCCATCTAAAATAAGACTAGTTTTGGAGACGCATGCAAATGCATGCACACACAGGCTGCCGACATTGGTTCCTGTCTAACCGATGTTGGTCGACCCATAACCGATGTCAGTTACTATGAACACTACAGATGATCGACGTCAATTGATCAGACTGATATTAGTTACTCTACAACTTAGCAACCTCTTCCATTTGCATACCTATGAAGCTTTTAACTCCACAACTTAACAATCTCCCACTTGGAGGTAAATAGCTACACCTATACCTGTACTTATACATCATCTAATTTTGTTTCCTAGCTTGTATCCCTCTTCAAGTTCAATCTTGAAGACCAACCACCACATATCCTGTGGTGCTACTCCTGTCATCTACGTAACCTGCCATATCTGAATCTACATACCCATGTAGAGAAGTGCCTGACCCTGCATAACATGAATCCCTGGTGCTGATCCCTCTCAGGTACCTGAGAATCCACTAAATTGCATTCTAGTGCTTCTTACCCAGATTGGCCATAAACTTGCTGACAACACCCACTGCTTGGGCAATATCAGGTCTAGTACACATGTACTCAACCTCATCATGTGAATTGGGACACTATTCTGTGAACTGTCCATCCATAGGTGTGCTAACCGGTTTTGCATCCTGCATATTGAACCTCTCCACTACCTTATTCACACAATCATCCTAAGACAACATCAACTTGTGATCTTCCCTGTCTCTAGGAATACTCATGCCAAAAAAATTTGCTGCTTCCAAATCCTTCATGGCAAACCTCTGAACTAACTTTACCTTTAGCTCAACAACTCCCTGCATGTGTGACCCTGCAACAAGCATACACAGAACATATAGTAACAGGATAATGTAGCTAATATTATCCAACCTAGTAAAGGAAACACAATGGTTACATTGACATTGACTAAAGCCATGCTTTGTCATACACCTGTCAAACCTCCATTGTCCTGCAGCTTGCTCAAGACCATATAACCTGGCCTTCTGTCTCAAGTGTCCATTCTCTCCTTTTTTTAACCTAGGAATCCATTCATCTTTCAGTGCTTTCTTTTCGGCTGGCAACTCTATCAAATCTCTGATTTGGTTCTCTTCCAAGGAATCCACTTCCTCATTCATGCCATGTTCCCACTGTTTCCTAGATTCTACCTACTCTGCCTCTTTAAAACTTCCTGGTTCTTGACCATCAGTGAGCAATAAGTAGTGTAAAGAAGGTGAATAACAAATTTGAGGCTCACTTACCCTTTCAATCCTTCATATGGGTGTTTGAGACTCCTTGACAGCTTGTTGTCCACCCAAAATCTATTCTCTGGTTGACCTTGGTCTGCACCCAACCGATGTCGATTCCACCTGATCGCCGATGCCAGTTCCCTGACCGACATCGGTGTCCACCTAGTCACCAACGTTGGTTCCCTGACCGATGTCAGTCGCCACCTACCTAACACCACTGAGTCTGATCTGCACATGACTGACATTAGTACCTACCTGTTCGATGTCAGTTCTACCTAACTGACGTCGATAACTGTGTTTTCTTGTGAGTGATTACTTTTTACCTGTGAGCTCACCTTGGATCAAAACCCTGTCTAAACTGCCCTACTCAGAATTATTCAACCCCTTGAGCTGATCTCTGTCCATCATCTCTTCCATGAAAACCGAGGCTTTCTAGTTTTTAAGTTTGTCAAAGACATCAGACTTCCTCTTAAGAACATGCATTCCCTTCTCACTCATGTGACCAAGCCTACAAAGCCACATCTTTGCAACAAAAGGTGAATCAGTAATACAAGTAGATAGATAAAGAATACCTACTTTCTTACCACATGCTAATTCAAGTGCATCCGCTATGAGAGTTACTGTGCATCCCTCATCACCCAACTTTCCTAAAGAAATTAGACTCTTCTTCAAGACTGGGACCTGCATAACATTCTTCAACACCCATGTGTTGCCTGTCTGCAATTTCAGCTGCACTTCCCCTTTGCCAACAATTTGACAAGGCTCACCAACCCCTAAATAAATCTTTCTAAAGTCTCCATGGACATAATCATGGAAAAATACTCTATTTGGGGCTTCATGGAAAGAGGCAACAGAATCTATAATCCAAGATTCTACTTTATCCAAGGAACATACAAGAGCATCCTGTGCAACAACCCCTGCAACATCTGCTTCTTCATTTCCTTCATGCTGATCTTCTACCAACCAACAATATTTCTTTACCTACTCTTTCTTTTCATAATTCAGTAATTGAGAATTCTTGCTATTGAGTTCCTCCATTCTTAGTGTACTTTCTTCTGCCATTGCTATACTCCCACTCAATCAGAAACCCCTGAGAGTGACCTGTAATCAACAAACACTAACCTGCTCAACCGCTTGTTAGTTGATCCTAGCTCTGATACCAATTGTTAGGATTAAGAGCACACTTGATTACCTTTGTATAAGCAACTAAACACGGAATTTAACCAGAAGTAAAATATAACTAGAAATCAGAAATAGCACAGAATATGAGAGGCAATACACAATTGTATTCAACTCATCTAGAAATAAATACAATAAAGAGATCACACTCTTCCCACACCTCTTGGGCTTACTAGTAACCTTCCCTCAAGAGTTCTCTCTCTCAATTACAAATAAACCAACTCAATAACCGAGTTGTTGTTTCAAATAGTTAGTATCAATACTACCAGTACCACTGAGTACACACACATACTCCAAGTCTGAGTACACCACATACTCCAAGTAGATCTCACCTGATCTTGCACACCTGCAGATCAACCTAGTTTTGCACACTTGCAAACCTAGATCTTACTTACCATGTAGATCTCACCTAATCTTGCTATACTGCAGATCAACCTGGCCTTGCACACCTGCAAACCTAGATCTTACACACCCAGAAGAACCCTTGTCCTTGCCTCACCAAGTCCTTATGATTCTCCCTTGGAAAAAACCCTTCTGATTTTACAAATTAAAATACAGCCCCATGAGTCTATTATATAGATCCCATGCAAATAATAATTAGACTTCTAATTACAATAATTAGAAACACAGACTCAAGACTAAAATTAGTCTTTTACATGCAAACTAATTGTCCGTCTAAAATAAGACTAGTTCTGGAGATGCATGCAAACGCATGCACACACAAGCTGCCAACATCGGTTCCTGTCTTACCGATATCAGCCGACCCATAACCGATGTCGATTACTATGAACACTTAAGATAACTGACATCGGTTGATCAAACCAACGTCGGTTGCTCTGCAACTCAGTAACCTCCTCCATTTGCATACCTGTGAAGCTTTTAGCTCCACAACCTAACACTATCATGAAGCCTACTATGGAGTTTAAGCTTCAATTTAAGATAGGAGATGTACTATGAATCATGTGTTTTGGTGTGACTTTCACTTTGTATGTTGCATTTTGATCATTGACTTTTGTTTCAAATTATTTGGATTTTAACTTTTGATGGATTTTTCTATTCCTCCATATGTATTTGGAGAACCAAACATGGGTGCTAAAAATGACTATCATTTGAAAACCTTGGACTTGGTTACTAAGAAAGGGAACATAGAGAGCATGGTGTCTAAGAGTCTTGTTAATTCATGTGAAATAAAAGTGTTATCTCAACTTTGACCTTATTTTATCTAGAGTGGAATGAAAGGAAAGGAAATCAAGGGGAATGAACATGAAACAATTTGAATTACTTGAAATCATAAAAATGTGACAAAGGTGAAAAGGGATACAATGACAGGGAAGTATGATTTCTTATCTAATAATATTGTAGGTGTATGGAAACACGCTAGCATAGTTTTTTGTGCAAGTTTTATCTAAAAAATAAATAAAAACCACAGATGAGAATAAGGTATTCCAAACTTATAGCTAGTTTTTAACATTATAGAAAAGTAACACTTGGTTGAACAAAGATGTTTTGAAATAAAATGGTAATTTTATGAGGAGAGCCTAGTCCTATCCATGATCTAACACTACAACTCATAAGATAGAAACCCAAGAGGGTGCAACAAATTAAACAATTCAATAAAAGAAAAAAGGAATTCATGAGGAAGATTGGGTCGTATCCATAGTTTTACAATGCAACTCATGAAAAAGAGAAACCAAAGGACCAAGAGAAGGAACTAAGGTTTGTGGAAAGTTACACTTCTACAGAGGGTGAGACCTGTGTAAATATCCTAAAAAAATTGTTAGTAAGATAATATATATATAAGTATGATAAGAAGGGAAAGATCTAAGCAAACTATCTCTTTAAAAATTATGCATTGGTGGGTTCTTTGAAAACATGGCCTTCATTAGTTCAGAGGTGATAGGTGCTAAGACCAAGAATATCTTTCACTAAATAAGGGACCCACCATTTTTGGGCATGTTTACCTTCTTTATCATGGGTATAATATAATTTAAGGACTAGATCACCAATATTTAAAGTGTAGACTTTAACTTTTTTGTAATGTTACTAGGTGATACAAGCCTTGTAGTGGTGATTATGTTATAGAGCAGTTAGATGATGTTCATCAAGAAGATCAAGAGCGTGAAGGTGAAATTCATAGAATTTATCATTGGGAATGATATCATGAAGAGTTATACATAAGGATGGAATCTCAACATCTAATGGGATAACAAACTTGGAACCATATACTAGTAAGAATGGTGTTGCCCCAGTGGCAGTATGTATGCTAGTGCGATAATCCCAAAGTGTAAGATATAAATGAAGATTCCAATCTATGCAAGTTTCACAAATAGAATTTTGAAGGATTTTATTAAGGATATTATTTGTGGCCTCAGCTTGGCCATTGCATTACGGATGATAAGGTGTGGCAAATTTATGGGATATTTTGAATTTAGCGCATAATTACTTCACATCCTTGTTCTTGAAATTACCACCATTATCAAAGATGATAGTATGGGGAAATCAAAATTGACAAATGATTTGGTTAAGATTAAAATTGGAAATGGTAGTTCCCATGATGTTAATGAGAGGCATGGATTTTACCCATTTGATAAACTACTTAGTATTCATGATGATAAAAACATGCACATCCTATGACCTAGGTAGTTTGCAAATGAGATCTAATCCCCATATAGATAATAGCCATGGAAATTCCATAGTTTAGAGCTTGGTTATGGTGAATGGATTATATTTTCATGGATTTATAAAGGATTACACTTTTTAGCAAACTCAATAGCATCCTTTTTGAGATTAGGCCAAAATTATCCCATACGTAAGCATTTGTGTGATGTAGCATGTCCACTAAAGTGACCACCAAAAAGGCCCCCATGTGTTTGTTCAAGGAGAGGAGGGAACTATTATTTCATTACATAGTATATTAGGGTACCTTCGATGTTATGATAATAAAGGGTATTATATTTAAATAAGGATTTGAAGGCTTGTTTACGAAGTTGAGTCATTTTTTAAGAATCCATGTCTAAAGGATAAGTTTAATGTTAGAGGAATTAGATAATTATTTATACCATGAGATTTGTTGAATGGTGACAACCTCAATATGATAAATAAGTGACTCTTGTAATTGGATAGAAGATGTGGATTTTATTATTTGAATAATAAATTGAGAATCATTGAGAGCTTGATGTAGATGAAATAAGGATGTTAAAGAAGCAAGAGAATCAATGATAGAGTTTTGATCTCTTAGAATGGGATTGATAGAAAAAAGAAGCAAATTATTTGGTGAGATTAGTGGCAATTTGATGATAAGTGATAATATTTTCAATTTTAAATTGATAATAACCATTAACCTGATGGAAAATGAGTTCAGAGTCACCCAAAGCATGCAAATATTCAATGTTTAATTCAAATGCCACTCTCATGCCTAAGATTAAATATGCAATGCTTAATTAAAGTGTTACTCTCATGCCTAAGATATTAGATTCATATTCTACCATGTTATTAGTGACATAAAAGGTAAATTATAATGCCAAACAAATGATTTTACCATGAGGACTAGTGAGAATATAACTGACCCTAGCTCCTTAGAGACATTTGGTGCCATTGAAATGAGGTGTCCAGGTATCTTCATGCAAATCAACATTGACTTTAGGATTTTCTTTGATAACTAATTTAGATTTAGTAGTATCAAGAATGACATAGGATTCTTCTTGATTAATTGCTTCTAAATTAGTAGTGAAGTTATGGAAGTAATATTTAAGATAGATACCCTAATTGAGACCTTTAATATAGAGAATGTTATTGTCAGGGAGACTATCTTGAAGATGATTGGTAGTGGGTATGGGTGACACTATGAGTTGGTCAGTAATGAATTGTCCTTTGACTATTTTTTATGTGATTATGTAGAGGTTAAATTTGATTAAAAGAACCATCCACTTGCCAATTCTATCCTCAGGTAAATAGGATTTGGATAAAAAGTGACAAAGTGGGTCAGAATGAACTATGACGTAAGTTGTTTGATAGAGAATGTACTCATGAAGATTTTTAGTTTCCAAATAAATAACAAGGAAATCACATTATAATTTGGTATAATGTTTTTTATAATCGATGAGGCATCAACTAATATAATTGATAGCATACTCTCTTCTAGTATCATCTTGTTGGGTAAGCATTACCCCAACTGATACAGGTGTAGTAGAAGTGTAAAAAATTAAAGGATGATCATCAGAAGGTGGATAAAGGGTGGGAAAATGGAGAAATGATTATTTCATGTTGTCAAATGCCTTCTAACAAGGATATGTCCATTCTAAATCATTACCTTTCTTAATAAGGGAATTAACATAATAAATGTGATAAGCCATTTCAAGAACAAATTGTTGGATTGCCCCAAGCTTGCCAAGGTAAGTATGAATGTCTGGAATGGAATGAGGAATATGTATGTTGAATATAGTGTTGATATTAATGGGATTGACATCAATACCATGAAGATAGACTAAGAACCCTATTAATTTACCAGATGTAATGCCAAAAACACATTTGTATGGGTTGAGTCTAACTTTATATTTGATGAGTCGATCAAAGATGATGGCAAGATCATAAAGATGAGTTTTGTAGCTTTTAGATTTGGTAATGAGATCATCCATAGAGTTTTACAAAATATTATGGATAAGGTCATAAAAAATGTGTGTCATAGCCTGTTGATAGGTAGTTTTGATGTTTTTAAGGCTGAAGGGCATTTTAACATAGCAATAAGTGTTGATGAAAGTTGTCTTGTGTTGGCATTTGTGGGTGATGTGAATTTGATTTTAACCCAAAAAAACATATATGAGGGACAAGATTTTTTATCTATCAATGGAATAAATTATGGAAACTATTTAAGGTAAAGGAAAGTTATCCTTGGGACACGTGAGATTGAGGTGATTGTTAACTACTAGACTTGCACCCTTGTGAAGGTAGTTTTAGGCCTTCATAGTCTGAAGTAACATGGAGACAATCCTAGGTTGTGGGTGGCCTAATAGATAGATTTAATCTCTATTTTTTAAGGGCTATCTCCTTTTAATGTATCAATTAGGATTTCTACTCTACACTACCAACTTGCAAAGGAAAATAGAAGAAGGTAAACTAAAACGAAAACCTATCTAACTAAGGTGATACACCAAAACGTATCCTCCACTTATGTAATATGAAATAAAAATGATTATTAGAGACATGGACCTGATTGAACTTCTCAAATGAAAGATTAAAAATAATAATGTTTCACACAGAGGCTCAGGCTTGATGAATAATCTAAGGTAGCTAATCAATATGTTTCTCAAAAATACTAAAGAAAGTTCACACTTACCATACATACAAGATAATTGAAGCATATTATGAAAATTATAAGGATGAGATAACACCTAAAAATAGGTAAATAGGAAAGGACAAGATGAGAGGAAGTGTGTACTATCACTGTCATTCATTAATTAAGCATTAGCATACACTAAACACAAGCTTTGAGGAGGCATGAATTCAGTCTTATTCATTCAAAATAGGCAAGTACAAGTGTTTTTTGTGAGCATGGCCTTGCCAAAACTTAGGTTAAGTATTGTTTCAAATTCCAAACATAGGCTTACATATAGAGAATTGAGAAAGAGGAGAGAGAAAGAGATAAGAGTTGAAAACTAGGATTGTATCACTTACTTAGTCTTCTTCAAACCCAACATAGCACTCCCTTGATTATCTCTCATACATATTTGTAAAATGGCATAGGGGTAAAGGATGATTTGCTTTGGAAACTTTAATAAGTCTTTGGGCATTGATATCTGATGTTTGACCATCACAACCTCCTAAATCCTTGCTTGCACACACTACATTCTTGGTGAAGAAGAGTCTTCCTTAAAAATAGGTCTTGATCCAGAGATTAGGTCATCATGAATTAATAAATTATTTAGCTTAAACCTTATGCAAACCATTAATGAGGTCTTTCCACCTTTATTGGGCTATTAGATCATCTTTGATGCTTGTTTGACTCCTTCAACAAGCTAGGCATTGGCAGGAAAGAAGGCTTTTTTGGAGACTTTGAGACCTTTTCCAAATTTGAAACATTATTCCATAATTGAATTGACTTATTAAAAACTTTAATAGGCACATGAGGTAAGGAAAAACATCAATAAATCCCTTGGAAAAATTCTATGCATCCATTACTTGTATTTGAACACTCGATCCCTTCACATGAGCAAAAAGCATATGAAAGAAAAAGAAGGGTTTAGATTTGAAATAGAAAAATTACATCCATGTAAGACTTATCAACATGAATTCATACTTAGAACTTGGAACAAGGAATTTGTAACCATCAAGTAGCCCAAAAGATTCAATTTTGCTCATATAACATGCTTTACCATCCATTCCTTGTAACCCTAAAAACATGTAAAGCTCCTTGTCTAGAATATTTTACAAACCAAATTAAAAACCTAAGCACATTTTTGAGTACTCTCTATACCCTTAAAAATCCACACAAAATTTCATGATTAGATTTTGAGTGTATGTGTCCTTTCTCCTTCATTTCCTTCTCCATTTAGGCCTAAGTAGCCCTCTTAAGCCTAGAAAGTAGAAATCTTGATCCAAAAATATCCCACACATGTGAAACTATCCAAAATAATGTGATTAAATTTCCTTATGATATCACTATCCTCTATGTCAATTATGGGGTCCTGAGGCCTATGAAAGTATACAAACAATGAAATCACCTTACCACCTAGTCTCATTTTGAGCATGTTTGGGACTACCTTGGAAAATGGGGTTGGTTTGATCATCTATAAAATCTCCAATGCATTTTTTTTTAGATTTAATAGTTATTATACGTACCAAATGATATCATCTAATGAATGGGAAGTGCTCCCTTCCTCAAAACACCTAAAAAACACCAAAAACATAAAAAAATAGGATATTTATGATAGTTTGTATAATTACAAGTATGGACCAGGTACATGTACATAACCTCCTTGGATTATTTAACAACAAAAAATAGGTTTTAGGATAAAAATCTTAATTATATGTACATTTTAGGTCCATTTCCCTTGACTGGTCACTATCAAGGTTTTAGAAGGGTTTAAGACCTATTTGGGGTCTTAACGATTGTTCATAAAGAACAAACCACCAACTGATCTCCTTCCACTTGAAAAAACTTCTTTACTAACCTCATCAAATATATAAAATGGTTCAAATTCCCATGAAAATTTTGAGATGTGGTATGAGTATCTGAAGTTACTCCTTGGGTGGTATGCTTAGCTCTCTTTGGACTTGAGAGAGGTCAAATTGGAGTTTTGGGTCTCAAAAATCCAGCTCACTATTGGGAGAGGTTCATACATATCCAAAACAATATTCACCATGGTTATACATGTTGGATTATTTTTATGATCCAAATTTATTTTTAATATTTTAGTTTGTTTATTACTTTTTTGGTTGTCCAAGTAGTTTTACTTGTTAGTTGGTTTTTCAACCAACTCATCTTTCCATAAGCTTTTTAAGCTTACCTTGTACACAAATAAATTATGTTTTTGATATTGAATATATTTTAATATTGTTAATCCATTATTCACCTAGTGTCAATAGTGGTATCAGAGTATAGATTATCTGAAGAGGAGGATTGAATAATTTAGAGTCTGGCTGAAGGTGACATCTGACCAAACTAACTTTCTAAGTGTTATCTCCATATTCACTTTCAACACTCTCCTATTGCATAATTAAACAATTGTGGTCTCAACCAAAGTGAAAACCTGGTATGACAATGGCATCAAATAGAGAGTGGACGTAGTTAAAGTCATTAAAGATCTCATCAACAATCTTTTAAAGAAGCCCTTGGTATCACATTATGTTTGGTCTGGTTATTGAGGGCATGACAATTGTGCAAAAAAAGATCCTCTGGTGGTAAGATAGATAAACCTATTGTTATCATATTGTGGCCAAATTTAAGTGGTTATAGTGAGTTTCTATTTCCATATAATTATACATGGATTTGTGTGTTATTTTTTAAAGAAGATTCGATATAATTTTTGAAAAACCCTAGCTTCAATACAAACCTATACGATGCTTAAGAGGATGTTGAGATGCTAATGGATGTACAGTGCAGATGCTTTTTAATTAATTTTATGCCTTAGATAAACACCTAATATCTAATTATATTTTGATCATTATGAATAAAATGTATGCATTAGATTATGTATGATACAAAATGATGAAAAAATAGTGAACCATGGCTAGGATGACCCATTCAAATTAGTGAATAGCATCTGAGTGTTGCATAACAAGTTCTGAAAGGGAGAAATTATGGTCTAATTTTTTATAAGGTAGAGATAAGAATTAAAACTCATCGATATCATGGAAAGGTAATTAGATCAAATTTGTTCAAAATTTTTGAATAATTTTTTATTCATTACCTATGTATGACAAGAAAATAAGTTTTTTGTCAAGTAAAATAAGTTTTCTATTACATGTGCATTATCCTTTACAATGCAACAATTGTAGACAATGTTGTCTCCCAAAAGTAGCAGTCATTTTTGGGACAACATTTGAACTATTTTGGTCCTACAGGCCAAAATTGTATCTTTCATTTTCAAAAATTTGTCTTAGACATTCAGATTCCTCATTTTCAAAGCTTCTCAGAAAATCTACAAACTTTGCAAGTCAAGTTCAATGGATTTTACATGTTGATTTCTATGGACTTTGTATCTTCAGATTCTACAGGTAGGGTCATTTATACAGGTTCAAAGGCTTATGCAGGTAGTTTCAGTCAAAAGATGGTTTTTAACACTTAGTCATTTTCCAGATTTGGTTCAGAGCTTTGGTTCAGTTGAAAATATTCATCAGCAAGCATATGAGTACAGAAAAGAGACTTGAACCACTGAAACGTTGAACCATTGAACCATTTTAGTTCAAAGGTTCAACAGGTTCAAATTTCAACAAGTTCAACGTCTTTGGTAAGAGTTAAACGCTTCATCAAGGTTCAAAGTTCAATTGCTTTAATTGGTTCGTCAGCTTCAAGACACTTGGCCAAATCAAGGTGGCTTGAACCATTGAACCATTTTGGTTCAAAGGTTCAACGGGTTCAAGGTTCAATGGTGGGTTCAACTAAAGGAATAATTCAATGGCTCGATTCATCCAATGGTTCAACATCTTGGTTCAATGAACAGGTTCAACAACAGATTCATTCACTTGGTTCATTCGATTGTACCATTGACTTGAACCATTGGATTGAACCATTTTGGTTCAAAGCCTTGGTTCAACTAATTGGTTCAATGAGAAGGTTCAACTGTTGGTTCAAAGGCAAGTTCAAATGTTTAGTTCATCGGCTTGTTTAATTCATTGAACCATCGGCTTGAACCATTTTTGGTTCAACTGATTGGTTCAACGTCAAAGTTCAAAGGGGCGGTTCAATGCAAAAGGAGACTTATCAAAGGACAAGTGCCCTTGCGGAGGACACTTAATCCATAAAATCACCCTTCAGAAGGGTCGTTTTCAAACAAGCTCGAAAGGTAATTCTTTCAGAATGTTTAAGGCATTTAAAATTGGCTAAGGAATTTCCCCAAACTTTTGTCTGAAGGAATTCCTTCAAAAAAAAGTCTGAAATAATTCTAAGCAAATGTAGGCAAAGTCTGAAGACCAGTCAAAGATTTCACGGAACAAATTTCCGTAGACTTTTCTCCATGGGAATTTTCCCTGGGCAAATTGTTCACAGGAATTTCGTGCGAAACAAATGTCCATGAAAATTACCGCAGGAGAAAACACAATGTCCGTGGAGAACGTTCACGAGAGAAAACACCTAGGGAAATGTCCATAGGGAACACTTGCCCAAAGGAAGCCTCAAATAGAAATCCTGGGGATTTGTTTGCAGGAACTGCCAAGGCAAAGGGCTGTCTAAGGACCCCGAAGGGCAGGTGCCCTTGCGAGGGACTCTTGGCAGCCAAAGTGAAGGATCATTCCGACTCGACAAGGATCATTTCTCATGGCCCAAAAGGGTAAGTCCAATCTAGAAAAGTGCTAAGCAGAAAGCTGAAAGTCGAAAGAGGACCAAGGGGTGACGCACCCAAATACGTCAAATTCAACACAGTCGACTAGCCGTTGAAAACATAGTGACGGGTGCACAAACGTCAAATTGAAGATAATGAAATAGCCGTTGATCCTTTGAATTCATAGACTTGAATGCATTCCCAAAATTTAAGACCAAAACCAGCTGAAAGTGAGGAAAGATAGAATAATGAATGAATTCATGGCCCGATTCAATTAACCAGGAAAGGAGGAATGATGAAGACAAGATCAGACTACCAACTAAACATTGAAAGTTGCAATCTTTCAATTACATGGCTTATTTATCTACATTGAGAAGATCAAATGGGTAAAATGCCCCAAAGTTCTAGCCCATCTTCCTAATAGTTCCCAACGCATCATGATGTATTATTGTTCCCGAGTCCTTCTTGAAATGGCTATATAAGGAACTTTCTTTCATTGTAAAAGGATCTCTTTTTTTGACAATCTGAACTAAACTCTGCCCAAATTGAGAGGCATCATTGAGACTTTGTGCTCAGTCTGTTAATCATAATCTGTTAATGGAATAAGAAAGAAAGGGACTTTTTCAGACTTTGTGTTGTGATATATTTTTTATTCCATTAATTTAACAAGCAGGATTAGTAAAATTAGTCAGGAAGGTGTCCTGAAGAATCAACTGTGGAGAGACTTTGTGCCCCCATAGCTACCTTCAGTGTGTTTTCTTTTTATTGCTGTGTAAAGGACTTTGAAAAGACTTTGAGCTTTCATTGCCCTTCGTATATTACTCTTAAGCATTTTAGGTAGAGACTTTGTGCTCTGTCTCGATTTGTTGGTTACCATACTCCCAGTTACATTATTTCCAGGAGTATTCTTGTGGCTGGCTGAATAGTTTTTTTGAAAGAAGAGGAGAGCTGTCTATCATTCCCTTGAGTTTTTCCTTTGTTTTGTATACATCATCTCTGAAGAAAGAGAGATGGATGTCTGGTCCTATCCCTGAGTATTATTTTTTGTTTATACATATACATAACATATCCATAGGGAACCTCCCCTTGATGAGAGGAGAGAGCAGTGTCCTTCTGATGTGATAAACTTGCACATTTGGATGACTAATCTTCCTAATTTGGCTGATTAGACATATTTTGTTTACCAGTACGCTGATAGACAAAATATTCAACCAACAGAGAACATTATTTTTTAATCATTGCATTTGATAAACATCTGGGTAGTATTTCATGATGAAGCAAATGATGCATTAGAAGAAATGTTTGAAATGTTCACAACCTAAAATTATGTGGGCCCTATCACACAAGGAAGGTGGAGTTGATTTTTTATATGCAAGTAGAGGGAGTAGTTGTATGCATTGTGTTAGTCATCTGGCAAGAAGAGGTTCAAAGTTATAAACCCTTATAGATAATTTTCTTGGTCAAGTGTTCAAATCCATTAAACCACCTTTTTTTTTACAAAAGATCAATGAACATGGAAATTATGAAGAGAATCTTTTTTCAGAGTAATAAGGGTGTAATTATTTTATATTATTACAACTCTAAAATTTCTTGTACTTGGAAACTATTTGGAAAGTAAAGGAAAAACCTCAATAGCATTCCCTTTTCTTGATTTGATTGTTGTTTTAAACATCACAACTAAATATGTTAGTCTCATATCTAAAAATGTAAAATTGTCACCTAAAAACTACAAAGAATGGATTAGAAACATGGAGAAATATTTAAATAATTATGGGAAATCACTGAAAAAGAAATCACACCACCAACTGAAGCGACAAAACTATTTGAATATCAGAAATGTGATAAATATGCTCTTGCCCTATTGAAATCCTCTTGTACTGAACAAGTTATCGCACATATTGAGGTAGTTAAAATTGGTGCTTGGAAAGCATGGAAAGCATTAAAATATTTACATGACAATCAACCTACATACAAGAAGATTGACCATCTTATGCAACTTTTAAACAATAAAATGGTGGATAATGAAGACATCTCTGAATATATTTCTTGTATGAAAACATTGAAAGAAGAGTAATGCACAAATAATGGTAATATTGATAATGATATGTTTATTTACATCACATTGAATGGTCTTAATTCTACATACACCAATTTTGTTGAAATGCTACAACTTAGTGATAAGCTTAATGGTGCCACATTTGACACCATTTATGAGTTATTGACTCAACATGACAGATAATTTATAAAGAAGAAAAATATGCCTATTGAAGAGGCTCACTATGTAAATAATAGGTCTCAGCATAGAGATCATGGCCATGTATAATGACAATTTCATAATAATTCTCTAAAACATTCTCATAGACATTCTCCACATCGTTCTCGACGGTCTCCATAACATTCACATCAACACTCTCTAAGGTCTTCCAAATACAGACATCATCATAAGCATTCTTCTCAATCCTATAGTTCTTTTACTGATTTAACATCTTCTAGATATTGTAGACATTAGAAAGAGCCCACATGTTTCAAATGTGGTAGAATTAGACATCTTGCAGATTTATGGCCTTCACAATGACCTTGTTCTCCACATAAATAAGAATGTTGAAGAAACTTATGTGGATCATTCTAGTGGCATAATTCTAGTTACTCTCATTATTTTGGTTATTCTAACACTTCCTCTGATTAGGAGGCATCCTATATGGCTAAGGTCTATGGTCCTAATGGACCTGACACCATATTTTGAGTGCTTACTGATTCACCTCGCTTGTGTAAGCTACTAGGCTTAAGACTGGGATTGGTTGTAGTAACAGTATTTTGGATTTTATTTTTGTTTTTAGTTCTAGTTTTAGCTTTCTCTCATTAATATTCATGACATGGAGTAGATAGTGTTAGTTGATTTTGATTCTCTCAATGCACGACTTCTCACTTCTCACCCAATAGAGGGAGAAGATATTACATTTGTTGGTCTTTGACCAATTATCAGTGATAATATGAGTTGATAGGGGTTTTTAGCACCTTTAGTGTTGAGCAAAGGTCATCAAGATTTTTTGGACATTAGGGAGATGTGCCATACATAGTATGAGGTTTTATCACCTGGATGAGTTCCTATGCGGGACCTTATGTGGGTCAATGTAGTTGGACATGCTTGATTGTGTTCCACTAAACTATGGTACAATGATCACTAGGGATGAGAAAGATTTGATCATGTTTATCATCACTTTTTTTTATACAACTTATAGGGGCAGGCTTCTTTATGAAAAAACATCAGATTTTGGTCAATGCCAAAGGTACAATGCATCAATTACAATTGTGACAATGTTTCTTTAATGAATTTAGTGTCATTATTCCATTTCATTCATATATTATACCCCTTTATATCAAGGGGGATTTTTTTGGATTATTTTTATGATCCAAAGTTATTTTTAATATTTTAGTTTATTTATTACTTTTTTGGTTGTTTGAGTAATTGTGTCTGTTAGTTTTTTAACCAACTCATCTTTCCATAAGCTTTTTAATATTACCATGTACACAAATAAATTTTGTTTATGATATTTAATATATTTTATTATTTTTCCTCCATTATTCACCTAGTGTTATAAATGCATGCTTTGGTAGTGATCATTACCCCACTATATGCATTTGGTATACTGGTCAGGGTTCTTGGGGTTTAGGCTTGTCTCCTTCTTTCTTGCCCTCAAGGGCACTTGGATTGAAACCTAAGATTTAGTACCTCCTAAGAGTGTATGGAAACCTTTGATATGAATTTTAATTTCATAAAGGACCCTCCATGATGTTCAACCTACTTATTTTTTGTTTTGAGCTCAAAAAGACCCCTTGGTCTCATGACTTACCCTTGCCAATAGAGTGGGTAGGGTATGAGACAAAACAATGGGTATCTTTTCTTCTTTTATGAATTTAAAATGATAATGGATGAATTGGTAAAATCATAATTACCATCTTTACCAAATATCAAAGTATGATTATGCCTATAGAGACCTCAACACAACAAACTCTCTCAGGACTAGTTGTAGCATGTGACTGTGTTAAGGTGAGGAAGGTCATCTTGGGTTTAAAACCCTAAAACTCACTTTACCTAAAAATGAACCTCTTTCTCATGTTTTATAAACATACATTAAATGGATCATGATTATTGTATACAAGCATTGAATTTCAAAAAGGCTATAAAACCTTGTAGTTTATCATTGAAGGTTTGTATGCCAAATAGACCGACTGACCCTAGAGTTCCATGAACAGAGCTTCCTCTCCTTTTGAGTTATATGAACTTGATGAAAAAATTATGGATCTTATAAAAATCATTTTCAAACTATTATACTTCCACCTTTGGTGAGAGATACACTCTCCTTATTTAGATGTAAGGTAGGCCTTTAGGTCCATACTAGACTGTGTCTAGTTGACTATATACGTTGACTGCATTCTACCCTATAGCCACTTTCAATGAAGTGTAATCCACTAAAAAATAATATAAAATATCTTGAAATTCATTTCAAATGATTATATCATCTCATTATTGACCTCTACCTAAAAACTCCTATCCATATTTCTAATTTCATCCTTGACTGGCTGTAGGTTATTAGATGACTATAGGTGGAGATTTGATGTGTTTGCATATTATGAAAAATAAGGATTTAACAAGGATATTACCTTTATTTTGGAAATTAAGAATAAAATATTAGACCATTTGTATAACCATTTTATCTTGAGAGAGCCACTTGACCTCATAGTCTACATTTCACAGTCAAAAGAAAAGTATAACCCAAATATAGGTGTTCTTCCCTTTTACTGACTATAGGTCATTAGATGACTGTGTGTTTTGAATTTAGAACCTCACCATTCACATCACTAATATTTTCAATGTTATTTAACTTCTCTGCATTATCATTTAGGATTCAACTCTTTCATACATCCCTCTCCCTTTCCTTTAGGTTTGAACCAACTTATTCCACTAGCCACCTGTAGGTGATCTTTTTAGGGTATTTGAGCATTAGACATTGTCATTTAGAAATTGGTTGTTCATCATGTTATGTTTTTTGAAGAATGAAAATCAAATGATTTAACCTAATAATATGATAAGTTTTGTAAACTCATCAATGGCATTTTGAAGTCTCATTTACCTTTAGGTACAAACAATACACAATATTTTAGGTTGATATTTGACTATGTAAGGATACACAAAGCCAATTTTTGAGTTCCTTAGCTCTTTTTAAAACTGTCAACTCCATAACACATATTTTCACTCCTTAAAATATCCATAGAGCATATGAATCTCAACTCACATAACATTATGACAAGCATATAACTGTAGATGGAGGTTTTACTATTTCTTTAGTTGTAGGTGTCTTTCAAGATGCAATAAGACTTAGAAAGGTCTATGATAAAACATTGACTTAAACATCTTAGTATCTCTTAAAAATAAATTATATTTCTTCATCATATCATAAACAAGATATCTCACACACAAACATATGATTGAATGTTGTAATAGACCATGGCTATATGTTTTACTATTTTTACAGACTATACGAAGCCATTTTGGTTTCTCTACACTTTGACAAGTAGGTTTAACTATTTGTACAAACTATAGGAAGCCATTTTGGTTTATCTACACTTTGATAACCTTATTTAGTATTAAAACAAGTAATTATTTCATCTTAATCATCCATACCATAAAAATATCATATTACACCTTTTTCATCTCTATGAGTCCTCATTTTCATGAAAACTTGATTGTGCTTCCACCTATATGATGTAAGTGGCCATTTTGGTCTTTGTACGAACTATAAGAAGAGAGAATCATGACAAGGTGATATAAAAACATGATTCCAAATGTAATTTTTGACTCTAAATCGCCTTATCAACCTCATTGAATAATTACTCAAAGAGTTTAATCAACAAAGGAACCAAATATTGACTTTACCTTGAAAAATGCTAAACAACCTTAATTCCTGCTAACAATGTTTTAAGAGGCTTCATTTTATGAATTTTATGTACATTATATCTCAAATAATCACTACCATATTATTCAATCATATTATATCACTTACAAGGTTTATCCAACACCTCAAACACATGTTTATGTAGATACATAGTCCTTTGGAAGGTCTTACAAGTTAACATTACAATCACACACAGTCTGACTATGTTCTTTAGGCATTCTAGGATTAAAATATACTTTTGCTCTCAATAATGTCTCTATAAATATTAAATACTTTATGAACACTATAAAAAAAAATCATGACCTCAAAATAAACCTCCTCATCTTCATGAATCCTCATAACCTTTATTACCTGGCATAATGTCCTTATAGTCTACTCATTAAGATTACAAGAGAGATTTTATGCTCTTTAGATTATATGATCCTTTGACCTAATATGGAATATCTTAAAATGTAAAATTAATATTTTCTCATCCTTTATAATCCAATCAATATCATGATAACCTCACTAAGATGCTCTTCACAGACTGATAATCTCATTATATCTGTAACTATACATTGTGGAAGGGCCAAATCACCAACCAAGTTATCTCAAGAAATATATTTTCAATATTAAAGTACCTAAATTTTTTTTTGGATGAATGATATGTAATTTAATTGAAACATGATCTTAAAAACTCTTGAAAATAAATACATTCAACTGATATATCAAGATTGCTTGAAAATTTCCAAAACTCAAATCAAGACAGGTAACCAGTTTCCTATCAAAAGGCCCCTTATCAATTAAAATTAGCTGATGATTAAAACAATAAAAAGGTCATATTTAAACTTTAAATAATCCCCATAAAACATTTTTTCTCCATAGATCTCTGAAGTGAAGAAATGGAGACAAACCTGGACCCTGTCTGGATGACTAGGTCATAGTGACCCCCTTACACTCTTAACAATTGTTCATAAAGATGGTGGGATGAATATGAAAAAAAAAAACTAAATTTAAGTTAATTATGGTCCCTAGAACTTCCAAATATAGTTGGACCTGAATCTCTCTCTCCTGCCTATACTAAGCAAAAATCGATGGCCCTTCTAGAGCTACCAAGGAGGTTGATATGAGAGATAAATTAGTTTTCTTCATTTTGAGACCTAAAACCTCTTAAAAATAATTTTTTTAACATTTTCATAGACAAATAAGGTCCTGCATATACTTTAATCTCAATTTCACCTTGAAGAACTATACGTATGGCCTCAAATAGGCCTTTTTGGCACTAAAACTGCTAGAATCACTTGATCAACCTAATGAAACTACTATAAAATGTATCCATTAGATATTTTAATACCTATAAAATTACACCATTTCATGACAAGAAAATTTTCAAGTGGTAGGGATGAAAACTTGACCTATGAGGTTAAAACTGTCAACCTTTACGAAAGTTGATTCAAATGCGAATGACCATGGTGTCTTTTTTGTGAATGGGGATAATGTTGGAGACCCATTAGGAATAGTCCATAGGTTTGATAAATTTGGCATATAATAGTTTAATAATTTATTTATGGCATAAGTTATAAACTTCAAGGGGAATTTTCCATTATTTTTGTTGAATGGGTTTGGCATCATGATATGTGATGATGCTGTGCACCGTGATACTAGGATCAATGCCATGCATGTCCTCATATGACAAAGTGAAAATATGATGATATTTATTGTAGAATAAGCTAAAGTTATCATGTTTTTCTGGATTTATTTATCTAGAAACTGTTATAGGTCGAGGACATGAGGGTGTGACATATTTGATTCTTATTGTTTCCTTGATCAACATGGCATTTACATCTTGAAAATGATATGGGGAATTAGGAAGAGAGTAAATGGGATCAGTTTTAGGATCAATGATAGAAATGAATTTGTTAAAATGAGGGTCCTTTCCCTTAAAATTCCCAAGTTTATGATGTTACCATAGAAGTTGAGGTTCTTAGGCATAGAACAATTCAGGGATAACTTCATCACTAGGTAATGTGGGTAGAGGTCCATAATATTCCACATCTAATTTAATAGTAATGATTTTGTTTCCATGCTGATCATATTCAGAATGTATTTGGTGTACATCTATGGCCTTAGCATTGAGAGTGATCTTAAGAGTAGATATAATTATAGAGGAAGATTGATTGGATTCAATTAATTTATCTTTGTAATCATTGATGGGAAGAGGATCAGGTATAAGAATTGGTGTGATAGGAGGTATTGAATGTTCCAAAAGTTTTGAATATGTGAGAGGTAAGATTTGTTCAACCACCCAAGGAGTATCAAGAAGTGGAGAATTAACTAGAGGTAGACCTTCAGGTTTTAACTCAAAATGTATGGAAATGGAATGAACATTATGATTAAAAGCCTGTATTTGGGATAAAGTTTTCTGATTATGTTGAACATCCAAATATCTTGATTGATCTTAGGCCATTATGTAGTTATCATCATAAGTTGGATAAATATACATGCTTGTGACTTGGAAGAAACTTCAGAAGGTGAGACGTCTAGATTGCTAAATTTACGTGGTGACATAATTAAAGGATCTTGAAATAACTTGGCCACTCAATAGTCATTACACATGAAATCAAATTTTTTATAGGATGATTCATGTGCATTACATGGAGGAGGGAAATTGGTGATTTCATCGATAAGAGGGATGGTACGATCATGAGGTAACAAGGAAGGAGGAAGCCACTCTAAAATGTAAGGAGGTATCTTGGTAGTATTACATGTATTTTACAAATTATTTGGCTTAGCTTCATCAAAATAAAAAATAATGACATGTAAATTTAGATTCATATTGATGAATTCGGGTAAAGGAGAACTATTAATCTTTACAATAGTGGGAATCTGATATTGAGATTTAAGGTTGGCTAGCTGAATACTCCATGGGTTAGGATCAGCCCCATGTTTATACCATTTGCCATTATGAATGAACTTGATACATTATCTTTTATAAGAGGCAATAACTCTTATGCAATGATTCCATGGGTGTCTTAGTGTGTATAGTTTTTGGGTTTGATGTTAAGAGGGAGCCAAATACAACCAAACAACTTTTGATTGGTCTTGTCAAATCCATGCCATGTTAAATGAGTTTCCTTGAGATGATATTTATTATATTCAAGTTGTTGAATGAGGCAAATACATGCCACATTAATTCCTGGCCCTTCATCGACTAACACAAAAATGCAAAATTTAAAAACAACATCACATTTTTAAAAATGCAAAATTTAAATACAACATCACCAATCTAAGTTCAATGAAAATTATCATTTTGTTATTATTTGAACGTTTACATCATTTGATTCACCATATCTCTAACTTTATTAACATTTAACTAGTGCAATATGTTCATCCTTATTTTCAATAGAGTCATCTTTTATAGTGGTGGAATTATTATTAACCCCTCTCCTTTCAGTAATCAACTTACATATTTCCAAATCCATGTCATAGGGGAAGTTACTCACAAAGTATTGTGATGTATAATGTCTCAAAAAATTATCTATTTTTTTGTCAATCATGTTTCATAATTTGAAATTTATAAAAGACAAGGCATTGAAAATTCTCTCATCTTCAAGTAAACTTAAAATCATTGTTTGACATAGATCAACTGGTAAAAAAACTCGCCTATTTTTTTTTTGTAAAATAATACTAAACCCCCCCTCTTTTCTCTATATTTGAATTATTTATCCACACTTAAATGGATCAACGAATAATTTAAACTGATCAAACATTTGAATGGGAAACTATTTTTATTGATCACTCAACATGTTGTTTGAACTATTTAAAATCTCCATTCCATTGATATCAATAATATTTAAAAATGTCTAGTGAAAGTAGTCAAATTTTAATGGTAGACTTCATACAGAGGAAGCATATTGTGATCATTTTTTTAGAAGGTGGTATTTACTATAGCCAGCTATTTCACTATGTTTTTGTATTATTTTCTTTTGATTTTAGAAAATAAGTAAAACTCAAAGAAAGGGAAGGGTAAAGATGAACCTAGATGTAGTTTCACGCTCTGTGATCCAAACGATGTGAAGAACTCCTCTTTGACTTGGGAAGAATGACCTAAAATAAGAATGAGACTAAAAATGGGATTGATTAGTAAGATTTGAGGGTAGATTGCCTAACAAGTGCTAGATCCAAGAAGTACAAGAATTCACTAGAAGTAAGTCAATCCACTCGTTTAACAAGTTAAGTTGTGAAAAATGTTGATAAAAGATGCTTGCATAAAGTAATGAAAAGTAATTAATCACAATGCAATAAAATGTTTTTCAAGAGAAATGATTTATTTTTTAAAAATGACATTAACTTGTTAAAAAGAAATGCTAAATTGCTAAAAGGTGATTCATAAAATTGCTTGACTCTGTGTTGTGATAGATTTTGGGTTAGGTCTAATGGGTGGTTTTAACTTGCTATTTTTGGGAAAAAGAATTACACAGATATTGACGCCGGTCACTGGGTAACTGATACCGGTCAAGGGTAACTGATGTTAGTCAAGGATAATTGATGCCAGTCAAGGATGATAGATGTCAATCACTATGGGTTTGTTGTAATTATGGTTTTGGACAAAAATAGACTTTGGGTTGGTTACAGAGGGGTTTTATGGGATATTTTGGGTTGGTTGATGGTCATGAAGATAGAATGGGGTATCAGAGATATTAGACACAATGATTTAAGATTCAAATTGCTAAGAATGGTCAGTGAAGATTTGGTGGAAAAGGGAGTGTTTGGAGTTGCAAAATTCTAACTCAAAAGAAAGTGTGGGGAGAGACTGAAAGGGAGTGAAAGCAATAAACCACCAAATCTAAATACTAAATTGATAACAAGTACAAAATACTTATCTATTATGGATTTTCTAGCTTAGGGATGTCCTAAAGTTGAGTGTGAGTTGATTAGAAACCTAGAATCAAATGGGTAGAGTAACGATGCTTGAATCCTCAGTATTGAGGTGATTAAACACTTCCTAATATGTGGACTAGTTCTCTAGTTTGTTGGAAACCTTAGATCCACACAAGAGTTATGGTTCTTACTCAAATGATTCAACCTCTTGAGCAAGGGTCCTGGGGTAGCCTTAAGTAACTAACATTAGTCTTGGTCAATCGACATTGGTCGAGGGATGATCGATGTCAGTTAGGGTGGAAATGGTCTAACTTGCCAAAAATAGTGTTTTATACTTAAGTTTGGTAGTTAAGACCATATGAAGTGGTATGATCTTGTTTAAGGTAGCATGGGCATGCAAGAAGTAGTCTAAGAGGTTAGGACTTTAAATGCTAAGGTAGGAAATGGTCTTAAGGCTAGGTGTCACTAAGTTAGCCATGAATTTGGTTAGGGTGAGGTGTAAAGAGGATTAATTAGCTTAATTAATTTAGCTAAATGTGTGTAAAGGGTAAATGGGTATTTTAAAAAGGGTTTAATAAATGTTCTAACCCAAGGGGGCCAAGGGGGTTGAAAAAAGTGTTTTGTGTCATTTAGAATCATTAGTGTGGTTTTATAGTGTCTACATTTTACCCCTTTTTGTTGTGTAGGTTACATCAACAAGATGAAAACAAAAATGAATGATGCAGTGGAAGGTTGGATGCCCTAAGTATCGAAGGAGGTGTTCCCCCTCAAACTAGGAAGGGATGAGGTGAAAATGAAGTTGGGGTTAGGTTTGACAAGTGGGTAAGTGGGTGAAAATGTGGTTTGGGTAGTGAGGCATGAAAGCATAAAAAGGTGCACAAAATTAAAGAAGTGCCACGTCATAAATTGTGCTTTGATGAGGCTACCATGGTTGAATGAGTTGGTTTATAATGTTGTAATCATAAGAATAAGTGATAGGTGAACTAGGCCACAACATTAGCATAGTTGATATGGTTTGCACATATAAATACAAGTCTCTTAGGTAAGGTATCCATGTTCTCAAGGATCCAAAAGTAGGGTGTGATCATGACAATGATGAAATGGGCATGTTACAATGCACCTAAAGGGTTGTGAATAAAATATCAAACATATGGAAGCATATAAATCATGGCAAGGTTGTCACAAAAATGTTGCAAACAAGTGCCAAGAGTAACCAAATTATGGTAAAGTGGGTGTGGGTGGAAAAAGAGAATAAGGTAATCTTTGAGTATTGGGTGAGGAGTGAGATGCGAAGTATGTGTTGGAATGTGTAAAGGGATCCCTTATGGTGGAAATGGGATAAAGCTTATGGGAGAAGTTAAGGGTTAAACCCTAATGAACTTGACCAATGTTGATCATTCTAAGATACATTGACTGATGTCGGTCATCCCAATCTAAGGGGTGATCGACATCGATCGTTGATCAACCCTAAAAAAGGGGGATGCTGACCAAAAAGTTAAAATGATTTGCCATTTATCTATTTTTATGTTGTCATTAATTTGATGCTTGAAAGATGTGAGCTAAGAAGGTAATTTTTAGATAATTTATGAATAAAATAGATGATTGAGTAGAGTGTACGTGGGTGAGGTAAAAAAATTATTTGTAGTGGAATTGTGAATGGTATGGATAGGGTGATTAGTGGGTTACGATGTGGGGACTAGGGTCGATAGAGATGAACAACCATGCAACAAGGTGGAGGATAAGTGGTGGTTGGGTGACAGGTGCCACTATAGAGGTAGATGTGGGATGAGGTAGGTCATATTGCACCATTTATGTTTGTGTGTTGTACTTTTGAAATTATTTGGGTAGGTTAAATATATGAGGATTGGGGGGAGGGTAATGTATTATTTGATTGAAATTATCTAGTATATAGGGTAGAGGGGAGGGTGTTGAGAGGGATTAGGGATATGAGAGAAAGGGTGGGGAAAAGTATTGAAAAATTAGGGTTTTGGGTAAATTAGGGATTGAAGGCTCGACTTGGAAAAAATAAAATGATCAATGTTGGTCGAGCGTTGATCGATATCGTTCAATAGGAAGCTAATATCAGTTGAGATTGAACTAACATCGGGAAACTAAGAAACTAGTGTTGGTCAAGATTTGACTAATGTTGGGTAATAAGGAATTGGTGTCAGTTGAGGAATGATCAATGTCGATCCTAGGTTAAAGGGTAGGGGGAAAGAATAATTTTGGAATGACTAGGGGATGATGCTTGTGAAGGTGGATGGGTGTATAAGTGTGTAGGATTTTGGGGTTGGGAGTAGTTATAGGTTAAATTAGCTAAAGATTTTGGTGAGAAAAAGTAACATAAGGGTAGTCAAATAGGGTTAGTGGTGTGGGTATGTGTAGGAAGTAGAGAACTATGGTAGATTAGGGGAAATCTATGTTGGTTTTTAAAGTGTAGGGTAAACTAAGTTATATATTTAACCTTGCAAGTGAGTCATTATTAACAATGCAAGATCATGTGTTATTTCTAATCAAAGAACTACATAGAGATATGATGGGGGATGAATGGGACCACATAACGATAGAGGATTTAGGTGTCATGTGACACTATTGGTGCATACCCCAAGATACAACTATATTGGTATCCCTCATCAAGAGATGGGACCTGGATACCAACACTTTCTAGTTGACAATAAGAGAGCTTACCATCACTTTGGAAGACCTCCATAGGATATTGAGGCTACCCATACAGGGTCGAGTGGTGGAGTTCATTTGCAATGAGGAGCTGGATTCCCAGGTGCACTTATTATATGATGAGCATGTAGTAGAGGACTGATACCATGGTGAGGGATTTTACTTTGAGGAACTTTATCATTTGGACATTGAGAGGAGGCAATTGATGACTATGTTGATGATAGAATTCACCTATTATACATTGCCTAATTCTAGTGGTGGGAGGTATCCATGGGCTCTGATCGATGTGCTAGTGGAGATGCACAAGGATTAGACAACCTATGTGTGGGCACCAACACTATTGGTATAGCTTTATTGGGAATTATGGGGTTATCGAGTGCATAGATGGTATGTGCTAAGTGTATGCTTCTTAATCCATTATTAGGCATATGAGTATATCACTATTTATGACTAGTTGGATTACTATAGATGAAATGACACCAAGTGTGATTTAGAGTTAGTTTTATGAGGTGAAGATTAGTTATGGAACTTTCATGGGTAAGTGTTGAGGTTCAAGAGTTAGCATGGTTCAGGCAGTGGGTAGATGCTTTGGTAGATGGTGAGGTTATTTGGATATTATACGTGGGTTTCTCATCATGAAAGGGGTTGCATGCAGAGACCTTTTCCCTTCAAAGTATCATATGGATATATGGGAGGAGG